>CM051825.1:111123411-111533328 GCA_028451465.1 Erethizon dorsatum
ACATGAAACATCGCCGCAATTAAGATAATGAACACATCTGATTTCTCCACAAGTTTCCTCACCCCTTCCAATCCCTGACCATACCCTTCCCCAGCTACTCACGGCTGTAAGTGATTTTGCATTTTCTAGGGCTTTATGGAAATGATGAGTTCTTTTTCTCTGGCTTGTTTCACATATGATGACTTTTATCCGTTAGAGTTACTGTATCAGTAGTTTGTTCCCATTGTTGCTGAGTTGTATTTCCTACTGTAGAAATAATAGGATTTATCAATTCTTCAGTCAATAGACACTTGGGTTGTTTCCAGGTTTGAGCTACAGTATATAAGCCACTAGGCACTTACTTCTGAAAGTCTTACATGGACAAGTTTTCTATTTTCTTATGTAAATACCAAGAAGGGAATGGCTGGATCATACAGGCTGTTTTCCTAAGTGTTTATAAATGGGTAATTGTGTGTGATTCCCACCACGAGTGTGTAAGTGTTCCAGTTCCTTTGCTTCCTGCTGTGCTTGGAGAATTAATGCGGATAAATGAAGAGAGGAGCTGGAAAGAAAGGAGGTGTTGGAGGAGAGTGAGGTGTTTGAGATTTGGGGCACTGGTGCATAGTAGGAAGATGAAGAGGGGGTGGCTGCAGTTGGGGGACAACAACTCTGCAGGTGAGGAGTCAAGGAGCTGAGAGGTGGAGATGTGGATGCTGTGTCCATGTGGAGGTGGAAATCACCATGATATATGGTGGGAATGATGCTAGAGAGCCCCCAAAGTTAGGGAGACAAGGGGACCAGGAACACAGGAATTGGCCGCAGTAAGAAAGGATGGGGGAGCCGGGCGTGGTGGCACATGCCTGTGGTCCTAGCGCTTGGGAGGCTGAGACAGGAGGATCGCTGTATGTTCAAGGCCAGCCCAACATAATGAGACCCTGTCTCAAAAAAGAAAAGATGGGGGACAAGTAATCTGAGGAGATATGTTGCTAAGAAATTGTTACCCATTTATTAAATTTTTAAAGTTATGGAAAGTGTAAGATATCCAGAGGGCTATAATAAAAGTGAATGTATAAAATAAATGCATGACGGGTATTCACCACCCACCCTGAGAAACAGAACGTTCTAAGCTGGATGTGCTAGCACCCCACATGCCCATAATTCCAGCACTCCGGGAGGCTGAGGTGGGGGGTCAAAAGTGCAAGCCCAACCTGTACAACTTAGTGACTTAGCAAGACTCTGTCTCAAAACAAAAATAAAAATAAAAAGCTCAGCATGAAGGCTGGGGGTTCAATCTCCAGCATTCCCAAAAAGAAAAAAGAAACAGAACATCTCAGTACTTTTAAAATATCCTCCATGTCCCTATCCAGTTGTTTCCCTTCTCCCCACTAAGGTGACCTCTAACTTGATATTTGTATTTATAATCCATGGTTTTGGTTTATGACTTTGCTTCATGTTTATTTCTAATGGTTTTGTATGTTTTGGAACTCTGTATAAAAGTTTCATACTCTAAGCCAGGCGTGGTGGTGCACACCTGTCATCCTAGCACTTGGGAGGCTGAGGCAGGAGAATCACTGTGAGTTTGAGGCCAGCCTGGGCTCCATAGTGAGTTCAAGATCAGCCTGAATTACATAGCGAGACCCTGTCTTCAAAAAAAAAAAAAAAGTTTCATACTTTGTAATTCTCTCTGTTGCTTTTTTTTTTAATTTAGTGAATCATTTTTTATTCCTTATGTTGATTCATGTAGCTGTAGTTTATGGTTCAGTACATTTAAGTTATTCATTGTAAGAATATTCTACAATTTATTTGAGCATTCTATTTGGCTTATGATTCTAGATCCTCTCTATTATAAACACTGTTATACATATTACATTATAGATATAAATAATTTCTTGGTGCACGTGTGTACGAAGAGTTTCTCCGAGGTAGACGCTGGGGTCAAAAGGAACAGGAAAGACACAAACCCCATCTCCAGGCCCAGTGCTGTGAGGCTGAGGACACTGCTGGGGAGGGCGTCATTGAGGATACTGGGATTTCTTGTCTTGTGTCAAGGAGATCATTACTTATAGGTTCCTCATTATTCCTGGGGTAACTTTCACCCAGGCCTAAGCTTGCTTTCAATCCCGTATAAGGCTCTGTATTTGTAAAACAGAACAACAGTGCACAAACATCCAGGCAGACACAGGGAATTCAACTGAAAAGAATTGTGTCTCATGGCGTGACCTTTTTGTGAGGTCACACATGATGACATCATTATTATTAATAATCTCAGGTCTATTATTTATTCTGTTGTATCTTAGTGACCAGGACTGTGGTAGATTCTGGCAATATAGGTATCAACAAGAAGAATCTTTTTTCCTGGGTTAGGTGAATTCATTTTCAATGCAACTAATGGTGATATCGAAGCTCCTAAAGTGGGGTCAGCTCTGGCTCGTGTGGGCCCCAGGCTCCTCCTACGCCCGAACCTTCTCAAAACCACCCACTAGGGAACCTTCAACAGATGGCAGGGACCATTAGGTGACCTTTGTTGGAAAAGCTTAGAATGATCACCTGTTTCTTATTCCGTGACTGAGATGTGTCAGGAAGCGGGCTCGGCTTGAGTCTGCAGTGGTGAGCACACAGACAGGGACCATGGCCTCTGTAGTGGGTGAAGCAGACTTCAGTCAGATGAGATTTCCAACCACACAGGACACTGTGATTGAAAATGCAAAGGACAGTGGGAATAGATGACAAGGGATCTTAGCTAACCTGGCAGGTCAGATAAGGAGGGAAAGCCACAGAGGGAAAGTGGTGTTTGAGTTGAAAGTGGCATAGAGTTATGTAGGCGAAGAAGGACAGACAGAAGGGGACTGTTCTGAAGAATATTCAGCAAGGTCAAAGATGGAAAACCTTAAATTTGGTATCACTGATCTCAAATCCACCCTTAGGGCCTCCAAGCAAAGTATATATGGGGTTCCCTAGTCCACCCCTCTGTCACTCTTACCGGAAGCTTGCTCTATCTCTCTTGTCCTCACCCTCGCTGATTGCCTTGTGCCCTGTTACATGGAGGATGCAGGAGGGACCCCACCCACGCCCCACCACCAGTGCCCCTCCCGCGTGCACCTGCTCATGCAGGAGGCGCTCTGCGCTGCTCCCCACAGAACCCGCGGCCTCGCATCGGCTTTGTAGAGAGCACCCCACAAGCAGCCCTTCCCCTCTATGACTGCTTTAGTCAGCCCCAAAACAAGTTGTAACTTCTTCCATCTTTCAAAATAAAATCTTCTCTCAACACGCCATTCTTCTCTCAACCAAGTTTTTCTTTCTTTTATTTCAGTCAGCCTCTGAAGAGTTGTCTATATTCACGGTTTCCAATTTATCTCTGCCCATCATTTTCTTTTGCAGTACTGGGGCTTGAACCCAGAGCCTTCACACTGAGCTACATCCCCATTCCCTGTCCCCTGCCTTTAATTTTTTTTTTTTTTTTTTTTTTTTACTTTTGAGGCAGGGTCTCACTAAACTACTGAGTTGCCTGGGCTGGGCTCGAACTTGTAATCTTCCTGCCTCAGACTGCTGAGGTTACGGGCTCTGCCTGTTTTCTTTTAAACCCATTCCAGTCAAGCTTCTGCGGCCACACTTCAACCCAGCTTGTGCTTGTTGGGGTCAGCAGCAACTGCATGTTACTAGCTCCTGGGGCCGAGCCTCAGTTTCCTTTCTGGCCCAGTGGGCCGCTCTAACTGTTGGCCCACCTCCTGTCCTTGAAACTCTGACTACACTCAGCTGCAGGTTTCTCTCCCACCTCCCTGGCTCTTCCTCTGTTTCTTTTCGGGCTCTTCCTTTTTTCCATAGTCTTTGCATTTGGAATACCCCGAGGATCTGGCTTTCCTCTGTCACTGCTTTGGTAATTTCCTGTGTCCTCCGTTCTTGAGGCTGTGAGTGCAGCGAGCAGCCCAGCCCCAGGCTCCCTTCTTACCCTGACACCTGTGCATCAGATTGACCACGCAGCCTCTCAGACTGAACATGCTCAAAAGTAGTTGGCTTTTCTCCACCACACGCCTTCCTAGACCAACCTTCCAGGTCAGGGATCAGCAAGCTTGAGTTCAGAGAACAGCCTCATGCTCTGTCTGCTTCTGTAAAGAAAGTTTTACTTTGGAATAAGCCACACACATCAGTTCAGTGTTGCCCATGGTTGTTTTCATGCTACAGCAGAGCAGAGAAATCCCTTCCCTCTTTCATTTTTATCACATATATTTAAGATACACATACAACATGATGCTTTGATATTCATATATATAGTGGAATAATGACTACAGTCAAGCAAATAAACATGTTTATCTCCTCACATAGTTACTTTTTTGGTGATAAGAGCACTTGAAATCTAAGTAAATTCCAATATACAATACAATTTTACTAACTGGTCGTGATGCTTTACGTACACACCCTATATCACTGCAACTTTGCATCCTTTGACATCTCACCATGTCCCTTTCCTGTCTGTCCTTGGTTACCATTGTTTTCTTTGTTTCTGTGCATTTGTTTTAGATTCCATGTATAAGTGTGATCATGCAGTGTTTTTCCTTCTGTGTCTGGTTTATTTCACGTAGATAATGTCCTCCAGGTTCATCCACATGATAGCAAATTGCAGTGTCATTTTTTAGTGTTGAATAGTATTCCACTGCATATATACTGTGTGTCACATGTCTTATCTATTCATCCATTCGAGTGATGATGATCACTTCAGTTATTTCCACACCTTTGCTGTCGTGAACAATGCTACAACGAACATGGGAGTGCGGATACCTCTACGAAGTGCTGAGTCCATCCCCTTTGAATACATATGGTCATATGACAGTTCTAGTTTTAATTTTTGAGGAACCACCCTGGTGTTTTCAATAATGTCTGTACTAATCCACGACCATGTTGTTTAGAATTTCCAGCTGAACCTCCCCCAAGCATTCGCCTTCTCTCCTGATTTTTTTCCCTTATCACCTGTTATTTTCTAGCCTACTGTACTATTTTTAATTAGTTTTATTATCTCTTCACTAGAGCCTAACTTCCTAGGAGCATGAGTTTTTCTGTCATATCCCCAGGTGAATTCCCTGTGCTAGTATAGTGTCTGTTGTGTAGCAGATGTTACTGATTATCTGTGGAATAATGTTAAGCGAAATAAATCAGACACACAAGCCTAGATATTACATGGTTTCTCTTATATGAGAAACCCAAAATATTAATAAAGAACAAAAGTATGTAATAGGAAGTAGGGAGATCTTTCTCAAGTGGGAAGGGGATCAAGAGATGGAGGGAAGGGAGAAAGAGGGGAGGGAAAGGGGATGAAAAAAGGAATGAAGATGTGTTATGTACATGTACCAACTCCTCACAAGGAACATAAGCATTATGTACTGCAAACATGTACTAATAAAATTTCTTTTAATTTTAAAAACTGAGTCATGAGGCCATAGAGATCCAGTCAATAGACAAGAAGAAGCTCAGAAAGGACAAATCCCAGCAAGGAGAAGAAAGATAGTACAGGAGATGAGGCTGAGAGAAATAGGCAAAGGTTCAGAAGTCAGGTAAAAAAATGTTGGTCTTCACCCTAAGCGCTATGGGGAACTACTGAAAAATCCTTTTTTTTTTTTTTTTTTATGTGGGTACCGGGACTCGACCTCAGGACCTCGCGCTTGCCAGAAAGCGCTTGTGCCGCTGAGTGATATCACCAGCCCTTTTTTTCCTTTATGTGGGTTCCAGGAGTCAAACTCAGGACCTTGTGCTTGCCGGTCAGGCGCTTATGCCTCTGAGCCATCTCACTGGCCCCTGAAAAATCTTAAGCAAATCTAAGTTTGTAAAAAATTACACTGGCTCATTAATCATATCCTATGGAAGAGATTAGAAGGCAGTAAGTGTGACTCCAGGAGGGCCAGCCGGGGCTGACGTCTTGTGTGTGGGTCCTCACTGGAATCAAAACAGGAGAAGATCAAGTTTGTGAGGAAAGCATGTTGAGTTTGAGGTGTCTTTGAGACAGCCGAAGCTTTGAGTCCAGCGATCAAGTGGCAACAGAGATGTGTTTCTGGCTCAGAAGAAAAATCTAGACTAGAGAGTTAAATGCGGCTTCCTTACCTTTGAGATGGTGCGTGCACTCGTTTATCCAGGGAAAAGAGTAGGGGCTGCAGGACTGAGCCTTGCAGAGCCCTCTCCTGCCAGAGGAAGCATAAATGGGACTGAGGAAGAGGGCAGGGAGGTGGGAGGAAGGGGCAGGGCAAGAGAGTATTTCCTAGCAGTGTCCTGAAAAGTGTGACATAAAATAAATGTTGGTCAGGTTAGAAGAATCAAACTCGCAGAGCATTTGGATCTGGGAAGAAGTAGAGCTGGGGCACCATGGCAAGGAGTCCTTTAGCAAACAAAGAACAACTTTGGGTGCCCTCAGAATGAAATGGTGAAAAAAACTAGGAGTACCAAAGAGTTCCAAGGGCTTACTCAGGTGTTCTTGTTCAAGCTCTCAAAAGGCCAAATAAAGTCCCACCCCCACAAAAATCTATTTGCTTGAGACAGGATCTCACTGTGTAGTCCAGCTTTAAACTCACTGTGTAACCCAGGCTGGCCTCAAACTCATGATACTCCTGCCTCAGCCTCCTGAGTGTGGGGATTACATTGCAGGTGGACCCCACCATACCTACCTCTTTATTTAGTAAACACCTTGTGCTGACCACAAAGCTGTGTGCATAGTCCTGAGAAGGGAGGCAAGCTTGTTGACATGTGCAAGGTTGGCCTACTCTGAAGTAGCCCTCATTTCTCTTGCATTAGATTCCTGATACCCATCGCGTTCCAGCAGACCAACCGCCCTGTGCCAGTGGTGTACTCGCTCAATACCGAATTCCAGCTCTACAACAATGAGAAGGTGTTCCTAATGGATCCCAACACATCCGATATGTCTCTGGCAGAAATGGATTACAAAGGAGCCTTTTCAAAGGGTGAGATGCTTCCTCCACCTGCAGAAAGAGGCTCTGCCTGGCTGTGAGACCCTCTCTAATTGGTCGCTGGACTGGCATCTCTGTGCACTCGTCAGCCCTCATGCAGCTCCCCAGTGAAAGTTCCCCGGGGAAGATCCACAGGGCTAAGGGTGAATCAAGGAACAGGCGCATATTCTTCCCTCTTGTTATGGAATAGCACCACATTCCTGGTACCATAATGGTTGGCAGCATAGTACTGTGCAAAACCAGTGGTCTAGGTCAGTGGTGGCGAACCTATGACGCACATGTCAGTTGTTTTTCTTTTAAGACAAAAGATGTTAATGTATGAGTAGTTCTTTTTTCTAAAACTAAAACCTCAGTACTCAGGTTTAATTGCAGTGTTGGTATTCTGCAATGAATAAATGGATTTTGGGTTGCAGTTCAGGCACTTGACTCTAAGAGGTTTGCCAAAACTTCTCTAGGTGGTGAAGGGGTGGCGTTTCCAGTCTGGCTCTAACGCAGTCTAGCTGTGGTTAAATTGCTTTATCTCTCAGTTCCTCCCCACTGTTCCCAGTCTCACAGGATGCTGGCCATATGTACTTTCTCTGCTAAAAATGGCATCTCAGACCCTTGCACCATTAAACGTGCTTCCTTGGGCTTTCCCAAAGGCTAGCTCTGTTCCCTGTTCTTCAGATCAGTACTGAAGTCCTCACCTGAACAAAGAGCTTTCCCTGCCCTCCCTGGACAAGCATACATAGGCCTCCATGTTTTTCACTTTTGCAGAATGTTGTTCATTATATACAGTTTTCATCACATTTTAAAAATATTATCTAATGCATTATGTTATTATTTTGCATTTCTTTATGGCCTGTCTCAACAACTAAGTTCCATGAGAAGAGAGACTGTGACCAGATATCAAATTTGCACACCGGAGCACCATCCCCAGGTGCTCAACAAATAATTGCCAAAGGAATAAATGAATTAATCAACTGTCTGTCTTTCCTCACTCAAGTATCCCTTCTGCCTCTTTCTTTCTTTAATCTTCTACTGAGTATCTTCTTTCATCTTAAAAGCACACTCATGGGGCTGGGAGATGCGGCTCAGTGGTAAAGCACATTCTTAGCATGCATGAGGCCCTGGATTCCATGCCCTGCACCCCCACACACACACACACAAAGGAAATGTTTTGGATGAGCATTTGGAGTCAGATGGATTTGTGCTCAAATCCTCCTTCCTCCTATCATTGCCATGGAACTCTGGAGAATAATAATGGGAATAATAATGGAGCTTATCTCTTGGGCTCTTTGGAAGATTAAATTAGACAATGTAGATAAAGAACTTGGTGCCACAATAGGCCAGGTGCCCACACCAGGCCTCGTGGCCATCCTACAATCAGTATTTTGTACATGGACTTTCGTTTGCCTATCATGATCTCTCCTCCCTCTCCTTCCCACCCCATATTGCTCGAATGTCATCCGTCCTTAAACCCTGCCATACCTCTCCCCAGGCAAATTTCTGTGCTTTCTTTTGAGCCCATTTACCATGATGTGCCTTCTCTCATTGTGGCATGGAGCTGGGTAGCGCTGTGGGGTTAACAAAGTGAATGTGAAGTCCAAGTACCTTGACTTCGAATTGCACCTCCACCGCTTGCTAAGTTTGTGACTTCATCAATTCACTAATCACTTCATGCCTCAGTTTCTTCATCTGTAAAATTGTCAGGACTGTAAGAGTTACAGCAAGTTTGACACATGTTAACTGTTTCTATCAACTATTTTGCTCTTATTTCCTCCTCTCAACTGCATCTCACCTCTGTGTCCCTGGTGCATAGCCGAGGGCCTGGCACATCTTTAGTGCCTAAGTTCTGCTTATTGAAATAAAGAAGAAGTAAGTATTTTAGGGACACCAGGAATCATAGACTTCATACAAAGGTACTTTTGGCTCTAAGCAAGTGTGTTAAATCCTGTCTAGCATGGCAGTTCTTTTTTTTTAATCTTAAAATCTGACCTAATTAATGCCTTTCCATATCTTCAGGTCAAATCCTTTATGGCCGAGTACTTTGGAATCCAGAACAAAACCTTAACTCTGCATACAAACTCCAGCTGGAGAAAGTCTACCTTTGTACTGGCAAGGATGGCTACGTGCCTTTCTTTGATCCTACAGGGACAATCTACAACGAAGGGCCACAGTACGGGTGCATTCAGCCCAACAAACACCTGAAGCACAGGTTCCTGCTGCTGGTGAGCTCCGAGCTGGTACTGGGCCCAGACACCGAGGGGACTTCCACAGCCCAATCCTGCTGAAAGAGCCCTGCTCTTGGGGTTTTTCTATGTGTATTTTGTTTTGTTTTGTTTTGTTTTTGCTCTCTGGTCACTAAATACTAGTACGCATTACCAAATGTGCTGGTTATGGTGCATAAGAGGACACACTGTGACTGATGGTCCGCGAAGAAGCGACTATGCCACTGTTTCTCAGAGTGTGGTCCAGAGACCCTGAGTGTCCCTAACCCTCGAGCAGGAGGTCCACTAGGGCAGAAACGCTTTCACAGGACCGCGAGGCCCCTGCCCTTGCGTGCCCACGTCCTCATCAGTGGAGAGGCGTGACTGTTTGATAGGATTTCGGATTCCACATTGATTTCCTATGTTACAATAGCCATAAGTACCTGAAAAAGCTATGCACACATTCCTTCCTTCCAGCTGCACAGCTGTCTGAGACCAGATTTGAACATATCTCCATGGATTAAATCCAGAAGCAGTTAAGAGAATCCCAGTTCTTTTTTGGTGATTTGCAAAATCATAAAACAATGGCAGCTCTCATGGGAGGGTGGGTAGATATAGATATTTTCACTAAAAAAAAATCTTACTTAGGTTAAGATGTAATGAATTTTTCATCATCATTTTAGAATGAATTAATACATAAGTATCTTTTTAATTTTTCAAGTTTAATTTTTAGCATAGTAAATATTGATAGATATAAATGACATAAACAAAAGCTCTTTGGGGACCTTGATTTTTAGGTACATAAAGGGTCCTGAGACCAAACGGCTTGAGAATTATTGGTCCAGACCATCCCCTCCATGTGTGAGGTCACAGCACCCACTAGAGTCCTCCTTGAAGACGACAGTGGGCGCCCACAGGCAACACTGACCTAACAAGGAGCCTTTCCCCCCGACCCAACCCAGAGCAGGCGTGGAGACTGCCTTTCTCCTCCCAGTGACTGCACCCACCAACACAGTGGTTCTGTCTTTCTGAGTCTTATGTTTCTTTTTTTGGAAATGCTAGGACCGCAGTCAGCCGGAGGTCACAGATAAATACTTCCATGACGTGCCTTTCGAGGCCCACTTTGCTTCTGAGTTGCCTGATTTTCACGTGGTCAGCAGCATGCCAGGCATGGATGGATTTACTCTGAAGGTGGATGCTCTCTATAAGGTGAGTTTGGAGCAAAAAATAGAAGCTTAGTACTAAGTCCATTTTAAAGCTGGAGAAAAAAGGATTACGTCATGTCTTGAGAAAAGTCAAGTGTCTTCTTATACTTAGCATTCTTGCTGGCAGGTCCTTTTTTATTGTTTTTAAGATTATCATTCACCTAAGACTTTCACCATCTCTTCCCAATAGACCAAAGCAATGACAAAATTCTTTAATTTGCACGTAGTCCCTGTCTTTGTGTGCACCAGGGTTGTATATGATACTCTAATTCTTCCTAAGTTCTGTTAAATTGCCTACCTTTTTGGCTCTATACTAAGCCACCTGATTTTCATTGGCATATGGAAAGTAATAAACAAGATGACATATATGCTATAGCAGTTTAAAATAGCAGTAATTGCTAGTATTAGACAAGCAAAAATATCCTAAGTTCCAGCAACAATCATAAACTTCCAAGATCAAATTTCACTTTTTTTCTGTCTCTAAGTAGTAATCCATGACTTTGAATTTCAGAACTATTATTACTCTTCAGAAGTTATTTTAAAGCCATGGAGCATTTCAATGGGGGCAGATGAGAGAGAAATAAAATACGTCATGACCTAACCTCTCAGAAGAGGATCCAAGAAGTGTTGAGATTTGGCAAGTTTTTGTCAAGAATCTATGTATGACACACAGAGCAGATGTTAAGTGAATATTTGTTGAATGATTCCATTTTAGCTGAAGTTCATCAGTAAATACCAAATCAACATAACAAACAGTTGAGCTCACTGGGGATAAATGCGACCAATACTATTATTAATACTACTCTTATAAAGACCAACAAATCATAAACATTCATTTATTTAAAGAGACCATGAAAAAATAAATTCTTAGGCTATTTCATGCGTAGACGGGAAAACAGAGAAGAGTGTGAGTCACCCCAATTTGGAAATAAAATAAAACCCAAAATATGTGGTTTGCTTCACTGTGTGTTACAAGACCTCAACCGTTGCTAATGCTTTTTCTTGAAACCATTTCTTTTTTTTTTTTTTTGTGGGTGCCGGGGGGTCGACCTCAGGACCTTGCGCGCCAGCAGGCGCCCGTGTCGCTGAGCGATATCACCGGCC
Source organism: Erethizon dorsatum (assembly GCA_028451465.1). NCBI lineage: Eukaryota > Metazoa > Chordata > Mammalia > Rodentia > Erethizontidae > Erethizon > Erethizon dorsatum. Next base: position 111,134,833 of record CM051825.1, read on the forward strand.
CCTTTTTCGTATGTGGGTTCCGGGAGTCGAACTCGGGCCCTCGCGCTTGCCGGGCAGGTGCTTAGCCACTGAGCCATCTCACTGGCCCTTGAAACCATTTCTCATATGGTGGGATTGTCCCCCGCATTTCCTTTCTTGAAGTGGTCTGTAGCAGCAACGGCAGCTGCACTTTGTCTCCCTGTCTCCCTCCTGCTGCAGGTGGAAGCAGGACACCAGTGGTATCTCCAGGTGATCTACATCATTGGCCCTGACACCATCTCGGGGCCCCGGGTCCAGCGTTCTCTCACATCCCTGCTGAGGCGCCATCAAAGGGACCTGGTAGACCCCAGTGGCCAGCTGACACTTGATGATTCCCTCATCTATGACAATGAAGGGGACCAAGTGAAAAATGGCACCAATATGAAGTCCCTGAATCTGGAGATGCAAGAGCCCATCATAGCTGCCTCTCTGTCCCAAACTGGCGCATCTGTTGGCAGCGCATTGGCTGCGATCATGCTTCTACTTCTGGTATTTTTGGTGGCTTGTTTCATCACCAGGAAATGCCAGAAACAGAGGAAGAAACAGCCCACAGAGGACATGCTGGAGGAATACCCTTTGAATACCAAGGTGGATGTGTCCAAGAGGACCCCAGACAGGGTGGAGAAGAATGTGAACAGACAGTACTGCACCGTGCGGAATGTCAACATCCTGAGTGACACCGAGGAGGCCTATACATTCAAAGGTGCTAAAGTAAAGAAATTGAATCTGGAAGTCAGAGTCCACAACAATTTACAAGATGGAACGGAAGTTTAACGGAGGAGACCCATGTGTTATTTTTTCTAAAATCATTTTTATAAAATGGGGGGAAATAACTAGTATTTTTATAATCTTGCAGATGAAAAAGGGAAAACTAAAGCTTTGAGTGGCTGACAGCACACATCACATGCGTCAACTCACAACTGAGCTACCTCGTAAAACAAAGAACTACTGAGACCCCCCCAGAGTACTGGAGTACTTATTTCCATGGATCCCTTTAATAGTATCAGCAGCCGCAGAGAGTGCCTCTGTAAGGCTGATCTTAGGAAACAAGGAGTTTAGTGTTAGGACAGGTGTTGGACAATTAGGTTAGCAGATACAGCAGAGGACTGGGAATGGATCATGGCAGATCTCCAAGACAGTGAGTGTTTTACAGGGGTGTTTTCCTCCCCTGCCCCCAACTTTCTCCTACTCAGGCTGTTCCGGGACAACTAGACAACAGGGTACGAATTGCTGACACCCAGATTCCATTAAAAATTCTGCTAATCAGCACAACAGAAATATTTGCACATTGTTCCCACTTGATGGGCTATGTGCCATGGCCTTTAAGTCTTCTTAGCTTTTTAGAGCCCTTTCCACCCAGGGATCGCAGTATGCCGTAGACTCAGGTGCCTCCCTACAAGTCCATACGAAGGGGGAGGACTGAAAGCTGGGAGAGGAGGGGCCTGCCCTGAGGAAGGCCGTTGCTAAACAGGATCACTGCAGCGTGGCCTTTGTATGCCATGTGCCTAAAAAAATTAACCTCAATTTCTTGCTGCCCCAGGCTTTTCCCAGTCCAATAATAGACAAGCCCAGGTGCTTTGATGGCTGTGGGTTTTTTAATTTGTTAGTGTTTCAGGAAAGTAAGTGAATCATTTGAATAAAGCAAAATAAGAGAGAGCCTAGGTTGGAGTGAAATCAGACATGACAGATGCATACTGGTCCTCCTTGCTGTATGTTACACCACAGATGGAGACACTGTCCCTGGTGTGGTATTAGATTTCGGGGGGGGGGTCTTTTCTGGTAGCTCAGGCACTTATTTTTACCATATCAGCACATGACAAGGCCATAAACACTTGGCTTTAAAATAATTTAGTATTCAGATATCCACTTGTCTGTTCTGTGTGTAATGTGCGCACAGCTTGCCTTTGTTTCTTTTTCATTTCTGCCTTATTGGCAAAAATGTATGCATGCATATCAGTGTTTTGAGCTGGAGGCACAATCCCATTTATCAGGAGTAAAAGATGTGTTTTCTCCCTGATGCATGGTGCACCATAATCACTAAGCAAATAACAGCATTCGCATCGTGCAGTATTTGCTGGAATGACTCAAGCTCTTTGAGAACATTCCGAACTGGTCACATTTTGGTACTACAAGCTAGAAAGAATGAACCATGAGACGTTTCAGGCATCTCCACCATACTCATACTCCTTGGAAGTAGGGGCTGCACGAGCCACACCTTGTTCTGAAGCAGTGCCTTGTGTGTAACAGGCTCTCCAGAATGTCTGTGGGGCGAGACGATGAATCGTGTTATGGGTGATAGAGTGATAGAGGAATAAATTTAGGAAGAAGAGGCAAAAGCTTATGGTGGTGATATCGCAAGGGCAAGCAGAGGAAAAAAGTTACATCTTTTATTTGAAGTACGAAATATCCTCTGATGGGGCAGAGAATCACCACTTTACACAGGCATGACCCTGGCCATGGTCTTCAGGGAGAAATGAAGAGAAAAGGTGTAATAATTCATTAGCAGGCACTGGGGCTGTGAATTGGCACCCGGAAGAGGAGATTTGGAGGACGGTGTGATTTACACCCTGGGATGAGGGAAGTGTTCAGGAGAAGATGGATGGGACGAGCCTAGAAATGCCTGACTGGTCAGGTGCTACTTCAGACCAGCTGGGTGGCTCAGGGCAGAGCTTCTCTGGGAGCCTTGAGACGCTCAGAATTGGTATCACAAGGCTGCAGCACTGATTTGCTGGGCACCAAATTTCCATAACAGCCTAGAGGGTGAATGCTAATGCTGCTTGGATGAGGAGCCTGTCATCTTAGAGCAACTTTCCTTTGGGCCCCGTTAATTATCACGAGAGCCAGAGTGCTTCCACGTGAAAGCGGCACTTCCCCGCTGGCTCAGGTGTTCTCCCTGCATACCCCTTCTACTCCCGCTCAGTGGGATACACATGTGGGAGGAGGGCAGGCAGGTGGCAGAAGAAACCTGCCATGGGGACGGTGACCGAGACCTGGGAGTGCTTCTGCAGCTGCTCATACGGGTCTGAAATGATAAGGCCAACATCCCGTAAAGAGCTGGAGATGGTGACCTGCATGTGAAAGGAAAGTCTCCCGCTACCCCTGGCTCCCTACCTGTCTGCTCTTCACTCACCGTATATGCTTTACTTCTCCAGCGCATGCCCACTTGTGAAATAGAGAGTGTTAACAGTGTGCAGCTGAGCTTTACCCTCTCAATGTGGAATTGTTCATTTCATTTACATTTTATCTTCATCTTAGGGATCAGATCGTTTGATGACTAATGTAGATTATCAGTGAGAGCTCTGCTTTCGGTTTCTCTAACTTGCTCACTAATGCCTTGTGTGTGTGTGTATGTGTGTGTGTGTTTGTTACTAACTTTTGTATCATGCCTTCAGGTGAGAAGGACAAAAGCCCTCAGGGGTGCTACTCCGGCTGTGAAGGTTAAAAGAAATAATGGTTAGCACCATTTTTCTGCCTTGCTGCCTTTTTGTTGTACGCAGGCCTCCTGGAAGATTCCTGCGGGTGCCTGTTGTCGGATGGGAAATAGGGTTGGAATGTGTTTGCACAGTCCTACGATATTCAGTCCCAGTCTCCTGCAGGAATTTGTTATTCTTGGATGCTACACACCTGCAGAGACTGATAAGCGCTGTTGTGGTGCTGTCCACCTGATTTCTTGACCCTCAAATAATTTTGTATTTCCAATATAAATTTATGTGTTACGAATTTATGATTTCTCCACTAGCATATGCCACTATATAAATTTGTATTAATAAATGACAGTCTGGTTGTTTTTTGTTCACTTTGCTGTGTTCTTTCTAGATTATTCATCTTGTTAACATATACATTGCCACTGAAATGGCAAAAACATACTGAAATTCGAGGGCGTTTTTGTAAAACAACTCTACTATTAGTGTCGAATCTAAAACTCATATTAACTGTGGTAAGAGGAAGCTGCTGAATAAACTTGCAGACACTCGGATCATCATAGCTTTTCTTCTGTAAACTCCAAGGCAAAGAGGAATAATGGGGATTTCTGTGTGTGATACAATAGGGTGATTATTACCACTATATTTATTATCATCAAACCTTCTCAAGGAACATGATATAATGTGAGGATGGCTATGTCCTTTTTTGCACATAAAAGAATGTTAAGTGTCCATAACTTACCCGGGGGATGATCAAAGCACCAAACAAGAGTTTATTGGCTTAGGAAGGGGAAACAGCAGAGACAGAATGGAACTGAGCCCAGACAGTCTTGGCATTTTGCAAGCCTGTGCATTTGTGTTCCTTTACCCTCAGATAAAAATAAATAAACAGTAATGACGGGAACGAGCTGGGGTCTGTTGACATATTGGCAAACTCACAAGGCTTGAGAAAGTGTTTTCCTAAAACCTGGAGAAGGGACACCACATACAAGCCCAGAAGTTCCTGAGAACCACAGGCTTAATGTAATCTTCAAACCCTCAAGGGCCAGTGAGATGGCTCAGCAGCATAAGCGCCTGCCCGGCAGGCGTGAGATCCTGAGTTCAACTCCTGGAACCCACATAAAGGAAGAAAAGGGCTGGTGATATCGTTCAGCGGCACAAGCGCTTGCCTGGCAAGCGCAAGGTCCTGAATTCAACTCCCAGTACCCACGTAAAAACAAAACAAAACCCTCAAAATAGCCTACTAGTGTCCCCTGCCTAAGAGCAGACTCGGTCCTGAAGCGCATTTATCTAGGGTGCATGGAGAAGCTTAGCTATATCAGGACTAATCCATGCACCGTTACGATTGTCTATAAAAGTGCTCCTAACACCTGAAATTTCATGGCCATAACATTTAGGAATCTTGGAGAATGAGTGGCAGAAAATGCATTTACTTTTAGAATTTAAAGTATCTTACAGAATAGGGTTTTGAAGAAATGTATTGGGAGGGAAGGGAGACTACAATAAGTTATTAGGTTCAGCTACATGAAATTGAGGGTTTTGTAAATTGTAAGTAGTCTAACATCCGTAGTTTTGTATGCGCCAACCTAGTACTGTATTTAGATACTACAATATGGAATAGAGATTCTATTCACAAATGAGCCAGCGAGACTGTAACCAGAGCCCTTTAGAGTAATATGCTGAGTGGCTAATAACCTGGTAAAACTGGGCACATTTGAAAATTCATACACATACCAGAGTTTCAAATCCTTGAAGGTCTTTATAAGCACAGCTTGATGTTGCTTAAAAAGGGCTCCAAGCTCCTATAACCTCATCATCCCTGTGGATGATCTAATGCAACCCTGCCCACACTTCTGTAAACAGTCCCTTCATTAAACTCTTTATTCAAATCCTTCGCCTATGCCATCTCTCTGCTGTCCAAACTTATATGATCTTTAAGCTCAGTGCTCTTGGTTTCAGTTTTTTAAGTATAAGTCGCAAACAATTAAACACTTGAACTCAAATCATGTCTCTATTTTAAATTGGTCCATAATTATAAAAAGTGGCAAGCTAATGTTGAACAACTGGCTTTTGGAGTCCAGGGAGGTCTGATTTGTAACAGTAAACAGTTTTTGCCTTGTACATCCTCCTACCGCAGCCAAATTGAACCTCCCAGAATAATTTCACTGAATGCACAGTTGAGAAGAAATGTGCAGTAGCACAACTTCATATAGTATTTCCACCTCACAGATGCAATCGAATTAAATTACTTCGAGTATCAATAATAATAAAATTTAATGAAAATAATTAGGAAATGATTAGAAAGTGAGTACATACTACCCTTGTCTTTAATTTAACTTACTCAATTTATTTATCCATCCATCCATCCGTCTATCCATCCATTTATCCATCCACCATCTCTCTACCTGTTGACTGATACAGAGTCTTGCCATGTTGTCCAGGGTGGTCTCCAACTCCAGGGCTCTTCAGTCCCCCAGTAGCTGAACTCAGATGCACATCACTGTGCCAAGCTTCGGTTTAATTTAATTTTTAATAATGACTGAATTTAACAACCAGCTTATGAAATTCCTACAGATTTTGTAATTGGCTTTCACGTGCTGGTATAAACCATTTCCAGCACACCATTGTAAGACCAAACACACATTTGACATCCGCAGCCCTTTGGTCAACTGGTTTCTCCCTCACATTTTGCCATATATTTTACGTATAGCTCAATAACTTTCCTCTAAAATTTTATGTTCGACTCTTAAATAGTTGTGTTGAGCACAGAAAAAAAGTGATAGAATTAGCTTCCTATAAAACTATAAAATAGTTCCATGATTTTCAAAGTCATGAACATTTCATCAAAAACAATGTTTTCTAATTTTTTTTCTGGATGACTTAATAACCTGGTTTCTAAGATCCTAACATCATCACCTAACATTGCCTCCTGAGAGATCTCATCCTTTGGGAGAAAATACTAGTTTCGTAATATGCTATGGTGTGATTCAAGTCTAAGGAGTGAGAGTGGACAGTAGTGACAACTAGAAACACAAAGCCATTAGAGTGTATTTTATGTTAATGTCAACATCTTGAAAGCAAAGAGGTTAGACATTGCCTCTGAAACAACTCCTCCATGTTAACACCAATTACTCATTTCCTTCTGGATATAAATCCAGCCCTACTACCTCCTAGTTATAAGGATTAAAAGCTGTATAACTTACTGAATCATTCTGAGCTGTCTCTGTATTTGCAAAATAGGGGCCATCACACCTAATTTACAGCTAGACATCAGCCCATGTATGGCTCGTGACTCAGTGTGTGGCATAACTAAGTTCTCAGTAAATATTTCCCACCCACGTCTATGCTAGTCTCAGAATTTCCGGGATGATATGGGATTTAATAGTCTATTATAGCTGGGCATGGTGGTGCAGGCCTGTAAACCCATCACCATGGGAGGCTGAAGCAGGATAATAGCAAGTTAGAGGCCAGCCCGGGCAACTTAGTGACTCAGCAAGACACTGTCTCAATTTTTTTAAAAATGGGGTTGGGAGGAGCTAGGAGGAACTGAGGATTTAGCTCAATGCAAAGGCCCTGGGTTCAATCCCCAGTACCAAAGGGTAAAAAAAGGTCTATCATGGTGACCTCTGAATGGGAGTGCAGAAGGAAATGCAGAACACTTGCATCTTCTCTCTCATTGGAAAGCTCATCACTTCAGACTTGCACATCTGGCCGGGTCCCAGCACACTCACTGTTTAAGCCCCCCATCTCCTTGCTTTCTCTATTGAGAGCCCCTTAAACCAGCAGTTCTCAAACTTGAGAGAGCATGAGGATCGCCTGATGGGCTCGTTTAAGCAACAGATCTGGAGGAGGGCCTTAGAGAATTTGCATTACTACCAAGTGTGCAGGTCCCAGGACACAGCTTTGAGGGTCACTGCTCCAGGCTCTCCGGCTACTCCATGAGCAGGTCATGGTGCTTATCCTGAGTCAAAGCAGATTCTTCACTGGCTAAATAATCACCATGTTTCATCCTGCTGGAAGACTAGAAACAATACAGTCTGACAATTAAATTTATAAACTGAAACAAGTTTAATAAAAATCTAGATGGCCATTCATTAGTCCTACTCCTTTTCTTTACATTCATATTTTCACTAAACTTTTCTCAGAATAAGAACAGAAGCGAGGCAATCTGTATCGTGATTAAGAAATATAGAGCACACTAAGTAGGAATTCTTTGAAATGATCGTGTTCACTACCAGTTCAATTATAATGCCTCCTCACCAGTTGTCCCCATCTTCTTCATGTTCCTCTTCTCCTAAAGCCTTCAATATTACAAGTCCTTCCCCCCAAATATAGCATAATATATGAAAATATCAGGCATCATGTATTTTATAGGAGACTTTCTTCAGGATAGTTTTTGGTGGTTTCCTGGCCATGCTGAGTGGAAGGTACAGAGATTCCTGATGTCTCCCCTACCCATGCTCGACTCCACCCATCAGCAGCATCTTCTACCAGCCTGGTGTGCTTTTCATAACTGATGAACCTGCTACACTAAAACATTACCATCCAGAACTTATAGTTTACATTAAGGTTCATTCCTGGGGGTGTACATTCGACTGGTTTCGGCAGATATATAATGACATGTCTCTACCATGAAAAGTATCATACAAAGTCATTTCATTGCTTTACAAATCACCTATGCATCTCAACCGTTAGAACCTCTGATCTTTTACTGTCTCCATACATGTCCTTTCCAGAATGTCATAAATTTGGAATCACATGGTATGCAGCCTTTATTTAGAATGGCTTCTTTCTTGGGCCGGTGATACAGCTCAGCGGCATAAATGCCTGCCTGGCAAGCGTGAGGTCCTGAGTTTGACTCCCAGAACCCACATAAAGGAAGAAAAGGGCTGGTGATATTGCTCAGAGGCACAAGTGCCTGCTGGCAAGCGAGGCCCTGAGTTCAACTCCCAGTACCCACATAAAAAAAAAAAAAAAAAGAATGGCTTCTTTCTCTCAGTAATGTACATTTTTGTTTCCTCTGTATCTTTTCATGTCTTGGTTGCTTGTTTATTTTTAGCACTGAACGATATTCCATTGTATGAATGCACCACGGTTTACTCATCCAGCCCCCCTGAAGGGTGTCTTGGTTGCTTCCAAGTTTTGACAGCTATGAATAAAACTGCTATAAACTTCCATTGCTGTTTTTGGTAAGGACATACATTTCATTTCATTTGGGTAAATAAAAGAAATGCGATTGTTGGATTGTACAGTAACAGTAGCATTCGGTTTGTGTGAAACACTCAAACTATCTTCCAAAGGGACTGCAGTGATGAGGATCCCCGCTGCCCCACATTCTCACCAGCTTTTGCCGGGGTCAGATTTTGTCACTCTGGTAGGTGTGTAGTGCTCTCTCATGGTTATTTCAATTTGCATTTCCCTGATGACGTTTGATGTGGAGGATCTTTCTACATGCTCATTTACCAATGGTACATTTTCCATAACGAGGTGTCTTTTAAGGTGTTTGGCCCATTTTTAAATCAGGTTGTTTGTGTTCTTACTGTTGAGTTTTAAAAGTTCTTTGTATATTTTAGATAATAATCTATCTGATATAAACTTTTCAAATATTTATTCCCAAACTGAGGCTTGTCTTTTTATTCTCTTGATCGTCTTTCACTGAGCAAATTTGTTGAAGTTTAATGATTATTATTCTTTCCTTCAGAGATTGTGTCTTTGTTGCCTCATCTAAAGAGTCATTGCCAGCCCCAAGGTTATCGAGATGATTTCCTGTTATCTTACAGTAGTTTTGTTTTATGTTTTGCATTTAATCTGTGATCCATTTTGATTTAATATTTGTGAAAGGTACAAGTTTGTATCTCAATTTTTTTTGCATGTGGACGTCCAATTGTTCTAATACTGTTGGTTGAAGACTCTTTTCCCCATTGTATTGCTTTTGCTCCTTTGTCAGAGATTAACTGACTACTTACGTCAGTCCATTTCTTCTGTTCCTTTGATCTGTTATTCTATTTTGTTCACCAATACCACACTCTCTTAATTATTATAGCTTTATAATATGTCTTGAAGTCAAATAGTACCCATCCTCCAACTTTGTTCTTCACCTTCAGTGATGTCTTGGCTATTCTGGATCTTTTGCCTGTCCATATAAATTTTAGAATCAGTGAGTTAATACCCACAAAACATCTTGCTGTAGTTTTGATTAGGATTACATCGAATCTATAGATCCAACTGGGAAGAACGAGTATCTTAACAAGATTGAGTCTTCCCATTCATTAAACATGAGCTATCTCTCTATTTATTTACTTCTTTGATCTCTTTCATCAGAATTTTGTAGTTTTCCTCATAAGTAGATCTTGTACATATTTTGGTATATTTATACTAAATATTTCATTTTCCGAGGCACTAATGTACCGTTGCACCACAAGGCCTCCTCTTGGTGCCACTGATGTAAAGAAACTGTTTTTTATTTCAAATTTGACCTATTCACGGCTGATACATGGGAAAATGAATATCTTTTACAAATTAACATTATACCTGACAACCCTGTTATAATTGTTTATTAGTTCCAGGATTTTTTCTCAATTCTTTAGGATTTTCTACAAAGACATTCATGTTATCTGTGAATAAAACTATTCTTCCCCAATCTGTATAGATTTTATTTCCTTATCTTGTATTAGCTAAGACTTCCAGAACATTGTTGAAAGCAGGGGGTATCCTGTCCTTCTCAATCTTACGGGAACGTTTCAAGTTTCTCACTATTAAGCATGATATTAACTGTAGATATTTTAGTAAATATACTTTATCAAATTGAGGAATTCCTTCTATTTCTGTTCACTGATAGTGTTTGCATCTATAGCTATAATCAGATGATTTATTTTCTTTAGCCTATTTATGTGATGGAGTACATTAGTTTGTTTTTGAATATTGAACCAGCCTGGTATACCTAGGATGCATTCTACTTTTTCGTGGCATTCTTTTTATACATTGTTGAATTTGATTTGTTAATATTTTGTCAAGGATTTTTCACATTTATATTCATGAGAGATATTGTTCTATAATTTTATTTTCTTGGAATGTCTATTTTGAGTAGGAGGGTAACACAGGCATCATGAATTGGATTAGAAAATATTCCCTCTCCTTCTGTCTTCCAAAAGAGATCATAATGAATTTAGTATAACTTGTTTCTTAATATTTAGTAAAATCATTTAGTAAATTCATCTGGGCCTGGTGCTTTCTATTTGGGAAAATTATTACTTATTGATTCAGTTTCTTTACTAGATGTAGCATACTCACATTGTCTTATTAACTTCTTGTGTGACTTTTATGAGATTATTTATTTCAAGAAATTGTTCAATTTCATCTAAATTAGAAATTTGTGGATATAGAGTTACTTGTGATATTGCTTTATTAACTTTTGAATGGCTCTTATTACAAAATCATATGAATTCCTTCCTCTAGTCCCTTCCAGCATCACTGTAATTCATTTCATTTATATATAAACATACATAAGCACATACACATAAACACATTGCTGCTATTGTTATTTTGAATAAATCATTACCTATTAGATAAAACAAAATAAAAACAAAGTTTAAAATTTTTACCTTATTCCTTCCTTTATGGTTTCAGATTGGAATTTTTTTTTTTTTTTAACGTGGGTACCAGGAGTCGACCTCAGGACCTTGCGCTTGCTAGCAAGTGCTTGTGCCACTGAGCGATATCACTGGCCCTTTTTTTGTATGTGGGTACCGGAAGTTGAACTCAGGACCTCATGCTTGCCAGGCAGGTGCTTATGCCGCTGAGCTATCACACCAGCCCCAGACTGGAATTTTTAATCTCCCATTTTCATTCTCTCTGAAGAATTTCTTTTAGCATCTCTTCCAAGGCAGGTCTACTGTCAGCAAAGTCCTTCATTTTTGTTTGAGAAATTCTAGGTTGCTGGGTTTTGCCCTCCATACCTTAAATATTACACACACTCTCTTCTTGCTGGTGTGATTTTTGAGAAGACAACAATGATTCTTATCTTTGTTTCTGTAAAGGTGTTTTTATCTTCTGGATTCTTTCAGGATCTCTTTTTCTTATCTTTGATTTTCTATAGTCTGAAAAGCATATGCCTAGATATGGTTTTTCTGGCACTTATTTGTTTAGTGTTTTCTGAGGTTCCAGGACTTGAGGTTTAATGTCTGACTTTAATTTGAGGAAATTCCCATCACTGTTGTTTCAAATATTTCTTCTGTTCTTTTCTTCTTATTCTGAATTTTCCACTATATATTATGCTTTTTGCAATTGTCTCAAAGTTCTTTTTTTTTTTTTTTATGTGGGTACTGGGAGTCGAACTCAGGACCTTGCGCTTGCCAGCAGGCACTTATGCCACTGAGCAATATCACCGGCCCTTTTTTTTTTCCTTTCTGCGGGTACTAGGAGTTAAACTCAGGACCTCGTGCTTGCCAAGCAGGCGCTTATGCTGCTGAGCTATCTCACCGGCCCTCACAGTTCTTGAATGTCTTTTTTTTCTCAGTCTTTGTTTCTCTTTGCTTTTTATTTTTACATTTTCTATTGTGCTTTCCTCAAGCTCAGAAGTTTTTTCCTTGCTATGTCTAGGCTGCAAACAAGCTCATTAAAGACTTTCTTCATATCTGCTAGTATTCATTTTAATCTCAAGAATTTCTTTCTAGGTATTTTTATTTTGAGCATTTCTTTTTATCTTCCCTCATATCTCCATCTCTCAGCTTGCATCACCTATCTGTTCTTGCATACTCTCTACTGTCCATTACAGCCCTTACCATCTTAATCAGTTACTGTAAACGCCTGATCTGATCATTCCAATGCACCTGCCATAGCTGAGTTCAGTTCTGATGCTTACTCTTCACCCCCTCCCCAGCTGTGGTGTGCCTTATCATTTTTCTTGATAACTGGACATAATATGGTAGGAAAAAAGATGGTGGTGAGTAGGCTTCAGCACTGGCTTCCTTGGGAGTTTGTATTCATGGCTTTCTGCTCCATCACACATCAAATCTCTACATTTTCTCATTGGTCTCTCCAGTTTGGGGGGGAGTGTTTTGCCCCATGTCCTCACGTTCCTGACAGACCTAAGAAGTTAATTTTTTTTTCATTTTGCTCAGTTTTTTTACCTGTTGTTAGGACATAACTGTAATTTTGAGCTTTTTCCATGCTAGTCCAGAACCCATAAGACCATCATGCATTTTTTTTCTTTAATTTCACACACATTTGTCTTGACCCAATGTAGATTATAAACTCATTGAGATCCAAACTATATCTAATTACCAAACATGATAAATATACCTATTTATATACCTATTTATAGGTATATTTACGTATTTATACATAAAAGAAGAGTGATTTTACCTAGATTACTGGCTAGCACTTTTCCCAATTGGCTGGGGATTCTTTTGCTCAATTTGGAGAGAAATCACAAATTGTCGAAGAGCATCTTTCTTGATATTAGCAGCTCTAGGCTTTGAATGCCAGTGATTCTCAGTCCTTAGTGTTATAGCTCTGAGCTCTGGGATCCAGTGCCTCTTATATCTTAGCATTTTAGATCTTAGTGTTTCAGTTCCCAGCAGCTCCCAGTGGCCCCCGCCATCTCCTTAGCAGCCAAGGCTTATGGTCCTCTAGCTGGTTTTCTGGAAATCTTCCATCAGCTTCTGTTGGCTCTCTAGGGCTCTCTGCTAGTCCTCGTAGGTTACTTCAGGTCTCCACAAGTTACCACTGATCTCCACCCCATTTAGCTCCTCACTCTTATGCCATTCTCTGGGGCTCTTCAGAGAGCCAGTGTTATCCTTAGTATTACCAGATCTTGTTAGTGCAACCCTCTTGTCTTAGTTACTTTTCTCATTGCTGAGACAAAATACCCAACACCCAAAGTTAAAGAAGGAAAGGTTTATTTGCTCACAGTCTATAGAGGTTTCAGTCCATAGTTGGCTGGCTCCGAGGCAGGGTGGCATGGCAGACAGGCATCATAGAGAAAAAATAGTTCATGGCAGAGCAGGCAGGAGGTAGCAGCAGCAAACATCAAACCTACTATTCCCTTTTATCCCATCTAGGCTACAAGCCTTTTGGTTGGTGCCACCCACATTCAGGATGAGACTTCTGTCTTCAGTAAATCCATTCAGCCACACCCAGAACTACGCTAATTCCAGTCAGTTGACAAAGCAAGTACACACCTTCTCTACATAAGCTGTGTTCCCTCATTCCTCAGATCAGTCCGGGAGGGCTCCCTCCCCTGTGCTGCACTACAGGTCCATGAAATCCTTGCTCAAATGGTTCTGTTGCCTCTCATAATTCTTATCTCAGATACAGTGGGTCAAGAGGTGTTATGGCTTGAGTCTAGATGTCCCCCCAAAGCCTCAGGCACTCATAGGTGGGGCTCTTCAGAACTGCCTGGATCTAGGCTTTGTGATACTGGGATTAAGGGTGTGTGATACTAAATTAGTTTCCTGCAGTTTACACACCTATTTGAGGACTTTCAAAGTAGTGACAGGGGGGACAGGGTCCTCTGGAAGCTACAGGGCAGAGTCACCCAGCGTGGCTGCAGAACAGGATCTTCTGGGATAGGTCATGTTTTAAGCCTCCTGTGGCCAAGCAAGTGTTTCCCAGAATGACCACGGGCATCTAGAACAGCCTCAGCTGGTATGGTGACAACTTGGCCAAATTGTGGAAAAATGACTGCTTGATTCATGGCTCCCAGGTTTTCACAGAAATGTTAGGGCTGAAATCACTATTGCCACTTCTTTTAAGAATCTTCAGGAGGGGCAACAATGTTGCTCACGGTCCACTGGGTCTGGGGATTTTAGGGATATCAGCAATGGGCCTTAGTCCCACCATGTCTTTCCAGTCAGACCTGGTCCTCCACCTGCTCCTCAGAAAAGTGGCAGCACAGGCTTGGAGCAGCCCCCAGAAGGGAAGGGTCATTGTGGTTGTCAGCCATGCCTGTGGCTTCTGTCAGTGATGCAGAAGGGAGAGCAGCGACTGCCAGAGGTGGCCCTAAGCCACCTTCAAGGCAGCAAGGGAAAGGGCGTGAAGGCTGTCAGTGAGATCACACTCCTTCTGGGTGGTACAGGGAAAGAGTTAGGGTCAGGCCTTGCTTTTTTAAATTTCACTTTCTTCTCCCTTTCATTCTCCAGGGCACTTCTTTGGCCAGCTCGGGCATCATGTTTCGGTTTACAGGCTTTCTAATGGTAAAGATAAGCTTCCAGCACAGTCCACCTATGTTTGAAGCTGTGAAATTGTCAAAATCAAAATGGAGTCGCTTATGTTGCCTATAATAAAAACTAGATCGAGCCAGGAAGTTTATAAAGGAAGTACCCTCACACACGATCCTCTAATAGTAACTATTACAAAGACTTCCGGAATTCGACATTGTACAAAGGTCACCGAAACCTTAGACAAATGATAATTCTGCAAGGACAAGCACCTGGCAACTGTGTGTTCAGCCTCAGGCTGTCACCACCCTTGTTTTTAATCCTTGTGGCCAAGGACTGTTCCAACATACCTCGTATCATCTTCTTCATCGTTGCCTTTAGAAACTTCTCTTTGATTTAACCTTCTTAAATATGCTCAGAGTTTACTACGGCATGTGTATTTTTATTGCAATGCTTATTCCCAAATAAATATCAGTATTCTTTGAAGAATGTCTTTGTTATTTAGGTGACAAAGATCAACCAAATGACTTATTAGCTGTGTATATTGGGCCAGCGTCTTAGTCACTGTGCAGTAAATGTCCTACTTCATCTGCTTGGGGTATATAATTAGATGATGTATGCAAAGCATTTAGAATAGTGTCTGGCATTCAATAGATGCTCTTTAAAAATGTTAGCTAATATTATTGATTATTTTGTCGTTTCAAACACTAAAATAATATTTGATGGATGGCTTATTGGTTGAAAAGAGCCAGAAAGTTATTATTTCCATGTTAACACTCATGTGGGCTCGTGATACCTTCAATATTTCTACCTACCCTAGGCCTAAACATTGGATGTAGGGTCTCCTCTAACTGTCCTTGTTCCATTTGACAAAGATTGGCCCTGATACTAGCTCCCGACTCCCACCCTCACCCTGTGTACTGCTGAGATAGATTATTGTTCAGAGATATTCCTCAGCCCCCTCGCCCCAAAGGGCAGAGTACACTTCTCTGTCTTTGAATTTGTTCTCAGACATATTACCTTCTTTGACCCGCTGGGTCTAACAGTAGAACAGTATTTAACAGCAACAGTGTAATGTTAACTAGGTATTTAGTGATTCGTAAATCTTAATAGTTATATTAGTAAAGGTAGAGGGTCTGGAAAACTAGAGAATGAAAACAATCAAAATTTGAAAAATTAATGGGATAGGAGGAGAGAAAAGTGAGATAGGATGTGCTACTGAGGAATAAAGGGAAATAACAGTTTTAGAGAATAGTCACATTAAAGAATGAACAAGAAAAGAAAACAGATAAACACAGAGCAAAATACAAGAAATAAAAGAAAGGTAAGAGGGAAGAAGAAAAAGTTGAGAAAAGGAGGGAAAAACTAAAAGCAGGGAAAAAAGAAAGAAAAACTAAAATGCCCCAAGTAAACCAATGAAGGAAATATATAACTAATAACAAATAGAAAAATCAAAAATAGATCAATGAAAGAAAACATTCCTTTGTTTTTGAATGAGTGGTTTCTTTCCAAGATCTACAGTCTTGGAATCCAGCCAGTTTTGATTTTCTCCCCTTAGCTGTAGGGCCTACGGGTTTTTGAGGTACACTTCCTGAATGAGAGGCCCCTCTGTGTCCCCCAGACTGTGGTTAGCGCCCAAACCAGGTGTGCTCTTGCTGCCATTGGCAGACAGGAAACGTCCCTCTGGTCTCTGCTGGACACAGGCTGCAGGGCAGGGGTTTCCGTGGACCATGGGGCTTCACGTCAATAGTTGCGGGATCTGGTTGCTCCCTTCTCTCCTTGGGCATCATCCTGCTCCGTGATCCGGTAAGTTGGTTGGTCCTCACCTCTGCTGTCCCATGCCAATTTGAATTGGTGGGTGGCTGCACCCATGTGAGGGGCAGGGCGCTACAAGTCTGGCATGAGCCTGCTTTTCATGACAGGAGGAGGCTCGCATCTGGGGCTGCTGTGTGTCCAGGGCCAGCCTGCTTGCAACAAGGGTCACCATACATACTTGTGAGCCTGCTTGTTCGTGGTGGTGGTGGTGGTGAGGGGGGTTGCTGCATGTCCTGGGGGTGCTAAATCACCAGCATGGGCCTGCTTGCTGCAGATGTATGTAATATAAAGAGAATGTGCATGTGGGGTGTATATATAATCTATCATGAGAGACATCCTTTTTTCTTTTATTCATTTTTGAGTGACCAATCATCTGGAAAAGGTATTGAGCTGGAGCTAGATTGCAGTAAATAAGACCCATTCATCTTTTCATTCATCCCTTTTCCTCGGGGGATATTCAAGATCCAAAGTGTAGCAGTTATCAGCAGTCAATCAAAAAGATTGTGAGATCTAACCCTTCTGAGATCAACGGCTCGCTTTTTAGCTTCCTGCTCCACATCTTCTAAAATATCATGTGGGAGAGTCGGAACTGCCTTCTCCTTTCCCCTTTTCCCATGAAAGCTTTATTTTCTAAGAACTAAGAGATTGCAGATTTTCACTTTTTTTTAAATTGTGGGTACCGGGAGTTGACCTCAGGACCTTGTGCTTGCTGGGCAGGCGCTTATGCCGCTGAGCCATCTCACTAGCCCCCAGATTCTTCACTTTTTAGAAGCTTTCAGCCTAGCTATCCAACCCAGAGCTAGGTTGTGATCTCAAACTACAGCACTTGTCATGCAAGGCTACGCAGCTGCTCTGTAATAAACTGTGTCCCTCCCAAAATTGCTATGTTCAAGCCCAAAATCTAGCCTGTTAGCATGCATATCTTGGGACTGGATCTTTATAGAGTCAATCAAGTTCAAATGAAGCTGTTAGAATGGCCCTAATACGTGGTGTCTTGTTGGTATCTTAGAGGAAATTCAGACACACAGGGTCACCAGGATGTGCAAACAGAGGAAAGGCCACATGAGAACACACGGAGAAGTCAACTTTTATGGTTTTTTTTTTTTTTTTTGTGGGTACCGGGGGGTCGACCTCAGGACCTCGCGCGCCAGGAGGCGCCCGTGCCGCTGAGCGATATCACCGGCCCCTTTTTCGTATGTGGGTTCCAGGAGTCGAACTCGGGTCCTCGTGCTTGCTGGGCAGGCGCTTAAGCCGCTGAGCCATCTCACCGGCCCCTTGAGCCATCTCACCGGCCCCGACTTCTATGGTTTGAATGCCCCTTCCAAACCTCACGTTGAAATTTATTTGCCATTTTGATCATCTCGAGGAGGCATTTTTAAGGGGTGTTAGGTCCTGAGGGCTGTATCCTACCGAATGGATTAATGCCATTATTGCACAAAAGCAGGCTATTGCAGGAGTGGGCTTCTAATAAAAGGGCAAGTTGGGCCCTCCTTCCTCTCTCTCACATGTCCTCTTCCCATTCTGTTCCTTCCACGATGTTGACACAGCGAGAAGGCAGTTCCAACTGCATCCCCCCCAGGCTGGAGCCACTCCAACTCAAACTTCTCAGCCTTCAAAACTGTGAGCCTGATAAACTTCTAATCTTTGTAATTTACTGTCTATGCTATTTTCGATGGTAGCAGGATATGGACTAAGACAGTAAATTGGTACCAAGAATGAGGCTGTTGCTATAACAAATACCTGAAAATGTAGAAATAGTTTCAGAACTGGGTAATGGGTAGAGGCTCCAGGAATTTGGAGGAGCAGACTAGGAAAAGTCTGTATTTCCGTGAATGTAGTCCACTAAGGGCAAATCTGGTGAGGGATTATAAGAAGGAAGCTGTAGAAAAATGTGAATCTTCACAGATACTACATGAGTGGTTGTGTCAGAAGGATGGTAGAAATACTGAGAGTAAATGTCATTGTGATGAGGTATCAGATGAAAATTAGAAATAATTGTGTCCATGTCCTAGGACTTCCTAGAATGCAGAATTAAAGAGAGATGAGTTGGACTGGAGTATCTGGTAGAAAAAAAATAGCTAATCAGGAGCTGGTATGTAACTCAATGGTGGAGTCCTTGCCTATCATGACGGAGACCCTGTATGTGATCCTCAGAACGGGGCGGGGGGGGGGGGAGACGGGGACACCAGAAGGAGAGGAAATGCCCTAAAGCCAGAATTTGAAAATTTCCAGCTTGGCCATGTAAAGTGTGAAAAGGCACCCATATGTGGTTCTGCACACTTGTAATCCCAGCACTGTGAGAGGCTGAAGCAGGAGAATTCCAAGTCCAAACCTAGAAAGAGCAACTTAGTGACTTAGCAAGACCCTGTTCCAAAAAAAAAAAAAAAAAAGGAAGAAGAAAAGAGAGAGGGCAGAGAACATAGCTAAGTGTGAAGGCTCTGGGTTCAAACCCCACTACAGCAAAAGTTAAACAAAATTTTAAAAAGAGTGAAAAGGTGTATTTAGAAGAGCAAACCAAGAGTGTGGCCAACTGACTGTTTGCTAAGGAGATTAGCACAGATAGAAGCAATGGTCAAGACAATGGAAGAAAGATTCCCAAGACATTTCAGAAGTCTTTAAAGAAGTCATTTCAGAGATCTTTAAAGACTGCTCTTCGCATCACAGGCCCAGAACTCTAAGAATGCAAAATGGCTTTACAGGACAGGACTGGGACACCCTCCGTGGGCTTGCAGCCTGTAATGGTTGATACATTGGGTCAACTTGAGAAGTTTAGAAGTTTAACTAAGCGACTCAGCAGGGGGCCAGGTTCCTCACTTTGTAAACATCCTGAGCCTGTGCAAGAGGAGGACAGGAGATGATGTGAGTGCTACATCTGGGGGTGGGGGATGTGTAGCTCGCCTACAATATAAGGGAGGAAAAGAGGCTTGCTCCCCCCACTTTTGCTCTTGGTGCTTTGCTGTCTTCTGCCGCCTTGGCCTTGAAGTGTTGCCCCTGTGCCATGCCACCCTGCTTTGGAGTCAGCTGATTATGGACTGAAATCTCCACAAACTGTGAGTTAAATAAACCTTTCCTTCCTTAATTTTGGGTATTGGGTATTTTGTCCCAGCAATGAGAGAAAAGTCACTAAGACACTTCCTGAGCCTGCCTCTTATCTCTGCTCTCCATATTTCTGTGCTCCCTTCTCAGGCCACTGCAGCTGAGGCTCAGGTATAGCTGGGGCCACTGCTCCAGAAGGCAAAGGCGGGAAGTCCTGGTGGTAGCCACGTGGTACTGATTGTGCAGGCTTGCCCAATGCAAGAGCTGTCAGAGCCTGGCTTCCTGGATTTAAACTTCAAAGGATGTCTCAGATACCCTCAGATACCCCCAAGGGCAGACTCCCTGAGAAAGACCTGCTTTAGGGCAGTGCCTAGTGGAGCTGTGGAAGTAAGGAAACTCCCAAGACCCCAGAAGTGTGCAGTACGGATCCAGTCTCCAACCCAAGAGAGCTGAAGCATGGAGAGTCATAAAATTCCCCACATTGGAAGAGTCATAAAATTCCATGTCTGTAGCACCTGTGAGGCCAGAGTTTCTAGTGGACCATTCTTTACAAGAATTTATAGTGCTTTTCCAGGATGGTGGCACACATCTGTAATCCCAGCACTTGGGAGGCTGAGGCAGGAGCATTGCCACAAGTTTGAGACCAGCCTGGGCTACGTAGTGAGTTCAAGGCTAGCCTAAACTACATAGTGAGACCCCGTGTAATTAAAAAAAAAAAAGAATTTATACTGAATTTATACTGATTCATAGAACTATAAATTTATACTAATTCATATTACCCCAGAGTCATACTGGTTTGAGGTAGGATAAAAGAAAAAAAGATCATTGGAAAGGAAACCCAATTTTTTTGTATTCCCTATTACCTTGAAACTATGGATGAGATTCTTGCTCAGCTCTACACATTGGAAGGGTTGGCAAAAGAAGGTTTATTAGGTCTACATTTACCTAGTCTCTCTTCCGTCTTTATGACTAAGGACGCCAAGATAAGATTAACTAATTTTCAGGGTTCGCAGGGACAATCAGTTGCCAGCTTTCACAACATCCGGTTCCAGACCCCTCCGGAGTGATGCCCGGAAGTCTCCAGACCCAGTGGCCTGGGCTCGGGGAGAAGCAGAGCCTCGCAGGCCATCTCAGGGTGAGATCGCTACCCCCAGGCCGGAGCCAGCCCCCCGCGTGGAAACCAAGGGACCCTCCCCTCCCGAGTAAGAGCGATCCTCTGTCTCACGGAAGTGAACTGATTGCTTCGAGCTATGGAAAAGAGAACGCAGATAATGGCTCCCTCAGCTGATGCCCCAAGCCGGCCTCCTGGGATTGCGAGCAGCCGGGTCTGAGCCTGTGCCGGTTCCGCTTAGTTACGTCAACCCGATGGGCTCGGGAGCCGCTGCGGGGAGGCGCAACGCACACTTCGGCTGCGTCCGGGCGGTCACGGAGGACCCCGCCGGCCCGGCCCTTCCTCTCCGGTGCTGTTCGTCCGCTCTGCCTCCCGGAAGCGAACCTCTCCTCCTGTCGGCCGTGTTGGGTTTTGTGTTCCCGCGGTGGAAAGCCGAGTACTGCAGAGCGCGGCGGCAGAGGCGCCGGGCAGGTCCCCGGCCGTGGTCTCCTGCTCTCCTCCTCTCTGACGCTGCCGATGAACCCTTCCGCGCTTCACACGGCCTGGAATTCTTTCCCTGCTGAGTCAAGAACCTACTCAGCGGGCCAAGCTCTGGTCCTTATCTCCATTTGGGGAAGCTCCTCCAAGCACATCCGTGGATTCAAGGAACCACTGATTTGTACCGACTCACAAAACCGTAAGTTCGTATGGATCCCTAGAAGTACGCAGTCACTTATCTCTAGTTCTGGTCTAGCTCGCAAGACCTTCCTACTTTCTTCATTTGTAGCTCTCTCTCCAACAAAGAATCTATGTCCTTATCCACAGGTATTTACTTCTTTGCTCAGTCCTAGAATTCACGTAAAACCGTATGGGTACCGCCTCCCCTAGTGCTTGTTGAATTTAATTATTTTGAAGCACATGGAAAAGTAGCCTTTCTAAATGTAAGTATTAAAAGGCACACTCAAAGTGGTGGTCTCGTTTTTATTCCTCCGACCCAACTTCCAATCTCCATCCTATCTACCTTACCCCTTCTGCCTCAATAATCTCATTAGGTCTAAGTTTATATTTTTTGTCCAAATGAAGACATAAACATGTTTTCTTGTTCTTTATTATATAAAAATTAGATATTCATAAAATGTTATTTTCTAAGTCTAAATTTAAATCTAAACAAAGATGCAGTCTCACTCAACTTCAGGTAAATGCATAAGAGTGAATAGTTTCTAAAAGGGAAATAATTATTAGATCAGCTTTTTAGTTTTTTCTCCATAAATATTCTGCTCCTGATTATGAACACCTAAAAGACTTTAGCATAACATAAATAGAAGAATAAAATAGTACTAGGCATCTGTAAGCTAACATGTTCTGTCAATTCATTGAGTTAGATTCCTAAGTGAAGGATGGTTTATCTTCAAGCTTAACATCTTTTTTGGTCAGTAAATTTAAGGGTTCGGGCTAGGAGGATCTGTGACATCACTCAGCTCCAACATTCCGAGAGGCGCGTTCCCATGGTGCTGTGGCCCTAGTATTCCTCACCACTGAGGAATCACTGTCCCGGGATAGAGGCAGCTCACAGTCCTGTCTCGAACCCGCTGGGACACAGTGTGAAGATGCCTGGCAAGGACTGCGGTAGGGAGGGGAACACCCCGAGAACTGCAGACCTCCATGGAGGGCACATTTTGAAGAAGGGCTGCCTTCCCCAGGAGAACACTTGGAAAGCTGGTGATCCTCTCGGATGAAGTTCAAAAATGGGTGGCAAGGGCCACACATCAAAGGGGAGCCCTTTGAAATGTGGAGACCCCAGGAACATGCGGAGGGCCGTCATGACCAACTTGGCGGAGGAGAGGAGGATCAAGCTTTACATTGAAAAACTCCGGAAGAATTTAAATATCCGGCTGAGGGAGATTGAGAGAGAAAAGGCAGCCACGGATAAGTTTTTGGCAAAGCTTCATAACACAACTGGTTATTTTCCTGATATAAAATTCTGGTGGGACTGATGCCACTGCCAGTAAGTTATTCATCTAAAAAGTTCAAGTCAGAAAACATCTAAAATTCTCTTGTTATTCTAGCATGGTATAGTTTTAGCAGCCTCTCATAATATGTTATCTTTAAATTAGTTACTCAGAGTACAACATATAGGCATTTAATTGTTCAAACAATATTAGCACAAACCTTTCTTTTCAATGAACTGAGAAATTAGTAATATAATGATCTTAACTGTCTTGTATATATATATATATATATATATTTTTTTTTTTTTTTTTTGCTTTTCCCTTCCTTTTCTCCTTTCCCCCATCCCAGTTTCTCTTTCCTTTTCCATAATTTCCCATTTTACAATATCTACTGTACATTTTGGATCTTACTTACTCTTTCAGCTTTTCACACTAGGGAGACAACACGATATTTACACATGTGAGTCTGGTTTATTTCACTTACTAGTATGGTCTCCAGTTGCATCCATTGACCTATAAAAGTCTCAAGTTTATCTTTTATGGCTGAGTAGTACTCCACTGTATAAAAAGACCACATCTTTTTAATCCATTCTTGGTTGATGGGTATTTGGATTGTTTCCAAGATTTAGCTATTACAAATTGTGCTGCTGTAAACATGGGTGCACATATGTCACTGTGGTACAATGATTTTAATTTGTCTGAGAAGATACCCAGAAGGGGAATAGCTGGGTCAAATGGGACCTCCAGTCCTAGTTTTTTGAGGAATCTCCATACTGATTTCCACAGTGGTTGCACCAGTCTACACTCCCGCCAGCAGTGAAGAAGGGTTCCTTTATCCCCACAGCCCCTCCAGCATTTGTTATTAGTTTATTTCTTGATAATAGCCATTCTTTCTGGGGTGAGATGGAATCTCAGTGTTGTTTTAATTTGCATCTCTCGAATGACCAGTGATGTTAAACTTTTTTTCATATATTTATTTGTTGTTTGTATTTCTTCGTCTGAGAAATGAATATTCGTCTCAGATGCCCATTTTTGGATTGGGTCTTTAAATTTGGGAGGTCTGATTTTTTTTGAGTTCTTTATATGTTCTCAATAGTAATCCTTCATCTGAGGAACAGCTGGCCAACGTTTTTTCCCACATTGCGGGTTGTCTCTTCACTCTGTTGGTGGTTTCTCTTGTTGTGCAAAAGCTTTTTAATAAAATGAGATCCCTGTTGTTGATTCTTTGTGATAGTTCCTGTGTGCTTGGGGTTTTATTCATAAAGTCTTTGCCTACACCAATGTCTTTATGAGTTTTACCTATTCTATCTTCCAGCAGATTTAATGTTTCTGTTTTAATATTTAGATCTTTGATCCATTTCGAATTTAGTGCATGGTGAAAGATATGGGTCCAATTTTAATCTTCGGCATGTGCAGAGCCAGTTTATCCAGCACCATTTATTAAAGAGGCTATCTTTCTTCCTGTGAATGTGTTTGGCACCTTTGTCAAAAATAAGGTGGCTGAGTGTGTCTGGAGTTGTTTCTGCATCTTCTAATCTGTTCCATTGATCTTTGGGTCTGTTTTTTTGCCAGTACCACGCTGTTTTTATTTTAATTTTAATTTTATTTTTGTGGGTATTGGGGGTTGATCTCAGGACCTCGCGCACCAGCAGGCGCCCGTGCTGCTGAGCGATATCACCGGCCCTTTTTTTCATATGTGGGTTCCAGGCCTCGAACTTGGGCCCTTGTGCTTGCCAGGCAGGTGCTTACGCTGCTGAGCCATCTCACCGGCCCTATCACGCTGTTTTTATCACAGTAGCTTTATAGTATAATTTCAAGTCAGGGATTGTGATGCCCCCTGCCTTGCCTTTGTTTCCCAGAATTGCCTTTGGTATTCTAGGTCTCTTCTGGTTCCAAATGAATTTTGGGATTGTTTTCTCTAATTCTGTGAGATATGTTGTTGGAATTTTGATCAGAATTGCATTAAATCTGTATGACAGTTTTGGAAGTACGGCCATTTTCACTATATTGATTCTTCCTACCCAAGAGCAAGGGATATCTTTCCATTTTCTGATATCCTCTTCAATCTCCTTTTCCAGAGTACTGTAGTTTTCAATGTAGAGGTCTTTCACTTCCTTTGTTAGATTGATTCCTATGTATTTCATTTTTTTGGATGCTATTGTGAAAGGTGTTGTTCCTTAATTTTTCTCTCAGTGAGTTTGTTGTTTCTATACAGGAAGGCTATTGATTTTTGAGTGTTGACTTTGTATCCTACTACCCAATGAATTTATTAAATCTAGCAGTTTTTTAGTGGAGTTTTTGGTGTCTTCTACGTAGAGTATCACGTCATCTGCAAATAATGATAGTTTAACTTCTTCCTTTCCAATCATTTCTTTTATTTCTTTGTCTAATTGCTCTGGCTAAAGTTTCCAGGACTACGTTGAATAAGAGTGGAGACTGTGGACATCCTTGTCTTGTTCCTGATTTTAGAGAGAAAGCTTTCAGTTTTTGTCCATTTAGTATGATGTTGGTTGGTTGTTTGTCATAGATAGCTTTTATCAGATTGAGACAAAGACCATCTATTCCAATTTTCTGTAGGGTTTTTGTTTTGTTTTGTTTTGTTTTTTTGTGGGTACCGGCTGTCGACCTCAGGACCTTGCGCGCCAGCAGGCGCCCGTGCCGCTGAGCGATATCACCGGCCCTTTTTTCGTATGTGGGTACTGGGAGTCAAACTTGGGCCCTTGCGCTTGCCAGGCAGGCGCTTATGCCGCTGAGCCATCTCACCGGCCCTTCTGTAGGGTTTTTGTCATGAATGGGTGCTGGTCTTTGTCAAAAGCTTTTTCTGCATCTATTGAGATGATCATATGGTTTTTGTCTTGGCTCTGTTGATATGGTATATTACATTTATTGATTTGCATATGTTGAAACATCCCTGCATCCCTGGGATGAATCCAACTTGGTCATGGTGTGTAGTCTTCTTGATCATCTGCTGCATTCTGTTTGCCAGTATATTGAGAATTTTTGCATCTATGTTCATTAGGGAGATTGGCCTGTAGTTCTTTCTTAGTTGAGTCCTTCTCCGGTTTTGGTATCAGGGTAATACTTGCTTCCAGAAATGAATTTAGGAGTACTGCTTCCCTTTCAGTTTCATTAAAAAGTTTAAGAAGTAGTGGTGTTACGTCTTCTCCAAATTTCTTGTAGAATTCAGCAGTGAATCCGTCAGGGCCTGGGCTTTTCTTCATTGGTAGGTTTTTAATTACACCTTTGATTTCATTGCTTATATTGGTTTATTTAGGATTTTTATATCTTCTTGATTGAGCTTTGGTAATTCATATGTATCTAGGAATCTGTCCATTTCTTCCGCATTTTCCATCTTATTAGAATACAAGTTCTCCAAGTAGGTATAAATGATCTTCTAGATTTCTGCTGGGTCCGTTGTGATTTCACCCTTTTCATTCCTAATTGCGTGGATTTGAGTACTTTCTTTCCTTTTTTTGATAAGGTTGGTTGAAGGTTTGTCGATTTTATTTAATCTTTCAAACAACCAGCTCTTTAATATTGAGAAACCCATTTCTTGAAAGCCCTTGGAATTAAATTGAATGGCTTCTTTATTTGTTTATACTCTGCAGTCAAATAGATGTGGATTCAAATCAAATTGTGCTAGATATTACTGTTTGACACTAGACAAATTAGCTAACACACACCTAACATTTGTATACCATTCCTTAGATTTCCCAGTTATAAAATGAGAATAGTATTTAACTCAGAAAATTACATCACATCTTCCTCTGATGTCACATACAAATCTGTCAGCACAACGCGTAACACATAGTAAGCACTCATTATGTGCAGTTGCTATGGCTGTTATTTCTCAGCATAGACAGCAAGTAGAGATTCTAGACCGGCAGGCAGCTTTGTGGGCAATCTCGGCACTTGCAGAGTGAATCATTACTTTGGATCTCAGATATGATGTCCTGGTTCACTTGACTTCAACCACCAGCAGCAAAAATCTGTCTCCCCCAGTATGATTTTTAAAAAGATTGACATACATGTACAAAAATAGAGATACAGGTTGTATAAGTCACTTTCTCATCTCTGGGACGAAATACTGGGCAACCGCACGAGAAGAGGTTTATTTTGGTTCATGGTTTAGAGGATTCTGTGCAGAGGGTCACGGCAGAGGAAGAGCGCTCAACACATGTCAGCCAGGAAGCAGGGAGAGAAGGGGGAAGCCAGGGACCAGGACACACGCTTCCAGGTCACATCGAGTGCCTCACTGCTGCCATGATTTAAATGTCCTTTGAAAAACTCAGTTAGAGGGAAGCCTCATATATGCTGTTCCTACTTCCCCTGTCTGCCCCCTCCCCTAGGTAAATGCCTCTGTGGTTGTGAATGCCCGAGGAACTGAAGGAACTCCCCTTTGCATTTGAGAGTTGTGGCTAGTGTAGTTTGTGGGGAAAGAGGAAGGGTCTGCTGCGGAGTAAAATTTTAGTGGAATTTTGAGGGTCATGGTGAGGATGCGTCAGGAGATGATCAGGTTCATGGTCAAGGTCAGTTCCAAGTCCAAGTTAATCAGGATAGGTCAGGGCCAGTAGAAGCTCTGAATGTCAGAGTCAGTATGACAGTGAAGTTTCAAGTTCACTTTGCAGCTCAGAACAAGAAAATATATACACTGTACTTGGCACTGGGGACTGAACCCAGGCCTTCACGTGGAGCTCCACCCATTCCCAGCTCTTTTTTATTTTAAAATGGGGTCTTGTGAGGTTCTTAAGTTGCCCAGGTTGGGTTGGAACTTGTGATCCTCCAGCATCAGCATCCCAGAGTGCTGGGATTACAGGGGTGCACCTCCCTCCCCAGCCGGGAAACACAGTTTCAATGTTTTCTCTAACAAGAGTGTCCTAGGAGGGCTTCTAATCACAGTAT
The DNA here is from genome assembly GCA_028451465.1 of Erethizon dorsatum. Taxonomy (NCBI): domain Eukaryota; kingdom Metazoa; phylum Chordata; class Mammalia; order Rodentia; family Erethizontidae; genus Erethizon; species Erethizon dorsatum. The sequence continues at coordinate 111,162,224 of CM051825.1, forward strand.
CCATTTCTTTCTTTCTTTTTTTTTTTTTTTTGTGGGTAGCGGGGGTCGAATTCAGGACCTCGCGTGCCAGCAGGCGCCTGTGCTGCTGAGTGATAACACTGGGCCATTTTTCGTATGTGGGTTCTGGGAGTTGAACTCGGGCCCTCACGCTTGCCAGGCAGGCGCTTACGCCGCTGAGCCATCTCACCGGCCCCCACAGTATCCATTTCTGTAATAGATACAGGGCTACTGCGGTTACCATTTCTTCTCAGGAGAGGTTTCAAGGAGTTGGCCCATTTTATCTACATCATCAGTTTTATCAACATAAAGTTCATAATATGCTCTGCTATTTTAAAAACTCTGGGCTGGGGATCTAGCTCAGTGGCACAAGTGCCTGCATGACAAGCACAAGGTCCTGAGTTCGATTCCTGGAACAACAAAAAAAAAAAATCTGTGCAATTTGTAATGATAACATGTCTGTCATTCTCAAAATGAGTAATCTGAGTCTTGTCTTTTCCCCCCGACCAGTGTAGCTAGATGTTTGGCAGTTTTATAGCTCTCAGAGAAACAGCTTTTGGTTTCACTTTTTTGGTTTCAATCTGATCTCTATTATCTTGCTCTTGTCTGTACATCATGTACTCAATTTTCTCTTTTAAAATCATGTTTGTTTATTTTTTGAGACAGGGCCTTGCTATTCTGCTCATTGGGCCTTGAACTGGACTCACACCATCTTCCTGCCTCGGCTTCCCAAGATCCTGAAAGGACAGACACGCACCACCACGCCTACTGCCGGACTTTTTTATGTTGTTATCATACATCTGTCAGAAAGATCAGAAACTAACCTCTGAGCCCTGCTATAGCTGTAGCACAAGCACTGCTGTGTATTAGTCTTAGCTCATATTCTGTTCTTCATTGCTGTTTATTTTAGAAGTGTATTGCTTAGTTTTCAAATATATAGGAATTTGTTATATTCTTACTGGTTAATAGCTTAATGACATTATAATAAAAATGTACCTCATATCATTTTGATCCTTTGAAATCTGCTGACTCTTATTATGGCCAGCATATGGTCAATGTATTGTCTCATATACCCAAGAAGAATATGAACTCTGCATCATCTGTTCTGTGTTCCACACTGGACAATGGTTCACAGCTGCGTGATTGCTGGTAATTACTCACTGACCTGACCAAACTTTAGTCAAACTGCTCTCCCTGCCTTAGGCCCCTGCACTTTGGCCCATGCTTAAGTTTAGAGAAGGACTAGGAGACAGGCCCGCTCCCTTAGCTCCTCATTCCAAGAATCTGGAGACCAAAGAAACTCCCAGTGAGTCCATGGAGATTCTGCCGCGTGCTCACTGGCACCGCTGGCCGCCCTCTCCCAGAGACTTTCCGGGGCCCTGCCCGCCCCTCCCTCCAGGACAGGAGCGCCCTTCCCGTTTCATTGAGACCCTCGCAGACCCTGGGGTGGAGTGCTCTCCACACTGCAGCAGTCTTTCCTAACAGTCTCTCAACCCTAGATGTACTTCTGGCAACGCACAACCATTAGATCGATCTGTTCGCCTTCTGGGTGAAATTGCCTACCTTCTCAACTGTTTTGTCGTCTTTCTGCTGGTTCTTGGAGAATTATTTTAAATCAACCACTTTGGAAGTGGGTCTATCCGATTTTTAGTTATATTGCTGTTTATCTCAAAATTTAAGACTTTAGAGACATACAAATTTAAAATTTTTGTCGATAAATTGAATTCCTTATCGTTAGAATTTAATCTGGGTAGCCTGTCTTAGTTACTTTTCTTGTTGCTGAAACAAAATGCCTGACACCTGAAGTTAAAGGAGGAAAGGTTTATTTGGCTCACAGTTTGTAGAGGTTTCAGTTCACAGTTGGCTGGCTCCAAGTAGGGCATAGGGCGGCATGGCAGGGGGCATTGAAGAGGAGAAACAGTCCATGGCAGGCAGAAGGCAGAAGGCAATAAGGAAGCAAGCATCAAACAGCAAAAGCAAGCAGCAAGCCACAAGGAAGGAATATGTCATCCCTCTCTGTCTTACATTTTATCCAGGATCCCCACCTTTAGGGCAGGTACCACTCACATCCTTAATCCTGGCATTGCACTGTGAATGAGTCCTTGGTCACATCCTTGGTCCCAGCATCACACACCCTAGATCCACCCACCTCTGTAAAGCCCCATTTATGACCACCTCAGACTTTGGGGGGGCATCTAGCACAACCCACAACATACTCTTAATAATGCTCTGCTTTAAGATGTTTGATATCGAATAATTAAAACTCATTTTGTTATTTTTTATTCTTTGGTTCACAGATTTCTGGCATTTACATTTTTGATCTCCCCTCCCCCTTTTTCTTTTGGCAGTACTGGGAATTGCTACCAGGGCCTTCATCACTGAGCTCCATCCCTAGCCCTTTTTTTATTTTTGAGACAAGGTCTTGCTAATTTTCCCAGCTTTGGCATTTACTCGAAACCTACCTGCCTCGGCCTGCCATAGTGGTGTGGTTACAGGTGTGTACCACTATGCCTGGCCCTAGATCCCTCTCTCTTTTTTTTTTTTATGTGGGTATCAGGAGTAGAACTCAGGACCTTGTGCTTGCCAGGCAGGCGCTTATGCCGCTGAGCTATCTCACCGGCCCATAGGTCCCTCTCTTGGAAATATCAGTTTCATTTTCTTTTCAATCACAGTCTTTGTCTCAGCTAGAAAATTTATTATATAAATTTAAATTATTAATATTTTAGCTGGGCATGGTGGCACATGCCTGTAATCCCAGGTACTCAAGAGGCTAAAGTAGAAGGATTGCAAGTTTGAGGCCAGCTTGGACAATTTAGCAATACTGCATCTCAAAACAAATCAAAATAGAAAAGAAGCAACCACCTCCAATATATTACTACTATTTTTAAGCTTAAAATTATCATCATACTATGTGCTATATATTTATACTTGCTGTTATTTGTGCATTTTTATTTCATTTTTTTTCTTGAAATTTTGGGTGTTTTTCTGGTTTTGTTTTGTTTGTTTTTGCAGTATTGACTTTTGAATTCAGGACCTCATGCATGCTAGGCAAGCACTACCACGGAGTTACATCCTCAGTCCTATTTTAATTTAAATTTTTTTTTTTTTTTTTTTTGTGGGTACGGGGGGGGGGGTCGACCTCAGGACCTTGCGCTTGCCAGGCAGGCGCTTATGCTGCTGAGCCATCTCACCGGCCCTTTTTTTTTTTTTTTTTTTTTTGAGACAGAATCTTACTAAGTTGTCCAGGTTGGCCTCAAACTTGAGAGTCTCCTGCCTCAGCCTCTTGAGTAGCTGGGATTACAGGCATCCACTACCATGCCAAGTACATACTCTTCATTGCATCCACACAAGGAGTGTAAACACTGCACTGCAAACATGTACTAATAAAAAAATTAGAATAGAGGTAACAACAATACCTCCCAGTGGTTTTGAGGATTAAATGAGAAGGTAAATATTAGGATCTCGGGGGAAGAAGCAACTCGGAAGGAACTACTGAACTGATACATAAGATATCAAAACAGACGGAGTAGACATTGAATATACAAGAACAGTGCTTCAACTTGAAAAATTATTTTTTTAGAGGAGGTATCCCGTATCTGCCTCTCTCAAAAATTTGCAGTGATTCCCAGTAAGCTGCTAAATGATGCTTCTGCGCAGGAAACGTCCTTTCCGAGTCAGCCCTGCCCACCCGGCCCAGTGAGGCCTGATTCCCAGAGAGGAGCCTTTCCACTTGTGTGACCCACGCGAATCGCCTGCCTTCTAAGCTTCAGTTTCCTCTCCTGAAAATCTGATAGAAATGGCACTTCCCAAAATGTTCAAATGGGGAGAACAAGGGAGAGGGGAGGGGAAAAGTAAAAAAAAAAAGAAAAGAAGGAAAACATGGAAACAAAGCTTTTGTAAATGGGGAGGAGGGGTTGAAGGGAGAGGAGCGGAATGGGAAAAAAGTTATGTACGGGTACAAATTCTCTACGATGAATGTGATCATTATGTATATCTAAAATGTACCAATAAAATCTGATAAAAACATAACAAAACAAAGAAATAGAACTTCCGGGGTTGCCTTTAAGAGAGAAGGAGAAGGAGGAGAAGGAGGAGAGGAAGTGGAAGAAGAAAAGTTAATGTAATCAATTATTTTGTTGCCTGATACCAAATAAATGGGTAGTCTTTACATCCTTCAACATACAGTTGCTCAGGATTCCCTCAATGTAAGTAGGGCTTTACTTTTCAGCTTTGTCTATTTTCTTTCGTTGTTCCTAATGCCCTTCCACCTGATTGTCTCCCAGGTCTTTGGTTCTAATCCAAGTCAGTAAGCTTAGCAGAGAGACCGACAAAATACCCAGGTCCCAACATCTAGCTCTGCCGTTTACTTGCTGTGTGACTGCTGAACTTCCCTACCCTCTCTGGGTCTCAGTTTCGTCACTTATAAAATGGGGATGATGACAGCAACTCCTTCACGGAGCGGCTGGGACACACTGAAGTCCGAGCCGGCGGAAGGAGAACCGCGCCCCGCACGCAGCACTGGATACTGGCTGCCTTCGTGCTGAGAGCCCCCCTGCGCCGGGCAGGCGTTCCCCAGAGGTGAGGGCCAATCCCTCCATCCAAGGTGCCTCGAACAGAGAAACAGTGCAATAATCCGAAGACACTAATACAAAGGCGTGAGTAGAAGACAATGGAAGAGGAGGCGATGGCTGGGGGGAGGCTCGGGATCGGCGGCACAGGGCCAGGGCGCCGGGAGCAGGGCCGGGCCGCATGGGCGTGGCTTCCCTGTCTGCCGGGCGCGGGGCGGGGCGGGGCGGGGCTGCGCGGGTGGGGCAGCAGCGGCCGCGCAGGGCGCTCGCCTCCTCCGCCGCGCGCTCTCGGGTAAGTGTAGCCGCCCGCGACCCGCTGCAGGGCCGTGCTGCACCCACCCGGCCTCGCGGCGCGGTGAGGTCTCCGTGGACAGGGAGCCCTGCGGTTGAGAATCGGGGAAACTGAGGCCGGGGAGCAGAACCGCGTGCGTCTCGGCGGGGCCGGGGCGGACACCCAGCTGTCCCCGCTCGCGCCCAGAGGACCCGGTGAGCCCTGGCGGCCTCTGCGCTTCTAAAGCTCCTGGGGACAGAGAAAGAGTGGGGGTCCGAAGGGTCCCGGAGTCGCGGGTGGAGTGGTCAGAGCTCGGGGCTCCGGGTGGAGGCCGACCCCCTTTCTCGTGGGGGTTGGAGTAAAGCGCTTAGGGCCGCGGGGCGTGGGGAGGTGGCGCCGGCGTCTCCCGGGACGCGCGCTCGGTGCTGTCCGGCTGCGGCGGGTACCGAGTCCTCCGGCGGTGGGGCGGGGCCTCTGGCGTGTGCGCCCGCAGGTGCGGATGGGGCGGCTCCCGCCGCGGCAGGGTCGGGGCGCCGGGCCCCTCTGCTGCTCGGAACCCGGTTTGTGTTCAACGCCCGAGGCTCTGCCCGCCCCGAGAGCCGCCTGTCCACCTCTGTCAGCAACATCATTCAAATAGTTCTCTCGTGCAGATGTTGCCATTGGTTCTCATGAAGACACAAAACTTCAGGCTGACTAGAGAGGAAATTGCGAACATGTAAAGAAATCCAGATCGTCGTTGCCAGAGCCGTTTGGGTGTGTGGAGAAATCTGTTTAGAGAGAAGTAAAGGAAATACGCGGCCTCTGTAACCCTTTCAGGAAGTGTTGGAAGTTCTATTGTTTAGGGCGTTTGGCCTCCAGGGTGGAGCGTTCATAAAAATTAAGTGATAGGTCGGTAGTGATTCTTAGGACTTTAGAAATTACACTGGATCGACCCGGACCGAGTAGCAGCTTTGGCCGGGTATGTCCCGGGGACGTGGGTGAGCAGAAGACCCGGCTCAGGGTCTGCCCTTGGCGTCTGGCGGCCTGTACTCGGCACTTCCACTCTACCTCCGCGGCGTGGCTGGCGCTTTATCCTCCCTGGCTGCGCCCTGCTTCTGCCTGTGCACGTGGAGATGTTACGAATGAATGACCTGCGACTCACTGGACCATTTGGGGTTTATGTTAACTCGTTCACTCGACACATTTTTTAATGCTTTCTGTGCTATGGTAAAGAAATGCACCAAAAACGCCGACCTTGCAGGTTGACCTTCTAGTACTTTTGTGTAGCCGGCACATAGTAGGAACGCAAGATGCTGGCTGATATTACAGATGGGGTTCAAAGAAATCGTGTGTAGCTTCAAGAGCAAAAGCAGAACTAGGAGACCCCTGTAGCCACTGTGTATTGTGAAGCGAGAGAGATGGAGGCCTAGGCTCATCTGGGCAGGCCTAGGCTGCAGAGAGCCCGAGAATCCCAGGGCTGACTCTTGCAGGAACTGAGCATGCTTTTCTCTGGAAGTCTACTGTGGGGCTGTTGTTGAATTTTTAGAATAGTTTGTTTCCAGGATGGGTGGGGGCAGCTTGTGTTTCTAAATCAGTCCTGGAGATTGGCCAAGGTGTAGGAATGCGCTCGAGGGAAGCGTGTGTTCTCAAAGACCTGGCCCCTCACCTCTGCCCCATCCAAGGACTGGCCTGGCCTCCTGCCTTAGCAGACAGGTCTGCTTGGAGCCAGCCGGATGTGCGGGACAGCAGGAGGAATCACACTGAAGCCAGCTAGGATCTCTGTTGGTTTGGTGGGGGAGGAGCAGTTTTCTCTCTCTCTTCTGTTCTCCTTTCCCCTGTGTTTCAGTGTGTCCTTGTTAAAAGAAATTAGTGATATGGTGGCACACACCTGTAATCCCAGCACTCTGGAAGGCTGAGGCAGGAGAATCCCAAGTTCAGACCCAGGCTGGGGAATTTAGTAACTTAGCAAGACCCTGTCTCAAAATAAAAAATAAGAACAGGGCTGGGGATATAAGTCAATGCAGAGGCCCTGGGTTCAATTCCCATGTACCTCCAAAAAGAAAAAAGGCAATAGCTATACTAGATTTTTTTTTTTTTTTTTGAGACAGTATGCTGTGTTGCCCAAGCTGGCCCTGAAGTCCTGGGCTCCAGGGATCCTCCTGCCTCAGCCTCTTGAGTATCTGGGACTATAGACTATAGGTATACCCACCTCTTCTGGCTTCTGGGTTTTAAGTCAAAAACAGGCTGTTCAGGAAGCATATTCTAACAAGCCCTTAAGTGTAGGGATGTTTTTCTTCCTTGTCACCGCGCCCTCACTGGCCTAGCACAGTTTTTTGTACATGCTAAGTACCCAGTAAATATTTGTTTAGTAAATGGATTCCTGATGTCAGAGACACATTTTTCTAAGGTGTTTCTTTGAATGTTGATTTCTGTTTTCTGGATTAAAGATTTTTTTTTTTTTTTTTTTTTTTTTTGTGGGTACCGGGGGGTCGACCTCAGGACCTCGCGCGCCAGCAGGTGCCCGTGCAGCTGAGCGATATCACCGGCCCCTTTTTCGTATGTGGGTTCCGGGAGTTGAACTCGGGCCCTCACGCTTGCAAGGCAGGTGCTTATGCCGCTGAGCCATCTCACCGGCCCCGTGGATTAAAGATTTAAGACTTGGCGCCAATAATATTGTTTGGACAATTGAATGCTGATGTCTTGTACCCTGAGTAACTAATTTAAAGATAACAATACATAATGTATTAACCATTGTTACCCTCCTATTATGTTGTTTTGAAATTTTGTTCTATTTTTTTTCTCTTTAAAATTAAAAAAAAAAAAAAAGACTTGGTGCCAGGCATGGCCTGCCCAGGTATACAGGCACACATCTGTAATCCCAGCACTTGGGAGGCTGAGGCAGGAGGATCACTGTGAGTTGAGGCCAGCCTGGGCTACACAGTGAGTTCAAGACCAGCCTGAACTGCATAGTGAGACCTGTCTCAAAAAAACCCAAGACAGAGGCTGGTGATATGGCTCAGTGGCATAAGTGCCTACCTGGCAAGTGCAAGGTCCTGAGTTCGACTCCCAGGACCCACATATTAAAAAAAAAAACAAACCCAAGACAAAAAAAATGATTCAGAGCTGGACTGAAATTATTTTGAATCACAGATTTATACAAGTTAGTGTGGGTTTTTTTTTTTTTTTTTCTTGTGGGTACCAGGGGGTCGACCTCAGGACCTCACGTGCCAACAGGCACCCGTGCCACTGAGCGATATCACCGGCCCCTTTTTTGTATGTGGGATCTGGGAATCGAACTTGGGCCCTCGCGCTTGCAAGGCAGGCGCTTACGCCGCTGAGCCATCTCACCGGCCCTGTGTGTTTGTTTTTTAAATAGGTCAGTATCATCTCAGCTGAAGGAAAAGGAGGGATGTCATGGCTTCGATCTGGGTAAGTAAAGTCCAGGCCTTCACAACACAGTGATTTACTTGGGTCAAATCAAAATCCAGAAAATCAAAATATCAAGCTGGTGGTGGCGCATGCCTGTAATCCCAGCACTCAGGAGGCTGAGGCAGAAGGATTGCTGGGAGTTTGAGGCTAGCCTCAGCAACATAGTGAGTTCAAGGTCAATCTGAACTGCATAGTGAGACCCTCACTCGCTCAAAAACAAAAACAACAACAACAACAAAAAAGAACAAGAAAAGAAAATCGAAATATCATGAAAATAATTTTGGAAGTTGATAAAAAGTTCATCTGAGCAGGGTGTGGTGGCGCATGCCTATAATCCCAGCACTTGGGAGGCTGAGGCAGGAGGATTGTCACAAGTTCGAGGCCAGCCTCAGCTACATAGCAAGTTCAAGGCCAGCCTGTACCAGCGAGACCGTATCTCAAAAAAAAAAAAAAAAAAGTTCATCTGAAAACATGTCAAAGAAGCTAGCAAATATGTAAAAGTAATAAAATATTTAAAAATGTATAATAGAGTTACATAGTTAAAATAATTTGTGGTGACACCAAAGCAGAGAGGTCAAAAACAGTAAATTTAGTATACAGTTTATATGTACTATATGATATTATATGTATTACATGGTATACCTATACTTAGGAAAACTTTTAGCTGTTTGGGATTTTTAAAATCTGCCTTCCTTCTCCCTTCTTATACTAAAATGTAAAATACAGAGGGGTAAAATACTGAAATTAAGGAGCTGTGATGTAATAGATAAAAGTTTTAAAATAATCTTACAGTGGGGGAACGTAATTACACAATGACCCCAAACCGAAGACTAAAAGGAAAAACATTGATCTGTTTAAATACTTTTGAATTTATAATTGTAACAGCAACTAATTAGTAGCCTCAGAAGACAACCTAAGGGGAAAAATATTTGCAGCACATTAGACAAAAGACTTTATTCCTTTCACATAAAAATAACTTGAATAAGTCAATTTAAAAACTGAACTTGATGGAAGATTTGCAAGACACATAAATAGGACCTGAAAGGAATTATAAATATCCAGTGAACATAGAGAAAAATGCAGCACTTCACGGAGAATAGAAGAAATGTAGGGAACACAAGGGGAACCCATTTTCTACCTGAGAAAGTAGAAAACGTGAAAAATCTGCAGCATAACCCGTGTTACAGAGACCGTGGGCGAGACAGGGACTGGCGTCCTCTCTTCACAGGAGAGTGAGTTCAGTATACTCTTCGATAATATTTGGTCATTATCTTTCAGTGTTTACATGCATTTGTCATTGAACCCAGTAGTTCCACTTTTGAGTATATATCATAGAGACTTAAATAAGTTTGAAAAATGAAAGGATATTTATTGGTACTTGCTTGTAATTTTAGCCTTTTTATGTGATCATTAAAGGAAATGGGGGGAAATAGGAAGTCTGGTTTATATGTACTAATACTGAAAATATAGAATAGTACGTACAGAGTGATTCTGGTTAAAAGAAAGAAAAAAGAATGTGCAATAAGACTGTATTCCTTGGACACTTTCTAGAAAGGTAAAGATAGGGCACCTGTACTTTTCAGTGTATCACCTGCTGTTCTCTTGGATTTGCTTGTGAGGCAGGGTCTCACTATGTAGTTCAGGCTGGCCTTGAATGCACTGTGTAGCCCAGGCTGGCCTCAAACTCACAGCGATCCCCTCCTGCCTCAGCCTCCCGAGTGCAGGGATTATAGGTGTCTTTTTTGTCTTTTTTTTTTTTTTTTTTTTTTGTAGGTAGCGGGGGTCGAACTCAGGACCTTGCGCGCCAGCAGGCACCCGTGCCGCTGAGCGATATCACCTGCCCTTTTTTCCGTATGTGGGTTCCAGGAGTCGAACTTAGGACCTCGCGCTTGCCAGGCAGGCGCTTATGCCACTGAGCTATATCACCAGCCCCCTATAGGTGGCTTTTTTAAAACTGTGAGCAAATATTTTAGAAGTAAGGGATGAGGGGAGTTTAAAGAGGAATGGAGATGTGCCCGCCCCTGGCAGAGCACCGCAGGGGAGATGGGCTGATGATGGCTTTGCCTGGCCTCACATTATTCTTGGCCACTGGCGAGGAAGCTGACCTTGCCTCTTGCAATCTGAGATGCCTGCTGCTTTTGTGGAACTCTAGCAGAATCAGATGGGGAAAATCAAAACAAAACAAAACCACCTCTCCAAAACACTGGCCTTGGCCTCAGAGGAAATTGACATGGGATTTGTTAGGCTTTCCAGGTGACACCTCAGAGGACTGGGAGAGACCCAGGCGAGGGTGGGATAGGGTGTGTCTCCTGTTGCAGCCGTAAGAAATTAACCACAAATTTAACAGTTAAAACAACATCTATGTATTATGTCACAGGTCTATATGCGAGAGGCCTGCGATGAGTCTCAGAGCACTTAACTAAGGCACTTGGCAGGGCTGCCTTCCTTTCTGGAGACTTCGGGGAAAATCCTCTTTCTAGACCACTCAGGTGGTTGATTGCAGCAGAGCGATGAGCTCTTTGCCTCCTGCAGGGCTGATTTAGCTCACAGTGGCCTCTGCTAGTCCTTTGCATCTGGCTGCAGCGTCTAGAACCAGCCAGGGTGTATCGAGTCCTCACTCGTGGAATCTCAGCCTTTCCTTTCTGGGCATCCCTCTTCCACCTTCCCTTTTCTCCTCCAGCAGAAGACGGTTCTCTGCTTTCAGGGCTCCTGATTAGACCAGGCCCACCCAGATAATCCAGGATGATCTCCCTGATCTCACAGAGCAAAAGTGAAGAGCAACTCAGAACTGCTGTGAAGAACAAGGTAGCAGTTCTTCAAAAAGCTAAAAATAAAGCTGCCGTATGACTGAGCAGTCCTACTTCTGGGTAAGGATCTAGGGTGTTGAAATGTTCGCACACCTGTGCTTATTGCCAAGAGGTGGAAGCAGCCCAGTGTCGACCCACACGTGTGTGGATACACAAAATGCAGTTCATGCACACAGTAGAGGGGTATTCAGCCTTTGAATTGGGAAGGCAGTCTTGCCATGTGCACCCACAGGTGAACCTGGAGCATGTTGTGCTAAGTGGAGTAAGCCACCCGTACAAAGACAAATATTGTATGATTCCACTAATACAGGGTATCCAGAGGACCCCAGTTCATAGAAACAGAAAGCAGCATGGTGTTTGCCGTGGGCCCAGTGGGGAAAAGGAGGCACTGTTATTTGGTCAGAGTAGAGTTTCATTTCTGCAAGATGGAAAAGTTCCGGTGCTCTCTTTCAAAACAGAGTGGACATTCTCATCACAACTGAACTGTACACTTAAAAATGGTTCGCATTTAACAAAAATTCAGATTTCCTGTTTCAAATACTCATATCACAGAGTGCTGTCACAGAGCCCAGGCTGATGCCCAGTGCACTTAGAACCCAATGCTATGATACTGGGGTTTTGCAAAAAGAAATTGCTTCTCCACTGTCAACCTGCAAGGAAGTCAGGAGCTAAAGGAGCTCAAATCTGCCTTCCCATTGGTTGGTAGAAGGAGGGTGGGAGAGAGGAGAAGCTGTGTGGTTGGACGGTGAGAAGAGGGGTGGTTGGGCCCTTTGCATAGGCGTGAGCAGTTGTCATGTTTATTTCAAGGGAAGTTACCACACTGTGTGAGGGGAATTGGGGCTTGTGACACTAGCAGGTTATTGACCAGATGAGCTGGCTTCTTTTGTACATGTCCAATCCTGAAAAGCTTGTTTAAACCCTCCTTCAGTAGATTCTGGAGGCTTTCCCTGAATTGATGTCTGAGTGTGCCCAGGCCTTAGCTGCTTTCATTTCTTTTGTTCTTTTTCCCTCTTAGCCACAAAAGCACACAGGCAGCCAGATGCAAATGAGCCATCCAGTGCACCCACATCTAGAAGTCTGGAGGTCGGTTTGAGGTTACCAGTGTGTAGTTGGTTTATTAGAATAATGTCATCAAGGGCAGAGACCTCAGTGGCAATTTCAGTACAGTGGTGTTGAGTAGGAAAGAAGGGCTGGTTTCTTAGGTCTTTTATATTCTGTTTAGGGCTGTTGCAAAGCTACCATTGTTTGAGATAAATAATCTCTGTTGCCCTGGTATTTTGTTTATTTTGGAGTCTTAAATGTCTCTGTTCAGGCACATGTTCTACTACCTCACTTGACAGAAAGGCCTGGGATTAAGGCGTGCATCACCATGCATGGCTTTCATTTTATTCTAAAAACGTATTCCTTGCTAAATAGTATCCCTGAAGCTGTTCTAGTAAAGGAGCGTCTGCCTGTTTCCTGGATGTGATTTTATTTCATATCAGCAGCGTGTCTTCTCCAGTGAAATGGTTCTCTTTAAGCCACCTGAGACGGGAGGCTGATCTCTAAATAGATTATTTCTTACCACTTCTATTTTCAATATGTTAGAGTATTTTAGACACACATATACCTTTAAGACATCTAGTGCTCTGTTTCTACTCCAGATGGGTAGGTGGGATGGAGTCAAGTTCAGACCCTTCCAAATTCCACAGGTTCAGGAGCTCCATCCGCCAGGACTCTGCCCCCACTTCCAATGCCAATCACAAGTCTTGGTTACTACCCGCCCTTCTGCTGGGTGGGCCATACATGTGGGGTTGTCAGTGATACCCGCTCCAATTTAAAATTTACTAGCCTGATTGGAAAACTCATTGAAAGAGCTCTGCTTCCTTTTGGAGATCTATTTTGAGGGCTCCACACAGGGCAGGATCTGGGAGGGTCCATGCCCTCGCCCCATGGAGCTGGGGTGGGCCACCCTCGGAGCCCCAGTGTGCAGTTAGTCAAGGTTCCCTTATGTAGATGGAATTGACTTGATTGTTCATCACATGGTTGAACTCAATATCCAGCCCCCTTTTCCTTCTCGGAGGTCAGCTGGCCCAGAGTTCCAGCCCATAACCACATGCTTGGTCCTTCTGGTGACCAGCTAATGTCCTGAAGCCACCTATGGGCCTGCCAGGAGTCACCTCAGGAGCATAACAAAGACACTCTTATCTCTCAGGAAATTCCCAGGGCTTTTAGAACTCCACCTAGACTAGGACAAAGACCAGATATATTCCTTATCATACCTCACATGTATAACTTACACTAAAGCACAGAGTTTCCAAAACAGCCTATCCTGTTATTTTTATTAAAATAATATTGACACTAATGGTACTAGCTAGGAAGGCTGAGCAGAAGCTCTGATTTTAGTTTATAGCTTTAATAATGAAGGGAATTGGGGAAACGAGTTCATGTTTTGTAATAAACATTGGCAAACAGAATCATTCAAAGACATGGGATTCATGTAGAAAAAACTGAAAAGGGATCCTTACTGGGGGGAGATACGGAGGCCGAGTGAGGTAAGGTAGAAACTCGCAGACAGGAAAAGCTGGCTTATAATAGCGAGCTCACGGAGAGAGCTGGAGAGCAACAGCCCCCTCTTCCCTTCCTTCCTGGGAATCAGATGGGTGCAGTTTGACGCAGGAGGACACAGGGGTCTCGCTTCTGTTGGTGACCAGAAGAGTGGAGTGACCAGAGCTCTCAGGAAAGGTGCAGTGTCCTGAGATGAAAGTGTCTGGGAAAGGTAATGCCTTTCAGACTCTGTCCCTGGGTGCCATCAGCTTCAGGTATTGGATGCTGTTGATCTGGGTTCACAGAGTGTGAGAGCCCGTCCACTGTCATAGTTTTTACTTGGGCAGGGACAGCCCACTTCACCTTTCCTTGCAGGTGTGTTTGCTCTTCCTCAGCAGGCAGACTAAATGTGTGGGGAAAACACCTGTGTCCGCACATCTGTGTTGAATTCCACCTCTGGCCTCTCTCCCTCCCATCTACCACCTCTCAGGAATGGACGATGTGGCTTTGACTATTTCCTCTGAAGCAGACTTTGCCATTCCAAGCAGAACAGGCCGCGTTCCTGGATAGTCACTCCTCGACATGGTCATGACTCCCTGTCTCCTTCGTGTGTTTTTTAAGCCATGTTCCCGGAAGCATCTGTAGGGCACTGTTGGCCCGCACACAGCTGGCCCGCCCTCTGCAAGAAGTTAATAAAAGCAGGTCAGGCCTGGGTTTCAAATCAAAACACTGAAGCTTTGTTTATGATGAAGCCTGAAAGAAATACCCTGTAACTGAGTGAGAAGAGAGGGGCTTCCTGGGGATGGGTGCAATGACCATTCAAGGCTCTTCTTTGCCACACCTGATCCAAGCCCAGCCATGAAGCCGGGAGGGCCCCTTCTTTACGTTTAATCATGATGAAAGTGTAATTTGTGGCTCACTAGATAAACCTGGTAAAGAGGCAAAGAGGAAAGGAAAAAAATTTAGAGAACAGTTGATGTGAAAGGGAGAGGATATGATTTGGTTCTCTTGGAAGTCTATTTTATTGGTGACCGCCTGTGTGAAAGGCACTAGGAAAAGTGAAGAATGCATTTGTAGTATGACGGGGCTCTGACATGTCCGATAGTTTCATTGGAGAATTAGTCAAAGAAACATGATGACCCCAGACAAGAAAATCTGTATTCACTATTCATTTGACAGATATTTACTGTACATCTCCTATGTGTCAGAAGCTTAGGCTGTGGCAGATGCAGCGGAGAAAGAGAAATAGAAAATACACACATTTTATTAGACAATAAACAAAGGATAAATGCATAACAGTCGATTTAACCAGAGCGGGATATGAGAATGATGGGGGCGTGTTACTGTCTGCTGAGATCAGTGAGCGGAAGTCAGCGTGGCTGAGGGAGCGAGCTGGGAGGGTCTCTTGGAGGTGAGCACCAGGAAAATCCACACCAGCGAGAGGAGGGGGCAGGCGTAGAAGATTTGATGAGGTATTGCAGTTCTTGTTTATGATGCTTTAGGGTCCTCCAAGAGCTACAGAGAGTCCCAGCAGCCTTCTCATGAGCTGTTGGCAGTTTTCTTCTCCAGGTGTACTTTACACTAGGAAGCACTCTTAAGTCCGTAGCAACTTGTTAGTTTTATCACCACTTCCCAAACTCATCCATATCCCATGCGATACACATTTCATCCTCATGTTGTGTGCATGTCAGTGGCACTTCCCTTATATGCAAGAAATGTTCCTCTCAGGATGTTACAAACAGTAGATGTCCCTGACCTCTTCCCTCCTGGGCGGGTTCCCATCCCCCAGGAGTGAGGTGGATGGAGAATGGGTGTCATCACTGCCGTCCCCAAATTCTGTAACTCCATGGCCTGAAGGGTTCGATTCCCCCAAATTTGTGTGTTAGAATCCTAACTCCTGGGGTGGTGGGGTTGGGATGTGGGACCATTAGAAGGTGATTAGGTCATGGAGCAGAGCCCTCGGGAATGGGGTTACTGCGTTTATTAAAGAGGCCGAGACAGCTGGTCAGTCCCTTCTGGCAGGCGAGGACACAGTGACCTGGAAAGTGCACCTTCACTGGACATCTGCCAGTGCCTTGATTTTGGATTCTTTGGCCTCCGACATAGTGAGAAATAAATTCCTGCTGCTTGTAAGTTACTCAGGCTGTGGTATTTTGTTACAGCAGCTGCACTAAGACACACAGCCTCTGTCCTCCAGCCGAGGACCATTTTAGATGTGGATATTGCCAGACTCCCGCTTCAGTGGGCCAGCTTCCCTAGATCTTGGGCCCCTTGGACAAAGCTGTCCCCTCTAGAAGACGAAGTTAGAGTTGAGGATGTGGCCGGAACAGGATGTGGCCAGTCTTCAGCTCTCTGTAGCTCTTGGCTAAGATCAGGAATTCTTGACTCAGATAAGCACTTGGTGTGGATTGTGAAACAAGGTATAAGTCTTAGATACTGGTGCTAGATGACTTACAAGGAGATGAATATAAAGTACTTCAAGCTATTATGAAAATTATTCTGAGAAAGATTTTTATGTTGATCAAGTCTTTCTGGGAGCCCAGTGTTTCATGTTCAATCCAGAAAGTTGAGTTCACTGCCTTCGTCAGAGAAACCCCAAGTGCCTACACAGACGAGAAAGCAGACCAATCAGAGTCATTGGTCACCACGGTGCCCTTTGTCCTCTGGTCCATGGGGCACTACCGGCTGTGGGATGTCTCCCAAATCTCCTGGGATGCAGTGCTCACTTTGATTTCTGGACTTCTAATATTTGAAAGAAGCAGGTTCATCAGACAGCCAAATGTTTAGTGTAAACCTTGGAAAAATCCCACGCCTGGAGATGTCATTGTCGCGCATCTGTCTGCCCTCAACAAACAGCTGTTACTTTAGAACCCTGTCTGGGAGGTAAGTGCTGGGCTGGGAGTTGGACTTGTGCTGCTGAGATCTCTGCGGTCTGGGACTCCATTCAGAAAAGGTGGACACAGAGTGAGCGGTGAGAGTTACCGCTGGATGCTGTGTGTCCTGACAGTGAAAGAGTTCTGTAATGGGAGAGGACCGCTCAAATTCTAAGTCCAGGAAGGTCTGCCCGAGCGTGTGGCCTTGAAGGGGAGGACCAGAGGGAGAGAGACCTTCCAGGGAGAGGGTGTGATAGTTAACTGACTGGGGCAATTTGAGTAAGAAACACCCAACTAAATTGGATCGGCATCGTTCTGGGCCCGGCTGAGGGGATTCACTGAAGACTGAAAACTCACCCTGCTGTGAGTGACAGCAACCAATAGGCTTGTCACCTGAATGGAATAAAAAGGAAATGAAGAGGAAGGCTCGCTTCTGTTTCTTTGGAGGAGCTCCAGTCTTCTCCTTCACCTTGGACATCATCTCCTGGCTTCCAGCACAGATCTTTCAGCCTTGCATCGCAGACCCTTCGGCCTTCTGATACGGACTCGTGTGGGACACTACAGTGAGTTCCAGGCCTTCGCCTTTGATTGGCTCCTTCAGATCTCCAGCGTGCTGACAGCCCTTCTGCACTCTTCCACACCTGACCCTGTGGGCGGCCATTGTAAGCCAATCTTGTAAATCTTTGTATATTTCTATACCTTGCATTAAATGTTTCTCTAGTGAGCACTGATTGATACAGAAGGGACAGTGTGAGCCAAGGCAACACATGCAATATATAGGATAACTCTCATTCAGCGGATGGCTGCTGGAGTTCCAGAGAACTGGAGAGTGATGGGCAAGGGAGGGAGAGACTCCAGGGGAGGGCGACAAAGGAGGTGTCACCACCCTGCCCAGGGCCGTGTGGACAGTGCCAGAAGTTTGGACTCTGTTGGGTCCAAGAAAGGTGTTAATTAGGTGAGTGACATGATCTGACCTGGATGGTTAGCGGATCCTCGGCTGCTATGGGAAGTGGTTGGAGATGAGCAACAGAGGGAAGCAGAGAGGGGCCCCTGTGGGTGTCCGCGTCCAGGAGAGGCCTGATGGAGATTTGGATGACCACAGAGACAGCTGGGGAGCAGTGCGTGTGAGATGCCCTTTCAAGCAGGTCTCACAGGCCTTGCTGACTGGATTTGGAAGGAAGTGAGACAGGAAGCAAAGGCGACTCCCCAGGTTCTGTTGGCTCACAGCGCTGTCTACAGGGAGGAGCTCGAGGAGGGGGCAGAGCGCACTGGGGCTGAGCACAGAGCCTGCAGCCGGATGGTGTGGGATCCAGTCCTGCAGGGCACACACCAGATCTCCAACTGGGCAGGTTTCTCCACTTCCTGTCCCTCCATTTCCTCTATAAAATGGCTCTGGCCAGACTGCAAGTTGGAGCACTGTTCTTGTATACTCAGTGTCTGTCTGTCTGTCTGTTTTGGTATCTTATGTATCTGTTCAGTGTTTCCTCCCAAGTTACTTCTTCCCCTATGTGACCCTGTGTGACCTCATCATTTAATCCTCAAAACCACTGGGAGGTACTGTTTTTACCTCTATTCTATTTTTATTTTTTTATTAGTACATGTTTGTAGTACATAACGTTTACATTCCTGTGTGGATGTAGTAGAGTATGCAGCTGGCATGGTAGCCCACACCTGTAATCCCAGCTACTCAAGAGGCTGAGGTAGGAGGTTCTCAAGTTCAAGACCAACCTGGTCAACTTAGTAAGATTCTATTTAAAAAAAAAAAAAGTAAAATAGGACTGGGGATATAGCTCTGTGGTAGAAGGAATGCCTAGCCTGCATGAGTCCCTGGGTTCAAAAGTCAATAGTGCAAAAAAAAAAAAACCCAAAGTGGAATAATAAAAATGTATACATAACAGCAGGTGCAAATATAAAGCATACAGTAAGATGATAATTTTAAACTAAAAAATATTAGTAAGTTATTGGAGTTCTTTTGCTTTTTTAATTTTGTTTTACTTTGATGGGGGTATTGCTAAATTGTCCAAGCTGGCCTCAAACTTGCATTCCTCCTGCTTCAGCTGCTTGAGTGGCTGGGATTAAATGCAAGTGCACCATGCCCAGCTAAAATATTAGTAATTTAAATTTGTACAATATATTTCCTACTAGAAACAAAGACTATGACTGAAAAGAAAAGGAAACTGATATTTTCAAGAGAGGGATCTTGAGCCAGGCATAGGGTACACACCTGTAATCACACCACTATGGGAGGCCGAGGCAGGTAGATTTCAAGTTAATGCCAAAGCTGAGAAACTTAGCAAGACCCTGTCTCAAAAATAAAAAAAAAATAGACTGGGGATGGAGCTCATGTGAAGGCCCTAGGTCCAATGCCCAGTACTGCCAAAAGAAAAAAAAGGGAAAGAGATCTAAAATGCAAATGCCAGAAATCTGTGAGAAAACGAATAAAAAATTAGAAAATTTAGTGTTTTAGTTTTTTGATATCAAACTATTTTAAAGCAGAGGGTTACTTAGGAATACACAGATTAAAGTGTAATAATGAGGAATGCATCTTATTAACAAAAATTTTAAATTTGTATACACATTAAAGTCTTACATTTTGAGATAAAGACCAAAATAACTAAAAATCAGATAGATCCACTTCCAAAGTGATTGGTTTAATATAATTCTCCAAGAACCAGCAGAAAGAAGACAAAACAGTTGAGAAGGTAGGCAATTTTACTCAGAAGGCGAACAGATCCATCTAATGGTTGTGCATTGCCAGAAGTCCATCTAGGGTTGAGAGACTGTTAGGAAAGACTGCTGCAGTGTGGAGAGCACTCCACCCCAGGGTCTGCGAGGGTCTCAATGAAACGGGAAGGGTGCTCCTGTCCTGGAGGGAGGGGCGGGCAGGGCCCCGGAAAGTCTCTGGGAGAAGGCGGCCAGCGGTGCCAGTGAGCACGTGGCAGAATCTCCATGGACTCACTGGGAGTTTCTTTGGTCTCCAGATTCTTGGAATGAGGAGCTAAGGGAGCGGGCCTGTCTCCTAGTCCTTCTCTAAACTTAAGCATGGGCCAAAGTGCAGGGGCCTAAGGCAGGGAGAGCAGTTTGACTAAAGTTTGGTCAGGTCAGTGAGTAATTACCAGCAATCAGGCAGCTGTGAACCATTGTCCAGTGTGGAACACAGAACAGATGATGCAGAGTTCATATTCTTCTTGGGTATATGAGACAATACATTGACCGTATGCTGGCCATAATAGGAGTCAACAGATTTCAAAGGATCAAAATGATATGAGGTACATTTTTATTATAATGTCATTAAGCTACAAACCAGTAAGAACATTACATAAATTCCTATATATTTGAAAACTAAGCAATACACTTCTAAAATAAACAGCAATGAAGAACAGAATATGAGCTAAGACTAATACACAGCAGTGCTTGTGCTACAGCTATAGCAGGGCTCAGAGGTTAGTTTCTGATCTTTCTGACAGATGTATGATAACAACATAAAAAAGTCCGGCAGTAGGCGTGGTGGTGCGTGTCTGTCCTTTCAGGATCTTGGGAAGCCGAGGCAGGAAGATGGTGTGAGTCCAGTTCAAGGCCCATTGAGCAGAATAGCAAGACCCTGTCACAAAAAATAAACAAACATGATTTTAAAAGAGAAAATTGAGTACGTGATGTACAGACAAGAGCAAGATAATAGAGATCAGATTGAAACCAAAAAAGTGAAACCAAAAGCTGTTTCATTGAGAGCTATAAAACCGCCAAACATCTAGCTACACTGGTCAGGGGGGAAAAGGAAAGACTCAGATTACTCATTTTGAGAATGACAGACATGTTATCATTACAGATTGCACAGAGTTTTTAAAATAGCAGAGCATATTAACTTTATGTTGATAAAACTAACAATGTAGATAAAATGGGCCAACTCATTGAAAGCTCACCTGAGAAGAAATGGTAACTGCAGTAGCCCCGTATCTATTACAGAAATGGATACTGTGATTAGAAGCCCTCCTAGGACACTCTTGTTAGAGAAAACATTGAAACTGTGTTTCCCGGCTGGGGAGGGAGGCACACCCCTGTAATCCCAGCACTCTGGGATGCTGATGCTGGAGGATCACAAGTTCCAACCCAACCTGGGCAACTTAAGAACCTCACAAGACCCCATTTTAAAATAAAAAAGAGCTGGGAATGGGTGGAGCTCCATGTGAAGGCCTGGATTCAATCCCCAATGCCGAGTACAGTATATATATTTTCTTGTTCTGAGCTGCAAAGTGAACTTGAAACTTCACTGTCATACTGACTCTGACATTCTGAGCTTCTTACTGGCCCTGACCTATCCTGATTAACTTGGACTTGGAACTGACCTTGACCATGAACCTGATCATCCCCTGATGCATCCTCACCAAGACCCTGAACTTGACATAGATTCCACCCTCATGCTTATCTTCATCTGACCCTGAATTAACCCTGACCCTCACACTAACCTGACCGTAAATATTGCCTTGGTCCCAGCCTTGATGCTGAATTCCTGCCTTTGCTCCCATCTTGGCCTTTAACCTGATGATGAAGTAATCACCCTCAGGTTGATTCTGAACCTCAGTCTTACTGTTACTGACAGTAAACCTGGCCTAACATGATCACATTTGCACACCCTGAATTTGATACTGACATTGAATCTCAGTGTCACAATGACAGTTCAACCTTATAATGACCTCGCCTTACTTGACCTCAAGCTTATGGATTCTGTGATCATCAGCCTGACTCTTCTGGAAGTAGATTCAGGGCCTGACCCTATTTTCCTGAACTTCATGGGACATCAATGCCAATCCAGATGCTGACTTACCCTGAACACTGACCTTCAAGTGACCCTGTCCATCCAAGACCTTAAACTTCACCTCATCCTGACTTTAAACCATTTTGACTTTAAACTCATTTTGATCTTCAGACTTAATCTGACCCTAGACTCAACTGGAACCTGACATTTAACCTTAGGCTTAATCATCTCTGACCCTGACCTTGATTTGATTCCAAACTACGTCGTATCCTTCCTGACCTATACCCTCACTCTCATTCAAGGCTTTGCCAGACTGACATATTACCCTGACCCTAACAAGCACATGACCTTGAATTTAACCTTGGTCTTGACTGTAGTCCTGAAACTGAGTCTCACATTGACTCATTCTGATCGTGATCATCTGACTTTGACTCTGACCTCACTTGACCCGGAATTTAACCTTGCACATGAACCTGACCCTCACCTTCACGCTGATTCATCTTTTGCTGCTCATGACCTGACCATTAATTTGACCTTCAGAATTCTGACTTACGAGGTAGAAGAGCTGTGTGTTTATGCCACCAAGTTTGTGTGATTTGTTAAGGTAGCAATAAGGTAGCAACATACCCATCTATTCCGTTATTTTCCCCAGTACTGAGGATTGAACCCAGGGCCCTCACACTGAGCTACATTCACAACCCTCTCTTTCTTAATTCTTTGAGACAGTATCTTGCTAATTCCTCAGCTAGGCCAGACCTTGTGATCCCCTGCTTTGACCTCCAGAGTCTGGGGTTATGGGTGTGTGCCACCACATCCAAACCACTTGATTTTGAGTTGACCTTGAACTTGCCAGCCTCATGCTCACCCTGACCTGGAACCTGCCTTGAATTTAACCTATTCTCCTATTCTTACTTGGAACTGCACTACGACAAACAACTCTATCTGCACAGGAACACAGAGAATATAGCTAGCAAGGGCATTCCAGTGGGACTGAAAGAGGATCGGAGGGCCTCAATAAGATTCATGCTGTCCATCACTGGACAGTATTCCTTGCACTTGAGTTTGACCTAAAATTCCACTAGAATTTTACTCAGCAGCAGACCATCATCCCACATCCCCCCCATGGCAAAGTACTTGCACTGCAAATTGCACCAGCCACAACTCTGCAATGCAAAGGAGAGTTCTTTCAGTATTCCTTGGGCATTCATAACCACAGAGGCATTAATGGGGTGGGGAGCAGGCAGGCAGGGAAGGTAGGAGCGGCATATATAATGAGAGTTTTTGAAGGACATTTATCTAAAGCATAATAGCAGTGTAGCACTAGATGTGACCTGAAGCGTGTGTCCTGGTCTCTGGCTTCTCCCTGCTCTCCGTGCTTCCTGGGCTGACATTTGTTGAGCACTTTTCCTCTGCCATGACCTTCTGAAACATGAGCCAAAATAAATCTCTTCTCTTGCAGGTGCATAGTATTTTGTCCCAGAGATGAGAAAGTGACTGATACAACCTGCATCTCTGTTTTTGTGCATGTATGTCAATCTTTGTTTTAAAATCATGTTGGGGGAGACAGAGTTTTGTTGCTGGTGGTTGAGGTCTAGTGAACTAGGGTATCATATCTGAGATCCAAGAGAAATGATTCATTCTGCAAGTGCCGAGATTGCCCACAAAGCTGTCTGCTGGTCTAGAATCTCTACTTGCTGTCTATGCTGAGAAATAACAGCCATAGCAACTGCACATAATGAGCGCTTACTGTGTGCTATGTGTTGTGCTGACAGATTTGTATGTGACATCAGAGGAAGATGTGACATAATTTTCTGAGTTAAATACTATTATTATATAACTGAGAAATCTAAGGAATGGTATATAAATGTTAGGTGTGTGTTAGGTAATTTGTCTAGTGTCAAACAGTAATATCTAGCACAATTTGATTTGAATCCACATCTATTTGACTGCAGAGTATAAACAAATAAAGAAGGCATTCGATTTCATTCCAAGGGCTTTCAAGAAATGGGTTACATTTGCTTTGCAAATCATATCATGAGAGGCTGCTAGAACTATATCAAACTTGAATAACAGGAGAATTTTAGGTGTTTTCTGACTTGAACTTTTTAGATGAACTACTCACCTGCAGTGGCATCAGTCCCACCAGAATTTTATATCAGGAAAATAACCAGTTGTGTGATGAAGCTTTGCCAAAAACTTATCCGTGGCTGCCTTTTCTCTCTCAATCTCCCTCAGCCGGATATTTAAATTCTTCTGGAGTTTTTCAATGTAAAGCTTGATCCTCCTCTCCTCTGCCAAGTTGGTCCTGATGGCCCTCAGCATGTTCCTGGGGTCTCCAAATTTCAAAGGGCTCCCCTTTGATGTGTGGCCCTTGCCACCCATTTTTGAACTTCGTCCGAGAGGATCACCAGCTTTCCAAGTGTTCTCCTGGGGAAGGCAGCCCTTCTTCAAAATGTGCCCTCCATGGAGGTCTGCAGTTCTCGGGGTGTTCCCCTCCCTACCGCAGTCCTTGCCAGGCATCTTCACACTGTGTCCCAGCGGGTTCGAGACAGGACTGTGAGCTGCCTCTATCCCAGGACAGTGATTCCTCAGTGGTGAGGAATACTAGGGCCACAGCACCATGGGAACGCGCCTCTCGGAATGTTGGAGCTGAGTGATGTCACAGATCCTCCTAGCCCGAACCCTTAAATTTACTGACCAAAAAAGATGTTAAGCTTGAAGGTAAACCACTTTTCATTTAGAAATCTAGATAAATTGGTGTTGATTAGTTTTCTAGGAATGCCAGTACCTGGGTGGCCTTGGCATCTTTAACAGTATGGTGGGCCATTCGCAGAGAACTGGGTCATGGGCCAAATACGCTACAGTCTCCCATCCCAAGTAAAGGGAGGTGGTTAGATCTTGGAACAGAGACAAAGGCCAATAGTTACCAACTCCCAGATGATGCCACTAAAAAGGAGAATTAATTAAAGAGGTCTTCATATTAAAAACAAAGCTTTCCACTACAATCAACACATAAACCTCAACACAAACAAGCAAACAAATAGAAACATGAGAAGACAAGCTAACAAAATGCATCCAAAAATTCCAAACCCCCCCAAAGCTGATCCATGGGACATCAAAGGGGAGGAAAACAAAAGCCACACGGCCAAATTATTCACAATGATATCAGAGGAGATAACCAAACAGACCAATAAGGCATTTGGCTAGCTCAGAGAACCTACAGTCTGAGTAAACAGATACTGGACCAAATAAACAAAATGATGTGCAAGTCTACAGAAGACACTAACAGAAAGCTAGCAGAGCTAAACAAAATGATGCAAACAATGAATAATCAGCACACAAAAGAATTATAACCCATAAAATTCCAAATAGAAATTCAAGGGATTAAAAATTCTATAGAAAATGTGGGCAGCAAAAGTGACCTATGTGAGGACAGTGTCAGAAGTAGAAGACAAGGTGACTAATTAATGAGAGATACCTTAAAAACAAGAAAGAGAACATGAAAAATGGACCCAACAGCTCCTAGATGATGCAAAGACTACTTTAAGATTAATTGAAATTAGTGAAAAAATCAGAAGACAGCACAAATAGCATAACAAATTTTACTGAAATAATAGCAAAAAAAACTTTCCAAATAATAGAAAAGAATTTAATATACAGATAAGTGAGACATATGCAACCCTAAATAGCCATGATCAGAAGAGAACCTCTCCACAACACGTCATAGTCAAAATCCAGAAGATCAATACAAGAATAGAGTCTTAAAAGGTGTTAGAGAAAAGCAGCAAATCACTTGTAATGGTAAACCCCTTAGAATTACAGCAGACTTCATGACGCAAACCTAGAAGGCAGGAAAGCATGGAGTAAAGTGTTTCAAGCCCTGAAAGAAACCAGTTTCCAAGAAAGATGGTAAATCCTGCAAAACCGTGTTTCAAAATTATTGATGAAATAAGGTATTTTCATGATAAAGAGCACCTAAAGAAATCCGTGACCACTAAGCCAGTTGTGGTGGCACACACCTGTAATTCCAGCACTCTGGGAGGCTGAGGCAGGAGGATCGCCACAGGTTCAAGGCCAGTCTGGGCTATATAATTAGTGCAAGATCAGCTTGAAGTTCATAGTGAGCCCCTGTTCAAAAAAAAAAAAAGAGAGAGAAGAAAAGAAAGAGAGAAAGAAATTCATGACCCCCAAAATCAGCACTTCAGAAAATTCCCTAGGTTGTCCTACAAAGAAGTAGTGAAGCAAACAATGACAAAAGGTCTAGTAGAATAAACACACCAGCTAGGATGAGTAATTAAGTATAAGGGAAAGACAGGTAATCAGCAATAGGAAAATAAGGCTATGACAGGAATAATTCAATACCTGTCAGTAATAACTCTCAATGTGAATGGTCTCAGTTCTTCACTCAAAAAACACAACTTTTGGAATGGATCAAGAAACAAAATCCAGTGGTATGCTATGTACAAGAAACCCATATAACCCACAAAGACACTCCCAGACTAAAAATCCAAGGATGGAAAACATTATTCCATGCAACAGGTACCTGAAAAATACAAAAGGCATAGCTGCCCTATGTAGCAAGAAAGTGGAGTTCAAGCCAAAACTGATCAAAAGAGGCAAAGAAGGTCACTACATACTGTTTAAAGGAACAATACATAAGGAGGAAATAACAGTTACTAGCATGCATGACCAAACAGCAGTGCCTCCATCTTCAGAAAACAAGCACTACTAGACATAAAAGACCAGATGAACATAAACAATTAAAGAGGCAGAACTCAATACACCACTATTACAAATATGTGGATCAACTGGACAAAAAAAAAAATCAACAGACATATCATAGTTGAAAACGTTCAAACAAATGGATTTAATAGATACCTAGAGAATGTGCCACCCAACAACAACAGAATACACATTCTCAGCTGCACATGGAACTTTCTCCAAAATAGACCACATACTGACCAATAAAGCAAGCTAAAGTAAATGGAAAAGAATTGAAATTATACCATGCATATTATGATCATAGCACAATAAAACTAGAAATTAGTGACAAAAGAAACACAGAAATTGTGCAAATGCGTAGAAACTAAACAGTACACTCTTAAGGGATTACAGAAGAAATTAAGGGAGAAATAAGACAGTTTCTAGAACAACACAATAAGGCTGGTACAATGTATCAGAACTTATGGGACACAATGAAAGCAGTCTGAGAAGGGAAGTTTATAGCTGTATATGCCCACATCACAAAAACAGCAAGCCCAAATAAATTACCTAACAATGCAGCACCTCAACGCCCTAGAAAATCAAGAACAATCCCAGAACAAAGCTAGTTCAAAGAAAGGAAATTTAAAAGATCAGAGCAGATATCAGTGAAATTGAGACCAAAAAAACAGTTACAAAGAATCAGTGAATGACAGAGTTGGTTCTTCAAAAGAATATACAAAATAGACAAATCCTTAGCTAATCTAAGAGAGAGTGAACCCAAATCAATGCAATTTAAAGTGAAAAATGTGAAATCCTAACAGATACTGCCAAAATAAAAAAGATTATTAATAACTTTCTCAAACATTTATGCCAAAAAATCAGAGAATTCAGAAGAAATGGATAAATTCCTACATACATTGGAATATACCAAAATCCCATAACAGGCAATAAAATTGCCTGAAAAATAAAATTGAAGCAGTAGTTTAAGAAACTACTGAGTAAAGCCCATGTCTGGATGGATTCATTGCTGAATTCTACAAAAACTTCAAGAAAGATCTAATATTCCTCAAGGTCATTAATGAAACTGAAAGAGGACTACTCCCAAAGTCATTCCTGGAAGCTACCATTGCTCTGATTCTAAAACCAGAAAAGGATCCAACCAAAAAAGAGAACTATAGACTGATCTCTTTAATGCATGTAGATGCACAAAAGCTGAACAAGATACTGGCAAACAAAATGCAGTGGATCATCCAGAAGCTCATACATCATGACCAAGTAGGCCTTATCCCAAAGAGGCAAGGATGGTTTAACTAACACAGATCAATAAATGTAATATAACACATAAACAGAAGCAAGGACAGAAATCATAGTCGTTTTAATAGACATAGAAAAAGCCTTTGACAAAATCTAACATCCTTTCATGATAAAAGCAATGAAGAAAATAGATAATACAAAGACTTTATCTCAATCTGCTAAAAGCCATACTGCCAACATCATATTAAATAGGGAAAACCTGAAAGCTTTCTTTTCAAAATCAGGAACAAGACAAGGATGTCCACTCCTGTTCTCCACTCTTGTTCAACACAGTACCTCAGCAATTAGTTAAAAAGGAATAAAGGAATATGTACAGGAAAGGAAGAAGTGAAATTATCATTATTTGCATATGATGTGGTCCTCTATATAGAAGACCCCCAAAAATCCACCAAAAAACTCTGAGAATGAATAACTACATTCAGGAATATAGCAGGATACAAAATCAACACACAAAAGTCAGTAGGGTTCTGTACGCTAATGTTGAACCCACTGAGAAAGAAATAGGAAAAAAGTACTATTCACGATAAGCACCAAAAAAAACTAAATACTTAGGAATTAACCTAAGGAAGTGAAACCTCTACGGTGAAAGCAACAGTAGCCTGAAAATGGAAATTGAAGATGACGTCAGAAAATGGAAAGCTATCTTAGGGGGTAGGGCTTTTGTTTCTTGTAATGTGTGTTTCACGAAACAATGCATTTGTTTGTTCGTCCCCCCTTTCTGGGTTCTGAGCCGCAGACCTTTTGCTTGTCCGGCCCCGCCCTCCTTGCTGGTCACCTTCCAGTGTTCTTGCTCCAGAACCACCCCGGTGACATCACCAATTTAACACAGTAAAGCTGGAGAGTATGAGTATTTCTCACTTGAGAGAGTACAGAACAGCTGCCAGCAGGTCCTTCAGGTCTCCTAGCCACGTGCCAAATGCACCCCATGTCAGCCCTGCTTCCTCAGGTACCCCACGCGCCTGCTGACCCTCTGCGCATGGAACATGTGCTTTTCTCTCTCCTGCCCTCTGGTTTTCCAGGAGCCTGAGGCAAAGGCAGGAGCTGGCTGTTTGCCATCCCTGTCCACTGTGCAGTGAGCACTGCCAGCCTGGGGAGAAGGCCGGGGCCCTGCTGGCCCTTTCGGTGCTGATCACTGCCAGCCCTTTCTCTGCTGTCCCACTTGCCGTGTTAACTTCCCCGGGATGATGCAGTGAAGTCCCATGGACTGGGTGGCTTCAAGCAGTAGAAGTAGATTGTCTCTCAGTCCTGGAAGCTGGAAGTCCAAAGCCAAGGTCCCTCTTCCTCTGAAACTTGTAGGAGAGTCCTTTGACTTCTGGTGGTTTGCTGCTCTACGGGGTGATTGTAACCCCTATATGTTCACAGTTGGAACTGACCCCTGTTTCAAAAGCCAGATTAACAAGAGAAAAACTAATGGGTTTATTAGTGTGTCTGTTTCATATATTCATGGGAGACATATAAAGGATGAGTAGTTCTCAGAGGGATGGTTCGAATTCCGTAGATGATTCTGTAGCATCTTCATCAAAGAACAGTTAATTTTTAGACAAGTGAGAAAACAGAAGAAAAGAAAGGGCTCATATCTGTACAGGTAGCAGTTTGGACAAGGGAAGGCAGGTATCTGGCGGGCGAAGGGCAGTTAGTAAAGCTTGCTAATCCAGGTTCCTCTCCAGGGTGCTGTGCTCTCGAGCTGTGTTCTCAAGGGGACAGGTACCTTTTGTCTTAGTAAGTGGTGTCCTGCTTTTAGGCCACAGAGGGAGGACTGAGAGCTTTCCTGTGTCCACTTCTTAATTGTCGCCAACTCCAAACTCCTTCCTTTTGGAGGAAATGTGCTCCAGTCTCCTCCACTGGCAGACTTTGGTGTTCCTGGCCTATGTTGCACAACTCTAGTCTCTACCTTTATTGTCACAGCACATTCTCCCTGCACACCTGTGTCTTTTCAGGACTCTCTTCTCATAAGAGCACCAGTCACATCAGGGGAGGCCCCCCCCCCCATGCACAGTGTCTCCTCAGCTCAACCAATCACCTCTGCATAGCCTTGTATGGAAGGAAGCTCACATTCTAGTGCTTTGGTTTAGGACTTCAACATCTCTCTTCTGGGAGGAAACAGTTCAACCCATACTGCCCGCCTCACTTCACTCTATTTCATTTTGGGGCCTCTTACAGTAAACTGCTTTTGGTTTTGAAGACTGCTTCTTACTTGAAGAATTGAACATGGAATCTTACTTTTTCACTTTGATTGCTTTATTTTTGTGTCAGCTCCATTTTCCTTGATATCATAAAGTTTCATGATCCAAAAGAGTGTTTTGATGATGAGCAGAGAGAGCTGGTAGGCCTGGAGTTTTATCTGAGGCTTTGATTTGAAGCCTTGAATCCTGGATCAGGCCTTTGCAGGGGTTTATGAAGTGATGAGGAGTGATAAGGCTTTGCCTCGCTTTCAGATTGCCCCTGCAGCTGCTGCTGTTCTTGCTCTGGAGCAGTTGTCTTTAAATAAGTTTTATGTTAACAGAATCGACACCTTGTGCTTTTCTCTTTTATTCAGTTTTCCTGACTACAAATGTTTAAGTTCTTACAAACCCAGTATACTTTGCATGAAGAAATGGATACAGCTCTGTGTTGTGCGTCAAGGACAGATTGGCCTCTTGGGGTAGCAGCAGACAGCTTCCAGGGCCATCTTGGCCAGATCAGTGGCTTTAAAGTGTCATGTACTGATATTGGCATGAAGAAGATGGTTCAGATGAGATGCAGCCTTGGCTAGTGATGAGGAGCCAAGACTGATGGGATGGACCATTAATGGCTGTGTGAGCTTTGGCAGGTTTCTCGTGTCCACCATACCTGATTATCGTGAGGACTGAACGAGCTAAGGCAGGAAATGTTCTCAGCACAGTTGTTGGCACGCAGTGAGTCTCGGCAGCTGTTCTCATAAGGGGACCTGTTCTTCTCCCACTTTCTTTAGACATTCTTGCTTTACCTCTCCAACTGGTTTTCAGTATCATTTTCCTTTTGAGGGCAACTGAAGATCAAGTTTGAGAAAGGAGAGCAGCTAATGTGTTTAAGGGATATGGAAGGAAATCTAATTAAACATGATTTAAAAAAAAAAGAAAAGCACTTCGGCAAGTATCCCTGCAATGTCCTACACTGGTGCTGATGCTGTGTTAGGGTATCAGGGTTAGTGTAAATAAACTCAGTGGAGTACTGATGAGTAATTTAAATGGCAAAGCATTCCCTGCAAGGAGGCAATGCAGAAAGCTTTGTTTGTACAAAAGCCAGCATTCCTGAAATGAGCTCATGATCAAATGCTTTATCTTCCACACCCATGAAAGAATCCATAACTTGTTTGCTCTTTTCGGCTTTGGTTTTCCAGGCAGCTCAGAGTGAAATGAAGCAGTGAGCAGTGGTTTTATTTGTTTATTTATTTTTGGTGGCACGGGGGATTGAACCTAGGGGTACGCTACTGCTGAGCTACATACTCAGCCTTTTTAACATTTATTTTTTTTTTAAACAGGGTCTCATTAAGTTGTACTTCTTGGCCTCAAACTTACCATCCTCTTGCCGCTCCTAAGGCTTGTGCAAATAGATTGTGAGTCTCGACTCCAGTGTGGCTGATTCAATAAGCATGAGGTGGGGCCTGAGAGTTCATCTCTACTAAATTCCGGGTAATTCTGAGGGTCTAATTCAGGAACCACACTTTGAAACCGTTACGATAGCTGGCAAAAGTGATGTGATGTGGAGCACATGATGTGGAGCCTTTTAGTCAGAAGGAAGTGGGTTTAAATTCTGAGACTGTCGTTCTTAGCAAGGTTCTGTTAAGCAAGGACTATCTCTGAGATTGAGTTCCTCCTCTTCCTCCTCCTCCTCCTCCTCCCCCCTCTCCCTCCTCCTCCTCCTCCTTCTCCCTCTTCTTCTCCTCCTTCTCTTTCTCTTCCTCTTCCTCCTCTTTCTTTTTTTGCAGTACGGCAGATTGAACCCAGGGGTGCTCTATCACTGAGCTATATCTTAGACCTTTGTATAGTTGTGTTTTGTTTTGTTTTGTTTTGTGTTTTTTCTTTGAGACAGGTCTTGCTAAATTGCCCAGGCAAGACTCTAATTTTGGATCCTCTTCCTTGAGCCTCCCTCAGAATTGGGATTATAGGCATGTGCCATCATGCCTGGCTGTGTTTCTTCTATTTTTAAGTGGAAATAGTAAGATCCACCTTATTGCTGAGTGTGGTGGCACACTCTTGTAGTCCCAGCACTGGAGAGGCTGGGACAGGAGAATCGCTGAAAGTTTGAGGCCAGCCCGGACTACATAACAAGACCCTGTCTCAGAAAAAAAAAAAAAGACAAGAAAAAGATCCACCTTATTAAAGTCACTGCAAAAGTCAGATAAACCATTTGTAAGGTACTTTGTTCACTGCCTGGCTTGCACTAGAGAAAAAATATTTCATTAATTTATTTTTTCGTAAGTTTTTTTTGCATCATATAAATATTTCTGAATATCTGGACAACCAAGTTTATCAAATAAATAATGTAATACTATCCATTTAAGTAACTAAAGCAGTTCTAAATAATTCACTAGAATTCAGCCTCACAATCCCTGTGTCCTGGGCTGGGGATATAGCTCTGTGTTAGAGCACTTGTCGATCATGCATTAGACCTTGGGTTTGATCTCTGGCGCTGCAAAATAAATAGAATAGAATAGAATAGAATAGAATATTCCCCATGTCCTCTTTCAAGTTGGTGTGTTTATGTGTGTGTGTGGTTTTATTCCTTTTAATTAAACAAGTTATTACTCCCCATTTAATTCTTACTGACTAGAAGTTGCACAATGGATTAGGAATTTCATTCTCTAATTTTGCACATTGGAATGTTTGCATATTTTCATGCATAGGTAGTAAAGAGCAATGAAAAGGTCACAGCTGGAATGCAAACCTTGAGTTTTCATAATTCATGAACCATCGCATAGGATTCAACCACAGTTTTGTTCTTGTATTCAGAAACAATCATGTGACTGTCCCGTACAAAGTCACCCGGGGAGCTTCGTAAACAGTAGAATCTCTCATTGGTCTCTAAGGATATGACCCAGTGTCTGTAGGGTGGGGCTTGCTCCTGTGCATTTGAAAGCCGCCGTGGTACAGAGGCAACATTTCAGGAAACACCAAGATGGGTCAGAGAATCCAGACTGCATACAAGTTCGGATTCTGCCGCCTGACTCACTCTGTGGCCTGAGCCAGTTCTGCAGTCTGCTTAACTCTTGATGCCATGTGTGTGACACAAGTCCCTGTTGTGTACCAGGGCTGCTGTGTTTGTCAGAGTTAACCCACAAAGCACGGAAACCCTCTGGTGTGGAAGGGGGCTCAGGAAGAGAAACACAAGCTCTTAGGGGACAGAGCTGAGGTGCTGCCTGTCGGCTCGTCAATCTATAAAATATGAAGCCCCAAGGAGAGAGAACTCACCAGAGATTGTTTGAGTGACTGATTTCCTACAGGTGTCTTTAGATTCAGCACGTTCACAGCTAGTTGTTTTTTTTTAATGTGGGTACCGGGAGTTGACCTCAGTACCTCACGCTTGCCAGCAAGCGCTTGTGCCCCTGAACGATATCACCGGCCCTCTTCTCCTTTATGCGGGTTCCAGGAGTCAAACTCAGGACCTCGCACTTGCCGGGCAGGTGCTTATGCCGCTGAGCCATCTCACCGGCCCTGCAACTAGTTTTTAACTTGTTATAATTATTTACTTAGAGGTTCAGAACTTTATTTCAGGTGCTTTAAAATTGAACAATGCTGGACTATATTGAAACAAATTGTTCAGTCTGATCTATTGAATGAGCAGATTGTAATGTGTTACTGTGCCACATTAGTTTTCCGTTCCGGTTAATGTAACAAGATAATGTCCTCTCATGAAAGTATTAAACACTTCAGAAGAGCCTAAATGAAGTCATATTTAATGCAAGACAGAGGAAGCAATAAATAGTGTTCGGTAACAGGATAGGAAGACCCTGTTTAAAAAGAAAACATTAAACTATACAGGTTTGTATTCAGAGCTACACCATATAAGTACATGTTTAATTTTTCACAATGTCTTCCTGGCAGTACTTCTATCTTCTCTTAAGCAGTTTTAGAATACATTAGTCTTCCAGTAATGTGGTCTTTTCCAGACTACTGACATGTTTCTGATTTATGTGCTTAAAATTAGTGCAGCATTTTTAATTTTCATGCCATTCCTAAAAAGCTTTGATGTCAGTGGAGCTTTGCGAAGGGACTTTACGAGCTGCAATTGCACATCCATTAAACAAAGCGTCGAATGGACAGTCTAAATAGGGTTTTCACTTATGGATCCTTGAGTGTAGGGTCCCCAAGGACAATGGTCAACATTAGTTCAGTGTCTTGAAGCCTGCATTCCACCGTTACTTCTCTGTGAGATGTGCAGAAGGACTCTGAATTATCACTTGAAAACAAAGAGGACACAGACAATTCAGCTTTCTCATTGTTTTTATGCAGATACCACTTTTTTTTTTGTGGGTACCGGGGGTCGACCTCAGGACCTCGCGTGCCAGCAGGCGCCCGTGCTGCTGAGCGATATCACCGGCCCCTTTTTCGTATGTGGGTTCCAGGAGTCGAACTTGGGCCCTAGCGCTTGCCGGGCAGGCGCTTAAGCTGCTGAGCCATCTCACTGGCCCTGCAGATACCACTTTAAAGCAAATAGTGTACAGTGTCGCCAGGATTGACATAATTCGTTGTTCTAATGAAGCAATGTTTCATATGTGTAATTTGTTACACAAGAGAAAACGACAGTCCTCGTGATACGTGTGGTAGATGTCATATTGCCTGCAGGTTGAGGACGGAGAGGCTCTTGAACGGTACCTGGAATGTAGGAAGATGTGCAAATTAGGAGTCTGTTTACCATGTGCACGTGAGAATATGCATATGTAATGTAAATAAAGATGTCATTTTGAACTAGTGGGACTTTCAAATGTTGCCTTCTAGGTTGGACACCGAGGGACAATAAAAGATTATCCAGGCTTTAGCCCATCAGTGGATGCTGAAGCGATCCGTAAGGCAATCAGAGGAATTGGTGAGTATGTTTTGCAATTAATTCCCTTCTTATTTTTAAGCAAATCAGGAAAGTTAAGGTCTAAAAGTACCCACGTTCAGTATGCCATTAGAGAATTCCATTAGAGAAATTGTTGGGTATTTTTTATAAGTATGAAACAAGGAGGAAAAGTGTAGGGAACCCGATTTTATTAAATCTTACATTTGCAATATTTACTTAATATGAAAAACTAGTACCCCCTGCTGCTGCCAGCAACAATCACCATCATCATCATCATCAATCATTCTAGATACAGTCCCTGTTGATTCTTCCTGGATTTCATTCCCACTCCATTGCCTAAAGATGATCACCATTCTAAATTAGAGTTTATTCCTGCATAATTTTCAGTGCCATGACTACATATGTATGTACAAATTGTTTTGCATGGCCTCGACCAGTAAAAAATAGATTTGTACTATATACATTCTTTCATTTTTATCCCTTAACATAGTATATTTGAAATTTATCTACATTGATATATTTAGCTCTAGTTCATTAATTTTAACTGCATAGTAGTCTGTTGCATACTATATCGTAAAGTGGGAATATTGATGAAACATTTAAATTGCCTACAATTCTTTTCTATTACGGTATAAAAAGACTAATGAATATTTCTGCTTATGTTTTATTGTGCACATTGGCTTGCATTTCTCTAGAATATGACAAGAATTGGAATTTCCAGGTAGAAGGGAATGCTTATTTTCAAATTAATTAGAAACTTTGCCAAACTGCTCCCTGAATAAGTACAGAAATTATCATTCCTTCTAGCAGTGTATGAGCCTTCTGCTTGTTCCATATTCCATGAATACTTGCTACCATAATACTACTCAGTTTTTCCCATTAACTGTGTCTATAATTGTATCTCATTCTGTGTATTTTTTTCCTCCCTCTTCTCTATCCCCAGTTATTGGCGCAGTTAACCATTCTTGCTGGCTTATTTGTTCCCTCTTCTGTATATTACATCTTTACATATTTTATCCATTTTTCAGTTGGGTTGTCTTCATGATTAGCAGAATTTTTAAAATAATTTCTGAGGATAATCCTTGTTTTTTTTTTAATTGTATGCCATAAAAATACCTTCTGTGAGTCTATGGCTTTTAATATTGATTATAATAACTTTTATTGCGTTAAGTTTTAAATTTTAGTGAAGTTGAGTGAACCAATGTTTTTCACTAGGATTTATGCTTATTATGTCTTTACAACTTTTTTGTAATGAGATTATGAAGGGTATTCTGCATTTTTCTCCAAAGTTTAAAAATTTTATTTTTTATGTTGTGATCTTTAATCTACATGGAATTAATATTTATGTATAGTATTTAAGGATATCTAATTTTATTTAATCCCATGTAGGTATTTAATTGTTTCAGCATAATTTACTGAAGAGCTCATCATTTCCATGCTAATTTGTGATGCCCTTCTCTTTTCTGCCTCCCTATTTTTCTGTCCTCTGCTGTGTTCCATTTGTCTGTTTGCCTCTTCTTGTCCAAATACCACGTTGTCACAGTTACTATAATTTTATGGCAACACTTGGTATAAGGCAAATTTTTCTTTGTTCTGTGTCCTTCTCTGTATATTTTAGGATTAGCTTGTCAAATTCTATGAAGTACATCATTAGGACTTATGTCAAGTATTATTTTTTAATATTTACCTGATAGAGTTTTTTTTCCATTGTTAAATGAAAGTTATTTGTTTATTTATATCTTTGCTACTCAGTGTTGAATAGACTGTTTTATGAGGTTAGTGTCAAATTGAACAAATTAATGATCTTTAAATTCTATTGCCCATCTCTTCTGACACTGTGTTTCTGAAATTCTGCAGTTCGGCTTGCAGGCCACTTTGAGATCTTCTTTGTGATCACCATGGTAAAAGCAGGTGTCTTGACATTTGCACTAAAACTGTCTCGGCTGCAGTCCCCAAACCACGGGGTTGTTTAGGTTAGCTACTGGTCCTGAGCATGTGCAAAAATAAGAGGTGAGAAACTGCTAGACACAGAGTCCGCACATCTGGGCAGCGAGGAACGTTGGAACTCAGTGCAGAGGGTACACGGATGCAGAGAAGGAGTAGCAAGTGAGACAGACACATGGGGCGGTGACTGGGATACGAGCTAAGGGTTTCGACTTCATCCTGAAGGTAAGGGAGAGATGTTAGTGTTTTGGCCAAGAGAATGACACGATCAGATTGCATTTTTTAAAAAATGGACATAGGCTGGGTATGGTAGCACATGCCTGTAATGCCATCACTTGGGAGGCTGAAGCAGGATTGCAAGTTTGGGGCCAGTCTGGGCTACACCTAGTGAGTTGAAGGCCAGCTCGAACTACACAATGAAATTCTGTCTCAGAAAAATAAAACAGAACAAAAATGTTCTTAGGCAGTAGTGTACAGGATGAATTATGTGGGGGTTGAGGGTACTCGAGTCACCTCAACACAGGGAAATGGAGCCTCAGGTTCTAACTGATCTTTACACCATTCCAGCCCTGCCCTCCTGATGCTCCCAAGCCAACTCTCTCAGCTTCTGACCCACTACAGTCCTCTCCAGTAAATGAGGTGGACACCACTTTCCACTCTGTCATAATTACTGAGAAAATGGTGGCCTTGTGGTCATTGGGCTGATGTTACCCTGTGCTTACAAACAGATGGTTGAGGATATGGATGGGAAATGCTTAAGAAAGGTGCAGACCAGAGATAGAAATATGTGTTTTGGGGTCAGAGATTTGTGTCTAAATTCTTGCTGCACCACTGAACAGCTGTGTGACTTCGGCTTTCTGAGTGTTAGTGGCTTCATCTTTAGGATGACTTAGTCACAGCTACTGCACAGAGCCCTGTGACTGGCCGCTATGACAAGGAATGGAAGAATGCCTGATTGATGATAGGTTCTCGATAAATGTCAGCTCCTGTTCTCCGCAGGAGAAAGATTTGGTTGCCAAGTATGGGGATGAGAGCTCCAAGGTGGTAACAGTTACTGACCCTCGTTTGGTGAAGCAGAAGGTTCTTTGCGCTCCTCTCTCTGCCTCATCTACGGACAGGACTGGACAATGATTGACAGTGGTTATTTTCTCCCCCCAACTATCCAAATAAAGTTAAATTCTTTTTCCATACGCTGGAAAAGAAAAAAATAAAGATTCTGTCCTGATAAGAAGCTGGAAGTTAAAAAGTAAAATGTTCTACTCTGCAGTTGTTTCAAGTCACTGACCATTTTTCTTAGGTTAAAGGTTGATATTGAGCGTCTTAGGGTTGATGGTGAGTGAAATAATTTCTGTTTCATTCAGGAACCGATGAGGAAACGCTCATCAGCGTTCTAACTGAGAGGTCGAATGCGCAGCGGCAGCTGATTGTGAAGGAGTATCAAGCGGCCTATGAGAAGGTACAATGTGATGAACATGGCAGGAGAGAGGCGGTGTCCCATCAAGAACCTGGGACCTGAGTCCTGGTTTTGCCATTAACTGGCTAAACGGCCTTGGTGCCTCAGTTTCTTCACCTGTGGAATGAGGAGGGTTGTCTGACACCAGCCTGGGTGGAGACATCACCGCGGATGGGGTGGGGGCAGTTCTGGTTTCCAGCGGGTGGAGGTGAAGGCTGCTGCCACGGTCCCCATCGTCCCCAAAGCCCCGTGAAACAGAAGCATCCAACCAGCAGTCCAACGGAGTCTGTCTTAGATGATCTTTAAATTCTCTTCTGATTTCAAAATATTTACACAGTTGTCGGCTTACTTCATTCAACAAATGAAAACAGAGCGGGTGTCAGAGACTTACATGAGAACGGGTGAGGCCTGGTTGTGGCTGCACAGCTTCTTGGTTCATACCTGTTGGTTGAGTGCTGTCTATTTCGGGAGATCTGGACGCTGTGGGTACAGCCGTGTGGAAAGCAGGTCCTCCCATGTTGTGTGAGCTCATATTCTATTAGAAAAGTAATAAACAAGTAAAGAGGATAAGTGCAAATGCTAGTAAGTCCTATGAAGAAATTAAAAGGGGTGCTGTAATGGAGGGTGACTGGTGCCTGGCTCCCTCAGATGGGAGATGAGGAAATGCCCGTGAGCGGTTCCTGCCTTACCCTTAGCCGAGACATAGCAGGACGGAGACTGTGCTCTGCTTGGCTGCGGTGGGAAGAGCTTTTCAGGAAGAGAACAGCAAATGTGAGAACCTGCAGCAGACATGAGCTGGGAACACTGGAGAGACAGAATTGCAGTAGAGTTGGAAGGTAGAGCTGAAGCGGGCAGGGGAGAGAGATGAGGCTGCAGAGAGGTTCAGAATCTGCCAGGCCTTGGGTCTTTTGAGGTTTTTCTTTTTTGTTTGCTGTCTTATTTTTTTGAGATGGGATCTCACTGTGTTCCTTGGTCCAGTTGTCTTAGTTACTTTTCTCATTGCTAAGACAAAATACCCGACACCCAAAGTTAAAGGAGGAAAGGTTTATTTGGCTCAGTTTGTGGAGTTGTTCAGTTCATAGTTCACTGGCAGAGGGGCATCACAGAGGAGAAACAGTTAATGGCAGGCAGAAGGCAGCAAGTGACAAGTGACCCTCTTTCTGTCCCCTATATCCTATATAGGCTGCCAACCTTAGGTCAGAGCACTGACACCCAGGGTGGGGCAGCCTTAATCCTAGCGTTGCACCATGAATCTCACGTCCTTGATCCCAACATCACACACTCTAGGTCCAGCCACCTCCAAAAAGCCCCACCTATGACCACATGAGGCTTTGAGGGGACATCTAGACACAAACCATAACACTGGCTCGAGTGATCGTCCAGCTTCACCCTGTCAAGCTCTCAAGCAGCTGGGACTATAAGCATGTGTCACCATGCCCAATGACAAAACATTTTGTTTGTTTGTTTTGAGACAAGGTCTCAGTATGTTGCCCAGGGTTGTCTTGAACTTCTGAGCTCAAGTGATCTTCCTGCCTCAGCCTCCTGACTGCTGGAACTATAGGTATGTGCCGTGGCACCGAGTTGGAGTCTTGGTTCTTTGTACGGACTTTAGGTTTTATTCTAAGGACAATAGGG
The DNA here is from genome assembly GCA_028451465.1 of Erethizon dorsatum. NCBI lineage: Eukaryota > Metazoa > Chordata > Mammalia > Rodentia > Erethizontidae > Erethizon > Erethizon dorsatum. The sequence continues at coordinate 111,201,500 of CM051825.1, forward strand.
AACCGCTGGAAATTTGTTAGCAGAGGAATAATATAATCCAGTTTATATTTTTAAATGATTACGTTGGCCTCTGTGGATAATGGCCTGTGGAAAGGAAAGGGTGGGAACAGAGACCAGTCAGGCCACTGTGCCAGGTGAGGCCCAGCCAAAGCCAGCTGAGGTGTCACTTCCTGCCGGTGTTCTCCAGCCACAGACATCAACTCTCCCTTCTCGGAAATACCTGTAGCAGATACTTAGCATATTGCACTGAAATTTTATCTTTGACTACTGTCGTTCCCATGAGTGCATAGTATCTTAGGGGTAGGGATCGTATCTGACTTACCTTCAAATGCCCGCCTCAGAGCAGGTCCCTGGGAGCATGTGTTGCACTGGATGAATTGTCAAGCATCCGGGCAAGGTGCCACATCTGTATATAGGGAACAGGAATGGTCCTCTGGCCTTTCACTGTTCCAGAATGTGTAAGGGCAGAAGCGAAGGGTAAGCATGTCTCAGATGAGATGTAATGAGAGCGTGTGAAGTAAGAGTCAGTTGTGAAGTCTTAGATTGAGGACAGTAGTGAAATTTAGCATTTACAAAGGAAAGAGCCCAGTGGTGGTTGAAGTGGAATAGTGCCGTGGAGCTTGTCCCGTGGCCCTGGTGGCATGATCGTGTCAGTCTGTATCATTCTAATAGTTGAGTAGTCTGCCAGCCTGCACATCAAACCTGCGGGGAAAAGTTATTCAGCATCACTCCTTTGAATGCTGGAAATGGAAACCATGTTACTTGCTTTTACATAGGGGAGAGGGACTATACTTACGTAATGTAAGAAATTGGCACCAAAGGATACTGTCAAGAAGTAATGTCCTCCTGTTGCCACACCTAGGGCTTCCCTTGCTTTTGTAACCAGGCAGTAGCTTCTGATGCTTCCTAATTCCAGACTCTTACCAGACAAATGACCCCGACATACACTGTCGTTCCTTCCCCTTTCTCTTTAGAGCTGATTGGAATCAGCAAGAAGCAAGGTATGGGGAGTAGAGCACCTGCCACTGATCCTGGGTGTGAATTTTAAGGGCTCTTCCTCTTTCCGTGCTTCAGCTCAAGCACTGAGGACATCAAGGACTCAAGGAATGCATCAATTTTATTTTTATGAATTATTATTTTAACTGTGCATATCTGTATGTAATTCAATGCGTGTATACAACATGTGATGATCAAATCAGGGGAGTTAGAGGAAATGCATTTTAGCATGCACTTCCGCACGATGGTGCCCATGCAAAGCACCCCTGTAGCTTTTTCTAAAGATCCTGTGTGAGGCTGAGGCTGTAGCACGGTGGTAGAGTGCTTGCCGTCCTTAGCACCACACACACGTACAAATCCTCCATAAAACAGAATATTTTGGAGGTGATCATAAAATGCAGATTAATAGCCATAGAAGTATTTTCAGCGTTTGTCTTTCTTGCCTGTGGTTGAGCGTGCTTTTGTCAAATTTCAGTACTCTGTCCGCCTTTCGCCAGGTGACTTTAAAGGGAGAGAAATGAAAAGAATTTAACAGTTTCCTCCTTGGGTTTTGTTGCAGGAGCTCAAAGACGACTTGAAAGGTGATCTCTCTGGCCACTTCCAACATCTCATAGTGGCTCTCGTGACTCCCCCCGCAGTATTTGATGCAAAGCAGCTGAAGAAGTCCATGAAGGTATGAGCGCTGCACGAGCCAGCGCTGCCCAGGGTTGGGCTCCGGCATTAAAAGCAGCAACATCTGGGCCGGTGAGATGGCTCAGCGGCTTAAGTGCCTGCCCGGCAAGTGCGAAGGCCCGAGTTCGACTCCCGGAACCCACATACGAAAAAGGGGCCGGTGATATCGCTCAGCGGCACGGGTGCCTGTTGGCGCACGAGGTCCTGAGGTCGACCCCCCGGTACCCACAAAAAAAAAAAAAAAAAGCAGCAACATCTGTCCCGTGCACACTCGAGGCATGGGAGCACCTGGATGCCGTCCTGCTGCTCTTCGCGTGGTGGGATGACTCTGAAATAGGGGGTGGTTGTGGAACCTCTAACCCGATGTTCCTGGGCTAGAAGAATTTGGTCACATCCTTATTTTGTTTACTTTCTGACCTGACCAAATTCTCAATTTTGTGGTTGAAACTAAATGGCACTGTCATCAACCCCATTGCTGAAGGCCAAAAACCTTGTATTATCTTTGGCCACTTGATTCACCTTCTGCTTCAGAGCTCATAGGTCTGTGAACAAGCCCATTAGCTCTACCGCAAAATCCACTGCAAATACATAGGCTTCTTTCAAAACCCACTGCTGCTGTTCTGCTGTGATCACGAGCATATCTTGATTGTACCATAACTGATCCTTTTGCCTCCATTTCTGTGCATTTTTAATCCATTCTCCAGCAGTAGCCAGAATTACCTGTTATTTTTTTAAAGGTTATTTTTTAAAAAGTTATTTTCAAAGTGAGATTATGCCATTCACATGCACAAATTTCCAATGGCTTGGGCCACTTCAACCCAAACTCTTTGTGCCCTTCATCACCCGTCATAGTCTAATTCCTATCTCAAAGTTGTAAAATTCCGGGCCGGTGAGATGGCTCAGCGGCATAAGCACCTGCCTTGCAAGCGCGAGGGCCCGAGTTCGACTCCCGGATCCCACATACGAAAAAGGGGCCAGTGATATCGCTCAGTGGCACGGGTGCCTGTTGGCGCGCAAGGTCCTGAGGTCGACCCCCCGGTACCCACAAAAAAAAAAAAAAAAAGTTGTAAAATTCCTTGTTTGCCAGGGTCCTTCAGAGAAGCAGAACCAGTAGGTGGGAGGTGTATATTGAGATGGATTGTGAAGAACTGGTTACACAATCGTGGGACGAGGTGAACAAGTCCAGAATCTAGGGCAGGCAGGCAGGACGGGAAGGCTGGAGCTCGGCGCATGCCGAGGCCGCTCCCCGTGGGCAGAATCTCTTCTTCAGGGAAGTTTCTGCTCCATGCGTAATGACTTGCTGCAGGCTGAACCCGGCCCGCCTAGAGTGTAGCCTATCTAAGCTCGTCTCCCCTGCTCAGTGTCAGTTGATACTGGACAAAGTACCTTCCCAGCAACACTTAGCTTAGTGTTGGGTTGAATAACTGGGGACTCTGGTCAAGCCAAGCCAACTTACACCACGACCATCATACCCCCACCCTTCTGTCTTCATTCAGTGTGATAGCTACACTACCCTTTGTCTGCTTTTTGTGGGCTTCTCATGCATGATCCTCCTTCCATAGGGAATGCTTCTCTTCCAGATACTTACTATTAATTTACTCAGCTTTATTTTTAGTTAATTTTTATTTGCATTTATTTTTTGCTGAATTTGTTCCCAGGCCATAAGTTTTTGTTTTTTCATTTGCTTCTGGGATATTGTTTTCATCTGTGCAACATGCTTTTCTAGTTCAGAACAGTTTGTTCCCATTCAGTGAGGATCATCTCTGTGTGGCAGGGGAGCTCACAGATGGGTTAAGCTGACCATGGACTCCGTGACTTCCCCATGCATCACAGGGGCTTTGTTCACCTGGACATGTTCAGCGTGCAGAGACTCTACACATAACCCTAAAGCACAGCAGTACTCCGCGTTTTTAAGCATGCACAACAAAAATTCAGTACTCTTTTAAAGAGTCACTAGTTTTGTGTCCAGCCCCACTGCTTGGCCTAGGCCAAGTCTACGTTGTAATGCCAGGATGGCTTCTTTAAAGGGACATTTTTCAGATTCTTGGTGGCTTTTTGGATGTACAGACCCTCGGCAGTTTCACAGGTGTTCTTAAAGTGAACATGAAGAGTTGATCCTCTTGATTTGCATGATTTTGTTGTGTTTTCTGGGTCAAGATGGTAGAGAACCATTTTCGCAATCACCTTGAACCACACAAAGAGCCACTTTTATTTTTTTAATTGCACCTGTTACCGTATAAAATTGTCATTTTCTTTCTTTGAGAGTGTTTTGTCTAGTTGTTTATCATTTTTCATCCGACTTAAAAGGCAAATCTGTATCAGGACGAGAACCTCATCAGTCTTACTCTGTATGTGATCCAGGAGCAGGGTCTGAGATGAAGGAGGTGCTGAACATATTTATTGCTAGGAAAGAGGGAAAAAACAAAGGTCCAGGTCTGAGGCATAAGCAATATGCCCTCCCCGCAAGGATAAGCATTATTTTCTTTTCTGTGGAAGAGTTATGGGCATCTGAGAACTATACGGCAGGATGGAACTGGGTGCACAACAGATATGTTGTGAAAAATGCCTGTGAAGGGTAAAGAGGAGACAGAGCCTGCAAGGTGTGTGCACCCACAGACTGCAGCGCTGGTCTGATGCCTTGAAGAAGAGCTGGAAGGAAATGGCTCAGGTAGGAAGAGCGCTCCGTGGGGCAGCTCTGAGAAACCCTCACAGGCTGATGCAGCTCCTGAGCAGACATTGTCCTTGGAGAGTCCTACACATTGTGCCCAGCTGTAGCACCATGCTGGGCCCAGACATTGGCTAATTGCATCCTGGAGAGAGCATGACCTCAGTGTGAACTCAGAGGAAGATCCGAAGGTGAGGCAGTAGGAGGCCAGTGGCCTTCTCTGCAGCAGATGCACTTGAGTTAGACATGAGCAGGATACCTCTATGGCTACCACTTGGAAGGGCTTAGCAGGTGAAATAGTAAGGATTAGATTCACCAACAAGGAAGAGAAACTTTTCTTATACACAAAAGAATGTAAGCACTTCAGAACTGAGTATGGCAGCTCCATCATTATCCGGGACCCTTCAATCTGGATGCTCCTCCGTCTTCAGCCCATGGTTTCCACTTGGTTAAAGATGGCAGTTCAAGATCCAGCCATTGTATCTTTGTTCCAGCCAACTAAAAAGAATAAAGGACAAAGAAGGTTTCACTTTTGCCTCCTTGAATGACACTGTGAGTGCATGCACACGATACTTGTGTGTATATCCCATTGGTCAGAAGTTGAATAGATAAACTGTGCTGTAAAAGGACCTGAGAAATATAGCCTTTATTTGATTAGATGGGTGCCAACTTAGAAATTAGAGGATCTATTACTTAACAAGAAAGACAAAAGAGATGCTGAGGGTAACTGGGAATCCTTCCCACAGAGAGACAGAATTAAGTCTCTCCTCATGTGCTTCATTGGCCTTATTTGATCAAGTCCTATTGAAAATAGCTTTCTTTGGAATCACAGTGTGAGTCAGTGACCTCAAAATAAACAAGGTTGAGGGGTAACTAGTGTCCAAGCCAGCCAGGCCCAGGATACTCATTTGCTGACCAATGGAGGACCATGATGCAAAGATGGACACACTCAGAGCATACAGGGCCCTTTTTAAACACTGTTGAGTTTGACTGCGCTGTTGAGTTAATTCTTTTGGAATTCCACTTCTAGTCTTTAACGTCATAGGCTTTTTCCTTTATACTCTTTCTTCCTAGAGTGTATTCAGTTGATTTTTGCAACAGAGTAGGACATTTTCTTGAACATTTGACATCAGTTTACTTGTGTTATTTTAATACTGAAATATATGGGAAATTAGAAAAGGATTTCAGAGCAATATGAGATTGTATACCGATTTACTCAAATGTTTCTTTCATCTGTATGAAATACGATACTAAGAATGAAAGGCAAGAAATTAAGTTTTTTTTTTTTTTTTTTTTTTTTTTTTTTGTGGGTACCGGGGGTCGACCTCAGGACCTCGTGCGCCAACAGGCACCCGTGCCACTGAGCGATATCACCGGCCCCTTTTTCGTATGTGGGATCCGGGAGTCGAACTCGGGCCCTCGCGCTTGCAAGGCAGGCGCTTATGCCGCTGAGCCATCTCACCGGCCCAGAAATTAAGTTTTTTAAGTGTTCTAAAAATTAGATTTCCTTTTCCTTTTTAGGGCACTGGAACAGATGAAGATGCCTTGATTGAAATTGTAACTACCAGGACAAGCAGGCAAATGAAGGAGATCTCGCAAGCCTATTACACAAGTAAGCCGATTTTCTGCTCACCTTTAGCCCCCTTCACACAGGTATGAGCTAAGTTGCTTTTCCTAGAATCCCACCAATCTCTTCTCAAGCCATTTTGAGAAGGCAAGGGTTATAGAAGGGATGTATTCTAAAATAAGCTATGGATTTTCAGAGAGAATTAGAATGTGATTCGAGCTAGAAACTGCTGCATATCAATGGCTTAATATTTTGCATTTATAATAATACAGTTGCAGTGGATTTTGCTCTCAGAAATCACTTAATTTTTTAAAATTAATTAAGTTTATTGGTACATTTTAGATATACATAATGATCACATCCATCATAGGAAATTTGTACCTATACATGATATATCTTGCTTCTTTTCTTTTTCTGTTCCCCACCCCTCCCTTCATCCCCTCTTCCCCTCTTTATTTACAAAAGCTGTGTTTCCATTTTTCCTTCTTTTCTTATTTTTTTTCTTTTCCCTTCCTCCCCCCACCAGTTCCCTTTCCCATTTGAATATTTTCTTCCTATTTCACAACATCTATTATACATTTTCTTATTTACACTTTCAGTTTTCTCACACCAAAGAAACAAGGTGATATTTACACATGTGTGTCCAATTTATTTCCCTTAAGAGTATGGTCTCAAGATGCATCCATTTACTTGGAAATGTCTCAAGTTTATCCTTCTTTAAGGCAGAGTAGTACACTATTGTATAAAAAAAATCATATCTTTATCCATTCATTGATTGATGGGCATTTGGGTTGTTTCCAGGATTTTGGAATTACAGCTGTGCTGCTGTAAACATGGGTGTGCATATATTGCTGTGGTATGATGTTTTTAATTCTTTTGGGAAGATACTAAGAAGGGGAATAGCTGGGTCAAACATAACCTCTAGTTCTAGTTTTTTGAAGAATCTCCACACTGATTTCCACAGTTGTTGCACCAGTCTGCACTCCCACCAGCAGTGGAGAAGGGTTCCTTTTTCCCCACAGCCCTGCCGGCATTTGTTATTGGTTGATTTCTTGATTCTGGAGTGAGATGGAATCCTACCATTGTTTTAATTTGCATCTCTTGAATAACCAGTGATGTTGAACATTTTTTCATATATTTATTTGCCATTTGTACTTCTTTATCTGAGAAGTGTGTATTCATTTCAGATGTCCATTCTCAGATTGGGGTTTTAAATTTGGGGGGTATGATTGTTTTTGAGTTGTTTGTATATTCTGAAGAACAGCTGGCAAAAATTTTTTCCCACTCGGTGTATTGTCTCTTTACTTTGTCGATGATTTGTTTTGCTGTGCAAAAGCTTTTTAATAAGATGAGAGCCTAGTTGTTCATTCATGGTAATATTTCCCATGTGATTGGGGTTTTGTTCATAAAGTCTTTGCCTACACCTGTGTTCAAGAGTTCTACCTAGTCTCTCTTCCAGCAGATTTAGTGATTCTGTTTTACTATTTGGATCTTTGGTCTATTTTGATTTTAGTTTAGTGCATGGTGAGAGACATGGGTCTAGTTTAGTCTTCAGCATGTGGAAAGCCAGTTTTTCCAGCACCATTTATTGAAGAGGCTATCTTTCTTCCAGTGAAGGTGTTTGGCCCCTTTGTCGAAGATAAGGTGGCTAAGTGTGTTTGAAGTTGATTTTGCATTTTCTAATCTATTCCATTGATCCTCAGGTCTGTTGTTTTTTTTTTTTTCCAGTGCCATGCTGTTTTTATCACAGTAGCTTTGTAGTATAATTTCAAGCGAGGGATTATGATGTCTCTGGCTTTGCCTTTATTGCCTAGAATTGTTTTTGCTATTCTAGGTCTCTCCTGGTTGCAAATAAATTTTAGGGTTTTTTCTAATTCTATGAGGTATGCTAGCAATCACGTAATTGAATCAACCATTTTCATCAATGTAAGAGACTCCAGTCATTGTACGTTATTATTATCTGTTAAAAACTATTCAGATTATACTTAAGGATTTTTGGTGTGGGAAATTAGATGAACAATTTAGAGGATGTGTCAAGCATATGAATTCAGTGTAATTAGCTGAAGTCCTAAAGATCTGTTAGCTGTATAAAAATTAGCAAGTCCACACAGTGCAAGTTTGACTGTATGCAAACTTCGTGTGACACACAGGTTAAGTGAGAGTCCTCGTAAGACTTCCCTTTCTTTAGAGACCGGTCCCCAAGCTCAGGTGTTCCCAGGCTACATGCACGTCTATCTAACCAACTGGCTACAAATCCGGGTATTCACTGCCCCCTCGGGCCTAGGAACTCACTAGAATGATGCACAGAACTCAAGAAAGTGCTGTGCCTACAATTATAGTCTTACTATGCATGATACAAATCAAGGTCAGCCAAACGAAAAGCTCCCTAGGGAGAGATCTGGAAGGAGCCAGTGTGGAGCTTCTGCCCTCCCAGAACACTGATGTGTAGTTACCAACTTGAAAGCTCACTTGATCGTTGATACCCATAGTTTGTATTACCGAGGCACGATTGATTGGATCGTCGTGAGGCACAATTGATTGGATTGTCGTCCATGGGACTGAACTTGGTCTACAACCCCCTCTTTCCTTGGAGGTTCAGCTAATACCTTGGGGCTCAAAGCCTCAATCCTCTGATCACACGGCTGGTCTTTCTGATGTGACTTCCTTCTGTTCTGGGTCATCTTGTTAGTATAAACTTGGGGGATCACCGTGAATAACAGAGACACTCCAGTTATTTGGGAAATTCCAGGGATTTAGAGGTCACCTCCCAAGAATCAGAGACAGACTAGCTCAATTCTGTGTTATGCAGTAGACCCCTGTAGCTGCTAAGGGAGCCTTATTTTCTAAATTTTTGTCTCTATGAGGCCAATTGTGGATCCAGGAGCTTTGCAGTGGGAGAGGCCCAAAGAAAGGGGTATCTCGAACCCCAGATGGGTCCTAGAGAGATTACTTGGAAAATTCTCACCAGAAGATTAATAAGTGACTATTTTATTATTGATGTACTAATCAGGATGTAGCCAGAAAAACAGAAACAGCACTAGACATATTAATAAACCGAGCTACTCAGTAGAACTGCTTTAAACACTTTGTAGAGAACTGAAAAAGTGAAAAGGGAACTCCGCCTCCCTCTTGGTGGAAGGCAACAGAAAGTAAATGAATTTGAAGTAGAGGAGAGGTTTGCTTGATAAGAAGCACGAGTGGGTGCATTGTCAGTGTTTAAGATACCCAGTTTAAAATACAGTAATAACCTCAGTTGTTGAACTCAATTTGTTCCAAATTCGTATTTGAACACTGAAGAGTTTGAGAACTGAACATATTTTTTCCCATAAGAAATAATGGAAAACCAAATCATTGGTTCTGAGGCCCAAAAATTACACTTATAAATCCATTTTTCCGGGCTTTAACAAATTTCACAGTGATTTCTTTAATTCTATTGTGGTTCTTACAGTTTTGTGCTTATCTTTACTGCTGGTGTCACTAACTTTCTTTGGAGCCATGGTTATAATTTTACACAAATAAAGTGCAAAAGAAAGCACAACCCTCCCACCTCAGCCTCCCGAGTGCTGGGATCACAGCCATGTGCCACCACACCTGGCAGTGAGGAATGTTTTACTGCACTAACATAAGTGCTATATGTTGTCTGGGAGAGAGCGGCACTTAGACTGAAGCGCTGCCCCTTTGTGCCCACGGCGAGATGGGAGATGTGACTCACTCTTAGCCTGTAAGGTTTTTTTCTTGTTGGATTATCAGTTCAACTATTGAGCAAAGTTATAAATACCTAGCAGATTTTTTTAGAACTTCGCTGTTCCAGTACTGGAAAGTTCAAGCTTGGAGCTTCGACAGTCAAGGTATCACTGTACTTCAGGTCAACAAGGTTTGAAAAATAAATTGTCGGGCCGGTGAGATGGCTCAGCGGCATAAGCGCCTGCCTGGCAAGCGTGAGGTCCTGAGTTTGACTCCCGGAACCCACATATGAAAAAAGGGCCGGTGGTATCACTCAGCGGCATGGGCGCCTGCTGTTGCTCAAGGTCCTGAGGTCGATCCTTGGTACCCACAAAAAAAAAAAAAAAAAGAAAGAAAGAAAGAAAGAAAAATAAATTGTCAGAGCCAGACACTGTATCGCCAGGTGGCTTTTAGTTCCTAGCTTCTCTTAGGAGCTTGCTGCTTCATGAGTGGACCTGCCCCGAGATAGCTCCCTGGAGCCAGCTGTTACGTGTAACAGTCCCAGTGCGCACGCTGTGAGGATGGACATTCTTGTCTGTTTTGTTCACTGTTGTATCCTCAGTGCTCAGGACCATTGGGGAATAAGTTCAAATATTTATCGAGTGAGTGTGTTCAGGATTGAGGTTGAGGTCTTAAGAGCCAGGTGAAAGTTCTGGCATTTGGGATTGTGTCTGGCAGATGTGACCGATGATAACAGCTCCACGTTACCAAAGTCTCAATTTCTATGTGAGTTAAACTATGTAAGCCTACAAGGACAAGAACTTTAGGCTTGTCCTAAACTTCAGGCTACCTTGATTGGTACAGATTAATGATACACAAGGAAATCAAGAAGGACATATCCTCCGTTATGTAGAGCTGAGCTTTACAGCGATGCAGGACCCAGGACTGCCGTGGGGACCCAGTGACTTCCCCGCTGCCTCACCACAGGCCACCGCTCCCTGTTCTGTCTTCTGTCTCAGGGGCTCTCGTCCTCTCACTGCTTCTAGTGTAGGCACCTCCAAACTTCCCTTTTCTTAGCAAACCATGTAACTCTATTTTCTTTTCCTCTTTCTCTGTATAGCTCACTCCCTAAGAGAGATTCAGTGGCAGTCCCTCTCTAACAGAGAGCATTATTTTGGGCAAAGTTCTCCCATCAGGTCACCCCTTAGCTGTTGGTCACCTACGCTCAGAAACTGACCCTCTTGCATTCAGCTTGGGCAAGAGCGATGGTGTCATGCAACGTGAAGTGGTGGTCCACGCATGAGCAACCCATCAAAGGAGGTCATCAACTTGGCCCTTATAAAGGGACCAGGCATTGTGTATGGCTCATCAAGTACAGGGAGGGAAAAGAGTCTGAATAATAGATAAATCTTGTGATTTTTTTCAGTATTCTGTAGTTAACAGTATGTGAGAGAACACTGAATCAGGGATCAAGAGCCCATTCTAATTAAGGCATTTGCACTGTTAAAATATAGTTTTTCTGTGCTCTGTTATGCTTTAAAATACACAGAATAGTTATCAAATTGGATCGAAATCGTTTTCATTTAATAGTCTTATTTCCGACAAAATCTCTGGGTAAAGCAAGGCCTCTGGCGGCTGCCTGAGATGACTTTAGAGTCTCATCGATGTAATTCTACAATTGCAAAATACTTCTGCAGATTCTAAAAAAGGGGAGCTTCATTCTTTGACTTGATGTTTTTAAACTGAAATATTTTTCTAACTAGAGTGAAGGATGGGTGCAACATTACTAGTATTAATACAGTGATGCCTGCCAAATGTCGTTAAGATGAATTATTTATATTTGTAGATTTTGCTTACGTGAATTGCTTTGAGAAATTACAGAGTTCATAAAAAGGCTAAAATTGTGTTGAGGAAGTTTCTACTTCACCACGGTTCTTCCTGTTTGGTAATCTCACCTCACTTTCTGCAGTTGTCTTGCACTGATTTAAGAGGATGAGCATTGCTGTGGCTGACTTATGTGGAGTTCTTGAGAACGATGCAGAGTTCAGACTGCCAGTTGATGTCACCTACATCCCGATACATAGTGGCTGCAGGAGGTTCACTATTCCATTGATGGAGCAAACAGACATTTAAAATTGACAGGCAGTGGCGAGCCCAGAGGTAGAATATTTGCTTAGCATGCACAAGAGCCTGCGTTCAATATCTGGCACTGCAGAATAAAATGCAATTGCCATGCAAAAGGAGCTACAACTAGCCTGTATTAAAATATGTGAACACACAGTTGGCATTAAGAGAAAATTGTGTTTTGGGATGACTTTCTTATTTTTCAGCAATATCAAATAATATAATCTAGGTATATCTGTTAAGATTAAGGTATGGTTTAATAAGATAGGAAAACAGCAGTGTCTTACATAAGATAAGAAGTTTTCTTACAGTGCAGTATATATAGAAACAGTCTGGAGGGGGACAGTTCTGGTATGCTAGCTCCTCAAAATCCTCAGGGACTCACTCAGGCCCTTTCCTGCTTACCTTTTGCCATTGCCAAGATGCAGTCCTCATCTTCATAGTTCAGGGTGGCAGCCCAAGCTCTGGAAATCAGCATGCATCCAAGGAGGTAGGATCAAGAGAAGGCTAAGCTGGGTATGCCCCAGCCCTTTAAAGAGATTTCCCTGCAGAGTCACACGTGTCTACCTACATTTCATGGCAAAGAACTTAGTCATGGAGCTGTACCTAGCTAAGAGGAAAGCTGAGACTGCGGTTTCTAAGCTGTGTGCATTAGGTTTTGTTAAATATTAGAGCTCTGTTATTATGGAAGAAGGAGATAATGAAAATTGGAAGAGAAACGAGCAGGTTGCCCTTCCTGTGTGTTCCCTAATTAGTGCCATTGTCAGATGAGATGAACCATGATTTGATCCAGAAAGGCCTCCTTTACACCCCCTCTTTGCATCTGCCATGGTGCACACTGCAGTAACTGTTACATGGAAAATATTTCCTTCTCACAATGCTAGAGTGCCAGGAAGTTAAATAAAAAGGCAGAATTATTTTACCAGATGCTCATTATTTGCCAATATTGACATAGACTTTTCTCTGTTTTATAATGATATTTTTCAGTTTGTCAAGGCTTAATTTCGTTTTTATTTGGTTTCAGTTTATAAGAAGAGTCTTGGAGATGCCATTAGTTCTGAAACATCTGGTGACTTCCGGAAAGCTCTGTTGACTTTGGCAGATGTAAGGTTTTATTCTTTATTTTTTAATTCTGCAATGAGCTGCATGCGCAGTAATAATTTTTAAGGAGTTGTTAAAAAACCTGAGAGAGTAAGATTGCAGTTTTCCTTATAAATGATTTGTTCATCTTTCATTTGCATTGCTACTATCAGTAAAATGTTTAACCGAGGTCATAAAAGCATGCAAGTATACATAGTGAAGTAACAAAAAAATCTTGTCTAGGGTCAGTTTATGGATTAAAAGTATTTTGATTAGGTCTTAACTATACAGTAGAAAAATGTTCTGAGAAATCATCTGACATAAATTAACTGTCCATTTGCATTGTAAATATGTCTATTTTTAGAACATTTTAATTTTCTTCTGGACTCCATAAGATATTTATTTTCTTTTAAATTAAGTGAGAAATATGAAACAGAAGAATTATTTTCAGAGCAGGGTATTAAATTCAGAAATAAGTATCAGTTTCAAGATTGGGGAAAAAGAATGACTTGCAATTTCATCTTTGCCACCTTGGAAAAGCTGCCAAACCATCAATCACGGTGTGACCGAATGAGGTCACTGCAGGCTTTGTTTATTTAGAGGGTTCATGAATTTGCTAATAAAGGTGGTAAAGTCGAGATGCAGTGTATCACCGATATGTGCTATGGAGAAAGTGACTTAAGCTATATCTCACCAACTTCCCAGCTGGTATACACACCTCCAGATTCATGAGAAAATGAGTGATGGTCTCACCCAGAGAACTGAAACACCACTTGTCAAAGAGAGGCATTATTCTGCTCTGAAATAATTTATCCTGATTATGGTGCCAGTTATTTTAAATGCTGAAAACCTTGTGATGGTTGAACCCACAAACCCAAATTTATGAAGCATTGACGCAAAAACATGCTCTCAGAGGTCTGCAGTCTTAAGTGTGCACCCATTAGTGTGGGTGTGAGTTCGTGTCCCCACAGGCAGCAGGACAGATTAGGGCTCTGGGACAGGGTTTTAGAGTCAGAGTTGGACTTGTATGCTGCCTATCAGCTTTCTGTATCTAGACAAGTTATTTTAAGCCTGAAAGCAATAGTTTTCACATCTGTGCAATTAAAATACTGGTAGTACCAATCCCTTAAGGTATAAATATATGAAGTACTTAGCACATAGAAAGTGACCAATGCGTGGTAGTGATGGTTTATTATCATTAAGGCTAATGATAATCAGCACCTTTATGAATGGAGCACAGTGCAGAAGTGAAAGAACGAGAAGATGGAGTGCTAATAGCAGCATAGGAAAGAAACCAGGCACAAGTCAGACAGGCATACAAGGAACTAACATTTGAAAACAGGAGCAAATCTATTTTTAAATATTATAACTGAATATTTTGTTCACCTACAATTTGAAGCATAATTCAACCAATCCTTTTTTACCTTTCTATCTTCTATCTTTCTAAAATGTGCTCAAGTATTTATTCACAACCACACATGATCTACAGAGCCTACAATACTGAGGTTGGTGGGAACTTCTGAGGGTTTTTATAAAGTGGACTTTTATTTTTTAGAGCAGTTTTAGATTTACAGAAAAATTGAGCAAAAAATACAGTGGCACCTCAGTTCACAAACTTAATTTGTTCTACAGTTTTGGAAAAGATGGCCACGGTCGCATTTGTTACCCGATGCAGAGTTTGCAAACAAAAACAATTTTGCCAAATGTTTTTGTTTGCAAACCAAATTATTTGCCAGCAGAAGCATTCGTGAACTGAGGTACCACTCTTCAGACAGCTCTCCTCTGCCCTTCCTTCCTTCTGTGTTTCTCCTATTACAGGAAGTCCCTGACTTACAAACGAGTTTCCTTCCAAGAGAACACTCGTTTTTAATCCGACAAAGTGAGTCTTATACATGTCCCTGTGAATCTTACACAGTACCCTGTGGAAGTTCACAATGCAAACATTAGTAAGTTGGGGACTTACTATTTTGATAACTTGCATTATTGTGGTACATTTGTTACAGTTGCTGAGTGCCTAGTGGTACACTATGATTCACTGAAGTCTAGTTCACATAACGGTTCACTGTTGAATAGTTCTATGGATTTTGAAAAATGTACGATGTCGTATAGCTACCATCACGGTATCAGGAAGAATAGTTTCACTGCTTTAAAAATCCTCTGTGCTTTGCCAATTTATACATCCCTTCTCCTAACCCCTGGCAACCTCTGATCTTTTTATTGTCTCCAGAGTTTTGCCTTTTCTAAAACATCCTATATTTGAGATCCTCTACTGTATACCCTTTTCATACTGGCTTCCTTCACTTAGTTATTTCCCTTTAACTTTCCTCTGTAACTTCATTGCTCTGCAAGTCATACCTTTTTAGCACTGAACAATATTCCATTGTATGGAATATTTGTTTCAGCAATTGAAGGGCATCCTGGCTGCTACTACGTTTGGGCAGTTATGAATAAAACTTCTATTAAATATTCATATGCAGAGTTTTGTGTGGACATGTTTCTAACTCAGGTAAATATTAAGAGGTACAGTTGCTGGATTGTATGGTAAGATACTTAATAATATAAAGAACTGTCAAACTGTCTTCCAGGGTGGTTGTGGCCATTTTACATTTTCACTCGCAGTGAACAGCAGAGTTTCCATTGTTTCGTATCCTCACCAGTATTTGGGTTGCCGGTATTTTGGATTTTAGCCATTGTAATACAGTAGATGGATGTTGGTATCTTGTTGCTTTAATTTGCAGTTCCCATAACGTATGATGCTAAGCATCTTTTCTTGTACTTTCTTGCCACCTGTACATCTTCTTTGGTGAAGTGTCTCAGCAGAAATTTTTCTCATTTTTTTAATTGGGTTGTTTGTTATCTTCTTATTGAACTTTAAAAATTCTTCATGGATTTTGGTTATACGTCCTTTATCAGATATGGTTTATAAGTGTTTTCTTTTTTGTGGCTTGTTTTTTCATGCTTTTAACACCTGTGAGTTTTCAGAGAAGATGGAGGCCTCAAATATTGTGTGATTTCCTACCAGCTTCCTAACTAGCAAGCGATGGCACTAGGATTGGAAGCCAGAGGCCCAGGTTCCCTTCTGCTTCGTGGCTTCCACTGCAGAAAACCACGGAGACGTCTTGCTGATTAAAATACTGAACAGTAGACTCTTCTGTCTTTAAAGGACTGACCTTGTTTTTGTCATCCCTGCGTAGGGTAGAAGAGATGAAAGTCTGAAAGTGGATGAACATCTGGCCAAAAAAGATGCTCAGGTCAGTAACAGAGCGAGTAAAACGTCTGCTTTCACTGTTCTCCCTCTGGACAGCCTTTGCATTTCTATAAGGGAGCAAGATGGTGGGGCCTGAGGCTGTCTTCTCCTCTCCTGTTAGAAGCAGAAGCCTGGAGAGTGGCCGGCACCCTGGCCTCTGCCTTCGTCAGCAGTGGCGGTCACCCCCAGGCTCCTGCCGCCCCGCCTTCAGATTTCCAGCCTGCTGTAAGTGAGAGGCCTAGATAATAGATGATCTCACTGACCTTGAAAATAAATTAAAGCTTCCCACTCTTCTCCTTTCACCCCATCAAAAAAGAGAGAAAGAATCATGTCTGTAATAACGCATAAGTTTCCCTCTTTTGTCAGTAGATTCTCTATAATGCTGGAGAGAACAAATGGGGCACAGATGAAGATAAATTCACTGAGATCCTGTGCTTAAGGAGTTTTCCACAACTGAAGCTAAGTACGGACTCACATTCAGTCCTTTTTGGTTTATGTTGTTTTTGCAAATTTGGGGTCTGATACACAGAAGTAAAGTTAAAAATGATAAAGTCTGTTCCATCTTTTGTATAAACATTTGAGGAAGCAAAATGAAGCCGTGTTCTAACTCCACGCAGTTCCAGCCTCCTCTTTGGTTCTTCCCTGAGGACTGAGTAGGTCCCCTAGGGAGTAACAGGCAGTGGGCTGGGGGCAGAAGAGAAGAGGCAGCTGTGGAGGGAGAGAGCGGACAGGCCTGTTCCCCTGGAGTGGGGGAGCCTGGCTGTTCTGCTTCCACCCACTGTCCCCAGTGAACCACTTTCCAGAAAAGCCAGGCTTTGCACGTAACTTTTTATTGATGTGTTAATGCTGTCCTGGTTCAGCTCTTTCTGATATATAAAGGCAAATGAGGGAATGGGGAAGACTGATTCTTTCGATCAGACCTGCAAGTGTGTGGGACTGCTGGGCCCCCACCCTCTCCCTCAGGGGTCTTCTTAGCTCCCTTTGCTGTAGATCCCATCTGACTATGGCTTCTGGGTGCCGCTCTAGACAGGAAGCGCTGTGCATGACTGGCTTTACGCTAACCTGCTGAAAAAGAGGAAATGTAAGGATATCGCTATGATTAATTCTGAAAATGTCCTTCCTTAACTTTGGCCTTAATTGATTTTATAAAATAATAGTAATATAGTTTCTTTTTACTAATATAATACCTTTGTCTGAAAAACAAAAATCATATGACCACAGATCCCTCCCCCAAATTTCTTTTTTAAAAATTTACTTGGAAGAAATCTACTTGGCTTACAAAATATGACTGTATACTTGGTGACACAGGAATGGGTTTTGCTTGGGGCAAATACTGATGAAGAAATTCAAATGCCTTTTGGTAGGTGTGAAGTGGGCCGACCTGCCTTAGGGAATGATTCACTCAGCACAAAGAAAACTTCATCATTAAGATTTCTTTGGCAGATAAAACATATTCGACTAATGACCACAGTATTATTTCCCAGGGGCTGGTATCATTTTTAAAGTAGTCCATCTTACTAGATAAATTATTTATCGTTTAACCTTTCAGCTTGTTTTAAATGCTGCAGTCTGGAAAAAGAGGAGGGAGGTCATTGAAGAAAATGGCCTATGAAGCTAGGTTTTATTGTGTTCAAATTTTGATGATTTAAAAAAGGAGTTTTTTTAAGCTCGCATCTTGATCTGCTGCATATCAGATTTTAAAAAAAACCTGAAATATATTCAAGCATGGTCGACTGGGATGCTTTAAATGTTTTTGTGGTGATACTTTTTAGCATTTGATGAATACAAAAATATTAGCCAGAAGGACATTGAGGACAGCATTAAAGGAGAATTATCTGGACATTTTGAAGACTTACTGCTGACCATAGGTAAGCCTTCGAGTGCCGATTAATGGAGTTACTTTGCCCCTCCTTTAACTCAGTGTCAAAGCAAGTTCCTTTCATGTGAAAATCCTGACTGGGTCCATCTATATATATACTCCTGACAGCCCTCAGCACAGTCCATGGTACGGACAAGGGGCTCCACAAATGCTGTTCAATGATGCATGATGGAGTTATCTTTTTACCTCTTACTTTGCCTTTTCAATTTGTATTTGGCTGTCACCATGTTTAGATTGTAGATTCCTTGAGAGCTGAAATATTACATTTCCACTGGCGTTTTTATTGTGCCTTATTGAAAATTGAGACCAAGCCAATTTGTTATTTCACTATATGTGGTTATTTCCGGAAGATGTCATTGGCCTCCCAAAGTGGAGCCAAGGTCAGAGTAAGGTCTCCTCCTTGGCCGAGTGAGCAGAGGTGTGTCAAATAGAAAGTAAGCTTCAGGCTGAATCTGTTCCTGCACAGACGCGTGCATTCACAAGTTAGACAGGTGATGGGGTCTCGGTCTGGCCTGTGAGGCACCAGGAGAGCAGCTGGTAGGCAAGGTCCACTCAGGGATGAGCCCCTGTGGAAAGACTGGATTCGCAGCTCCTCCATTCAAGTGTCAGGCAACAGAACCTGTTAGTACTGGTGCGTACCCGGACTTGTTCAGAACCCTTAGCCATGGCTAGGCCATGGGCTTATGACAGGCTTCTTCCCCAGTGGTGCCAGGGCACTTGTCATTTCCCCAAGGAGAGGTCACTTCTAATATTCATTATTGTGACTCACTGCACCTCTGGTAAGGTAACGATAGCTGGTGTCTGAGGGTAACTGTCTACGGGCTGGGCCTGTATTCATCTTGCAGATGTTAAATCCCACCTCTGAAGGCTGAATTCCCTTTAGGGTACGTCATTTTATTTTATTTTATTTATTTATTTATTTTTTTGTGGGTACCGGGGGTCGACCTCAGGACCTCGTGCGCCAGCAGGCACCCAGGCCACTGAGCGATATCACTGGCCCTTTTTTCGTATGTGGGTTCTGGGAGTCGAACTCAGGCCCTCGCGCTTGCCAGGCAGGCGCTTACACCACTGAGCCATCTCACCGGCCCCATCATTTTATTTTTAAATAACTTACCATGTGCTGGGCTCTGTGCTTACCACTTTACAAATATCAGCTCATTTAAGCTTCCTCTGCATATGTTATTTCACTTCTGACCTTCTCTTCAATGCCAAGACCAGGGCTCTTCATCCAAATGCCAGCTCAGACAAAAAGAAAACAAACAAACAAAAACCTTCTTGACTCTGATAGAATTACTAAAAGACAGGCCAAAAAATAAAAATGTCTTTTTCAATTTAAAGTAAATGAAAGTGAGATCAGTTTCTCAGTACGAGTTCTGAGAATGGTTCAAGAGGTGATGATGTAACCAGTTATTATTTTTCTCATTTTCTATTTTTAATGTTTAATTTTGCTGCTGTCCTTGGTCATGTTAAGCTGTAATATTTGAAAAACTTTTATGTACAAACTCTTACTCACTGAGTGTTAGTTTTCTATCACTGTGACAAAATAACCTGAGATAATCAGCTCGGAAAAGGAAATGGTTTGTATTTTGACTCATAGTTTCAGAGGTTTCAGTCCATGGTCTCTTGGCCCTGTTGTAGGCTTGAGGTAGCTCGTAGATCATAGAAGAGGTGTGTGGCAGAGAGGCCTGTTCACCTCATAGCTCCTGGGAAGCAAAGAGCCAGTGTCCCGATGTCCCCTTCAAAAGCCTGCCCCACGTGACCTAACTTCCTCCAACTAGGCTCCACCCCTTCAAGGTTCCACCACCTCCCAACAGTACCATGGGGTGGGGACTAAGCCATTTTTGCCTTGCTGGGGATTGAACCCAGGACCTGGTGTGTGCTAGGTAATCACTCTGCCACTGAGCTGCCTCCCTGGCTCTGGGACTAAGCATTTAACACATGGGGCTTTAGGGAACATTTCAGATCCACTGAGCTAAGAAGTATTCTTAGAACTATACATTGAATTGTGATTAAATCTGGGCTGTGATGTAATTATTTTATGAAGTAAAAAAGTTTTATAATTCAACTAAATTAAAATTGGAAATATGTCACACTTGGATTCTCTGTTTCAGTCTACCACTGGAGTAAAACCATTTTATAAAGAAATCTTCATTGAAATACATGCATATACAAAAAAATTCAAACTATATAATTCAGTGCTTTTTAAATATTTTAGAGTTTTGCACTTATCACCACAATCTGAGTTTAGGTCATTTTCATTAGCGCCAGAAGAAATCCTGTACCACTGGTCACTTTCCATGCCTTCCCACCTCCCAGGCCCTACCAGTCTAGTACGGTATTCACAGCACATAGTTTTTTACATGAAAGACTGTCTTAGCTGTATGATCTTAGAATCCCACAATAGGAACCTACTAGTTGTCAAGTAAAACCAAATCCACATTGAAAGAGAAGCTTCATTCCAAAAGGGAGAACAGTTTGATTTCAGAAAATGTGCAAAGAGTCTCAAAAAGACCAACAGAAAAGTCTTTGTAGAAAGGGGTAAGCAGATCTCAGCAAAAAGCTTTTAATGGACAGTTGGGCAGGCAGAGGGACATGGTCATTGGGGTTTGAAAGGACACGTGTCTTGATGGGTCAGCTGACTCCTTGGGATAAGCTGGTAAGTGAGTACGATCTTCATGTTAGTGCTTGCTCGGAATTGGGAACAAGGCTGAGTTCAGGGGCTGGTGGGAAGGAAGAGGCCTGACCAAAGTTTGGTCGGGAAAATGGGGAGGGTGGGAAATAGGTTGTTGTACTCTTGGCCACGGTGATGAACTCTCCTGGACCACCGTGTTCTCCTGCTTATGCTGTTGGGTGCTAAGATAAATATTCTTACCGCTAAAATACACTGCCACTTCCCCACACTGCAGACAGGAAGAGTAAACCTGGTACTTAAGAACATAAGGTGGAGGGCAAGGGAGAGACAAGATTATAAAGAGAAAGGATCGTGCAAACCTAGTGGAGATGGAAAGCTTAATGGCATAAGAGAGGTCATAATGATTCTTGACCAAATTACTAAGGCTGACTAACATGAGTTTGAGAAAATTTAGGCAGTACCACATCAAATGGTTTGTTTCCTGTCCCACATGTTTGCATCTTATAGTTTTCATGATTCTGTTCCCTTGAGTCACCTAACACAAGCCAGTCTTCTAGCTCCCGTGGTCCGTAACCACTATGCACAAGCCAAGGGTCAAGGCTTGCTCTGGTTCTGAGCTCCAAAATTCATTATAAAACCCATTCCCTTCTGCACACGTTCCTACCTGCAGATCAAATTTAAGGTTATAAAAGTAATTGTGCTGTGGTAGACAGGTTTCTTCCCAATAGACTTTCTATTCTGGACTACTTTTTTCCCCCCAAATTAATTATTTACTCATGTTTTGTTCATTTTCTTTCTTCTGGTTTCATTTCTGTTTCACTTGTTATTTCAAAATAAGGATTTGAAAGATTATGGTATTTTCTAGATGACTGAATGAAGTTACAGGCACTGATTTTAATGTAGTTAACCAGCCTATATATTCTAATCCAGTCATTTAAAAAGGAAAATCGTTCCATGGGAGCAGTGGGTTTTCAGTTGAAGTCCAGTGCTTCTTACCCAGTGACTTACTCGGAGCCACAGCTCTGCATTTGTTAGGTCCGGGCCATTCAGCAGCGGCCAAGGATATTGGAGCTGGGGGTGGCGCACCCTTGGGAGTCACCAGCGCACGCGTAGGTGTCCGCGTGTCTGGGATGTAGAGATGAATCACACACTGTAGGGGTTTCTTTGACAGGTAATTTTATTTTCCCCATGGCTGAAGATAATTACCGTGCTAAAGTTCTGTGCAAATATGACATCATAAAGCATTGAAATTCAGGTTAAACAGCCTTTCTGTCATTCTAAATGAAATCCAGTCGTGGGGAGGGAGGAGAGTGGTGTAACAATCCAGTCTTTTTAAAAAATTACTGTAGATTAACTCAGTTTCTACTACATGAAGCTAATTGTGATGCTGCTTTTTATAACAGTTCACTGTGTGAGGAACACGCCTGCCTTTCTAGCTGAAAGACTGCACCGTGCTTTGAAGGTGAGTCTAGAAATTTCATATGCATTCATAGTGTTCCTCGGGGAGAATGTTTAAAAATATTGCTTAATGTTGATGGAATGTCATACTTCTTTTCCACTTCGGTGAGTTCCCTTTTGTAGCTAGTTTGCTTATTTGTCTCAGATTGACAGTAAGGATTCCAGTCAGTACAGGGATAGCGACAGTGAGGTGTGCACTAATTTCCCTCACTTTGCTACAAGTGTGGGCAGTTGATGCCACGCCTCAGACTTAACCCCTGAGAGCTGGCGGCCTCTTGCGCAGCCTTGCTGTGCTGAGTCCTCAACCTGTACAGGCTCTTGTACCCCATGCTCGCTTGTCTGTCTTCACTGTAGACAGTGGGCTTCGTGAGCTACCCCCGCGTGTATCTTCACACCCTGGGTCAGGGCCTGGCACATAGGTGATGCTCACTTCCGTTTCTTTACTGGACGTTTCCTGTGGCTGCATGTGACCCTTCAAAGTAATGTCCAAGGGAACTACTCCCTTTCCCTCCCCTCACCCCTACAGCCAAGCCTGCCGTCCTGTGTGCGGTCATCTCATGGACAGCCCGACAGCAGCCGCCTTGCCCAGCTTGCTGAATCATCCCATTCCTCCCCAGCCTTGAGCGTGGCGCCTCAGCCACTGCAGCCTTCTTTCCTTGCCCTCGCTGTGCCAAGTCTCTTCCCACATCAAAGTCCTTGCAATGGTTGTCCTGTGTGCCTGGAATGTTCCCCTCCAGATCTGTCTGTGGCTGACTTCTTCTCACCTTTTCAGGTCTCAACTCAACCGTCCCCTCCTGAAAGGGTCCCCCCTGATTTTGCTCCATGTCATGTCACTTGGCTCCCTTTCATCGTTCTCCATTCCATTTACCAGTTTTATTTTCTCCATAGTTCTTAGTAATATTTACTTAAATAATTTGTTGATTTTCACTCTCCATCTCATAGAACATAAGTTCCATGAAGATAGAGTAGAATCTGTGTTGTTCATTCACGTCTGGCATATAGTAGGTGCTCAACAAGTATCACCAAGCACACATCCACCTAAGTGCTCGGCGAGGAATCATGTGCCCTCCCTGCTCTTCATCGTCCTCAAATGATGTGTCATTGTTTGTCAGTCTACCTGCATAAGCATCTCTCAAATCTTCCCATTTTCCCCATCCTCACTGCCATTATTCTAGTTCAACTCATAATCTCCTCTTTCCTTTACGATTGCAGTCACTTCGGATGAGTCCCAGAGACTTTCATCCTATTCCCTTATTTTCACTCTCCTTCCCGGTGACCTCCTCACATCAGAGTCACAGCGATCTTCTAAAACCACAGATGTGACCTTATCTCCACATGCTCGTGTTTAAAACAGTCCATTAGTTCTTCGCTTCTGGGATAAAGTTAGAATTTCATTTCATGGTTTAAAAGGGCTCATCTCTCCAGACACGTCTCTGGTGACCCTCCCCACCTCATTATTTGTGTTTTCTTGAATGAAGCATTCTTTCTTGTCTAAAACCTTCACACACACAATATCCTCTGTTGGAACCTTCTTTCCTTTCTGTGAACCCACTCCTTCTTCCCCTAAGGTTTATTATTTACCCGTAGGGGAACCCGTAAGATTCCCCTCAGTGTAAATGTGTCTGTCTTGGACCTGGCTTTCCTAATCCTTAATCTTTCTTGGGCCCTCTAATAGATGTTTCCATGGTACCCAGTATGTCTTGTGTGTGAGATTACAGTATTTTGCAACGGCCTATTTTCTTGCCTACAGAATTCTTGCTTACAGAATTGGAAAGTTTTTCCAATTAATGTGCTAGCACAGAGACGGGGCTCAGCAAGTATTTCTTGAATAAATGAGTAACGAAGTTTGAGGGTGAAAGAATGAAGAATCAGTGTAGTTGACTATTTTTTGCACCATTATTTATATCTTATAAGTCTAGGTCTATCTCTGTGTCATTTCATGAACAATGAGATTTACATTGTGAACACATGTGTTTCATAACAGGGTGCTGGAACTGATGAGTTCACGCTAAACCGAATAATGGTTTCCAGATCAGAAATTGACCTTTTGGACATTCGCTATGAGTTCAAGAAGCACTATGGCTATTCCCTATATTCAGCCATTAAAGTAAGTCTCCTTTTAAAAATAGCAAAACGTATTTCACCCTTCTCTGTTCACCTTCTTTCCCTTATATTCCCTCAAACATATAGATTTATAACTTAGATTTCTCTCTCCTTGTCAATGTGTAAATGTGTTTTCTGAGTTTTAAACAGTTACAGCAAAATATCCCTTAAAAGTAGTAATCTTTTTCAGCTCTGAAATCCCAGGCATACAGTAAATATTCAACCTCTTTTTGCTTCGAATTTTTCCTCTTTTGTAAAATACATGTGCAAGTTGTCTATTGTTTATATTGCAGTGCTTTTATTTATTTCAATGTTTATGACAATGTAAGGAAATAAAAATACATTTTAAAAATTGCTTGTTGTGGGCTGAGGAAGCAGCTCAGTGGTAGAGCACTTGGCTAGCATGCAAGAGGCTCAGGGTTTGATCCCCAGCACTGCAAATAATAATAATAATCATAAAATCAATAGTAAATTTCCTCTTCATTATGTAAAAAGGATATCATGATTCTGCAGCTTCAGTTCTGTTCATTTCAGTGTATAGGAAACGTTTTCATTTTTAACAGCGGTCTATCGTTGCACTGTTTGTATATTTGTATCGAAGGCCTCAACAGATGGTTCCAGTTCCTTGCTACTATAAACAGTGCCATAGTGTGCGTACACAATTTCATAGGTGCGCCTGTGGGATAAATTCTCAGCTGTACGATTGCTGAGACATGTGATACGGTTTTAATTTGGGTAAATATTATAATTTGCCTTCCATTTTTCCACTTGCATGAGGAAGGCATGAGTCCTTGTTTCTACACAGCCTTGAAAGAGAGGTTTGTTTTTCAGTCCACGAACAACCCTTTTATGTTTTTATAATCTGATAGTTAAGGAAGTGTATCTCAGGGTAATTTTAATGTAAATTTTTCTTGGTATGAGTGAGGCTGAAGACATTTTCCTGTTTCGAATGCTGCTTGTATTTCTTTTTCTGTGATTTTCTGTGTTCTTTGTGTGTGATTTATTCTCTTGGGCATTTGTCTAAGACCTAGTGTTACATAAGGTAGACTTTTGTCTCATTGTAAATATTTTTCCCGGTTTATTTGTCCTCTGCCTTAGTGGAGGTATTTTTTCCAGGCTGAAATTTTAAAACTTATTCAACTGAATTTATCAATTTTTTATAGTTTCTCGATTTAAAAAATTGATGCATTTTGTTTCTATCATTTCCTAAAATGTGTTTTACTCCTTCCCTTCTGTTTTAAAGGGCGAAACCAGTGTGGTTCTCAGATCTCAACTGATATAATTATATACATAGAAACCCCCAAAAAGTTACAAATTATTAGAATTCATAAGGCCAATTATGCAAGAGGCTTCCGTACCTTAAGCTCATGGTTCAAAAGTCATAGTACCAAGAGGAATATAGCAATTGGCAAATAAATGGGGGGCTCGGGGCAGCCCCAGACCTGCCTAGCAGCCTTCCCTTGATTGATTTTGCTGCCTGAACCCCCAGATAGCATATGAAAGTGTCCAGAGGGTGGTATGGGCCCCTGAAACAAACGGGAGCTGAGACTGAGGTGCTCTGCCCACCCCAGCTGCCAGGGCCACACTGACTAAGTGAAAAGATGTGTCCAGGGTGGCTTCACAGAGCCCCTGAGGCCGTGAAGCTTCCTTACCTCTGCTTCCCCTTCACCCTATGGAGTGTTTTGAGAAAACGAGCATTGGAACCTGCACCTTCCTCCGTGCTGGGAGTTGGGGCCTGGAGGAGGAGCCAGGACTAGCTTTCACTCTCAAGTGTTCGGGGGCCAAAGGTGGGAATAGAGTCTTGGTGTCCTGAGCCCCTGGCCTGGCTGAGCAGTCGTTTGTGTACCACGCACATCTGGACCCTGGGTGGCTTCCCAGCATCTACCTCACCTCAAGCGCAAATGAGGCTGGAGCTCCCTGAAGGTGAAAATGCCCAGCCCTGGTCCCCGGGCTGCCTGGCTTTGACCACTTTCCTGTGTCACTTTGAGCAGCTGGAGTCTTCAGTCCTACCTACCCTGCGGGCTTCCCTACGATGGCTGTCCTGGACCAGTCACAAACGCTGGCCCAGGCCTATGGCTGCCATCTTGGGAACATTTCTGTCTCAGACTCCACAGATGGCTTTTGAATGAATGGCTGAATGAAAGAATTACCATGAATCAGTCAACTAGATTTATTCACCAAAATCTTCTTTGTTTTTAACCAGAGTCTTTGTTTTTGCACTAAACTTTTGCAGAAAGAGATGTACAAGTAACTTGAAGTCAAGAATATGTTCAAAAAAGCAACTGACTCTGCCTGCGGCTTAGAGCAGATTTCATCAACTGTTCATGCTGAATTCTATTTCAATTGATCCTGACACATTACAATAATTTCAGTCATCAGAGGAAGATTCAATAATGTTAACCAAATTGTACTTACTAAGGCAGAAAAGTAGACTCATAGATTTTATAACAATTGTCAGTAACTAGGTTGATATATAAGGAGAGCTTTGAGTTCACCCTCAGTAAGCCAGAAAATTAAATTAATAGTGACTCGTCAGTTCCCCATGGCCTGGGTAATTGAGACTTATTGTACTAGAAAATATTTAAACTATTTGTAGTTGGATAAAAAGAAAAATTCATCACTGAAGTGGTCAGACTGTGATTTGAAATAATATAAATGTCTTTATGTTTACCACCTAAAGTACATTATTAGGTAATGTCATTATATTTTTCCTACTGATGAGCAAGATCTTTTCAGATGGCTGAGTTTCTGAAATTCAGACAATAACAGGACCTTAATTCTTTCTTTCCCTTCCACCTACATTTAGATATTTCTCTGCTTAGTGACACTTACCTCAGGTGATGATTGGTAGGGAGAAGGAGAGGAAGAATAGAAGTGAAAAAAAATGGGTGTCTCTTTTACTTCATAAGAAAATATTAATAAAAATATAGATGAAGTTACATTTTGAAAATTGCCTTTGTCAGTAAATTATGTATCTAATAAGTAGGGTTCTTTAAAGGAAGATGTAATAGCTAACGCAGTAAACTCGTAATCTACGTGGAGGCTTGAGATAGGCATGAAGCCAATTAGATGTGGGCGAGAGAGAGAGCTCAATGGAACAGCATTCGCCAGACATGCATGAGGCCCTGAGTTTGAGCCCCACAAAACAAAACAAAACAAAACAGGTGATAATTGAAACAATATAAAATTAAATATTACATCATGGGGTATAAGGACAGACATACAGGAAGTAAGAGGAAAGAAGTTGAGGGTTAGATAAGGAATATTTCGTAGAGCAGTGGTCTTTAGCCTACTTTTCCAGTCAGGTCAGCAACATGAATTGAATGCTTCCTGTGGGCCGGGCACCATGCTGGTCAGCAGGATGCCAGAGATGCCAAAGATCCATACTCTGGAAACACATATGGCGAGAGGCAGGAGGAAAGTAGGCAGTCATGCACTCGTTTGATTACAGGGTCTACTCAGGGGAATATTGAGAAATAAAATCCAAGTAACAAGCGGAGTTCAGTTAAAAAGAGCTTTGAGATTACAGCTTTGTTAAGTGTGAAGGAGAGAGACACTTTGCTAATAAAAGAGCATCTAACAGAATTCGATGGACAGGAAAGGCATCTATGAGGAAATCATGATTCTGGCTTAGAAAATGATAATTAACAAGCCAGTGATCAGGAGGTGGGGAGCCAGTAGAACATGCTAACAAAAGGAATTGCAAATGAGAAAAGCAGGTGTTGGAGAGAACATAGTGAAAAATGCGGATGGAAGGAGCAGATCATGTGGGACTTTTTGGCAGTGTTTAAGGATTTTTGTCTTTAGCTTTAGAGTGTGGAAAGCCAAGGAAGAGGTGGTTTTTGTTTTATGGGGAGGGAGGTGTTTGTGCAGTGCTGGGGATTGAATCTGGGACCTCACATGCTAAGCAAGTGCTCCAGTGCTGAGCTACATCCCCAGCTTTCTTTGAATTTTGTTTTGAGACAGGGCCTTGCTAAGTTGCCCTGGCTGGCCTTGAACCCAGGTCCTCCTTCCTCAGCCTCCTGAGTAGCTGGGATTATAGGTATGCATTGCCACACCAGGATACCAGTGAAGTGTTTGAGCGAGATAGTGTCATGATCATTGAGAAGATCCCTGTGACTATGGAGAATGGATTGGACATAAGCCAGAAGAGATGTAATGAGTTAGGAGGCTGCTGCATCGTCACAGTGGAATAAAGTCCTCTGAGTTGGTGACAATGCAGAAAGAGGAAGGATCAAGGGCTCAAGAGATACTTAGGAGTTAAAACTCAAGGGACTCGGTGGGATATCTTGGTGAGGGGAGCAAAGAAGAGTCATCAAGGGTAAAACCCAGGATTTTAGGTTGTGGATTTTCTGGCATACACCCCAACACCAGGGAGGGAGCTGTTTTACTACGAAGTGAGGGCGTTGTTGGCTACCAACAGTTTGAAAGACAAAACAAGACTCTTGAAGATCAATAAAGGAAGCACTAAAATCTATATATATATAACAGAAACATATCTATTAATGCCTGTTGTGTCTTACTATGAAAGTGATGCTTAATCTTTTCACTAAATAACCCTCTAGCATTTACCCCCATAACGGCTTCCCCAAAGTGAAACTTAAGGGGCAGGAAGTGCGTCTTGAGTAAAATAAGTACAATGTAAGAATTTTAGGTAATCCAGGTTAAAAGCCAGGTTTTACTGTGATGAAATCTTTTGCATAGCAAATGCAGTATCTCTGTCCCTTAATTTTTAAGCTCACATGGTATCTTTTCTGAACCAAGACCTCTTTTTGGCTGGCCCAGGAAAAAGGAACCAGTAGACACAGCCTGCGGGGATGTGGCCACTTCACAGCCTGGAGCTGAGGGGCAGGCTGTCTGGGTGTGCTAACCTGTTAAGTGGAGATATTTAGGGTTCCTGTCCCACTGCATCAGGGCTTTGATGAGGGTTAAAGGCGTGAATACACAGTAAGCTCTTTTCTTCTTTGTACTTGGAAATTCAACCCAGGGCCTCCTGCATACTAAGTATGTTCTCTGGCACCGAGCTATAACCTGTAAGAGCAAATAGAAGTGTTTGATGAATATTAATTATTATTAAAAGTACAATTATTCTAAAAAATTGTTAGAAACTAGTATTATGTAATTGTTACAACCTAATTTTTAAATTCTAAATTGAAATTTAGTTGCAGTGCATGACAGAGAATTTAATTTATCTTACCCCTTGGGGAGAAGATGCTAGGCTAGAGCATGATTACCCTGAGGTGTGAAAACCTGGTGGAATTGCAGGTGCGTTTTGCTAAATGGTACAGCGTTAGGGGGCTCAGCCTGAATTCCCTAGTGCTGTGGGGTTTGATGCATTTGTGGCCACTCATTATTGCTGCCTCATTTGTTCTTTTCCATTGGTCCTGTTCTTTGCAGTCAGATACTTCTGGAGACTATGCAAACACGCTCTTAAAGATCTGCGGAGAAGACGACTGAGTCAGGATCATCCCCCAAGCTCGCCTGCTCCCACAAGGTCTTTTCCAACAGCTCTGCTTCCTTCTTTCTTATGGTATTTAAAGTACAAGCAAGTGTAAAACAGCAACTTCTTTGCCTCACCGTAATTGTCTTTGTTCCACAGCAACAACAAAAACAAAAGTAATTAATTCATTCATGATATAGCAGATTATAAATGAAATTTTAAATGGTATTAAGAATTTGCAAATATTTCTGCTTTAGAAGTAACAATCTAAATTGTTAAATATAAAGCAAGGTAATAAAAATTGTTGCTTTTGTTACATATAATTTGTCTACTAAATCATTAAATATAAAGCAAGGTAATAAAAATTGTCACTTTGGTTACGTATAATTTGTCTACTTCTTTTTAGAGTCTACTTAAATTGCGTGGTACCTAGTGCCAACACTAACGATACAGTATCTTAAAACACATACTTGTAAAAGCTTTAGCTGCTTTTTAAAATTTTTATCTACTTCTTTATTTTTTATTTTTTTTATTTTTATTTATTTTTTTTTTTTTGTGGGTACCGGGGGGACGACCTCAGGACCTCACGCGCCAACAGGCACCCGTGCCGCTGAGCGATATCACCGGCCCCTTTTTCGTATGTGGGTTCCGGGAGTCGAACTCGGGCCTTCGCGCTTGCAAGGCAGGCGCTTAAGCCGCTGAGCCGTCTCACCGGCCCCTACTTCTTTATTAATCAAGGTCTTTAAAAAAATTAAAATGCAGATGTATGTGACCCCGGCCTGCTTTTTCTATTTGTGATCCAGCTATGGGAGGGGCAGTGCTGTTAATCTAACCATTTCCTGTCCAAACGGGTGTTTCTTGCTAAATACGACTTTCCCAAAAATGGGTATTTAGGACAAATCAAGCTTTTCCCCTAAGTCTACAAAATTATGCCTCTAAAAAAATTCCTTCAGATTATCTTTGAATGGGACATAATGAGAAATACCTTAACTGACATGAAGTATATGAGATTAAAAAAAAATTCCACTTGGAATAGTTAGTCTGGACTAGAATAGAAATTGTCATACTGCAGAAGTGACACATAAGTTGTCTTTGTCATTTTCCTCATCACTGAAACACAATACTCAAGACCCACAGCTTAAAGGAAGAGAGGTGTGTTTTGGCTCACAGTTAATAGTCCATGGTCAGCTGGCTCCAAGGCAGAAATGGCTGGTGTAAGGGTCTGGCGGAGGAAAGTTGCTCACGTCATGGTGGTCAGGAAGCAGAGAATGAAGGGAGGAGCTGGGGAGGGAGACGGCACCCTTGCAGGTCATGCCTCCCAGTGACTCACCTCTCCACACCAGGCCCCTCCTCCTAACAGCACATTTAGCCACTGTACTCATCAGTGGATGAGTCCCCTCATGAGTATTGCACCCCCACGGTCCAGTCACCTTCCAGAATTTGGGGGAGCAGTTTATATCTAAACCATAACCTAAGACTAGGGCTTTTAGTCAGTACAGTTTACTGGTAGGCTTTCTGAGCTCTTTCAGAAGGACGAAGAAGTTACATCTTGTTCTGGTATTTCCAGAGTATGTGAGCGAGTAGAGCACAGGGCTTGAGTCCAACAAGCCTGGTTTTAGCTCCCTGCCTTAGCACTGATTAACTCAGTGATGTTGGGAGCCACTAAACCCTGTGAAGCCTAAGCTTTCCCCACTCTAAAACGCTGACCAGCAGAGTCCCCAGCTTTGTCACAGGGTTCTGTACAATTAAGAAAGACAATGTCTGTCAAGTGCTTGGCCGTGTGCCCAAAAGTGGTAAGAGTTCAAGTGCAGTTAGCGGTCCTTGTTGAGACCAAGCAGCATGAAAGTGACAGCATCACAGTGATTCGTCAGCAGGTGTCAGCTCACCTACCACACACCAAGCCCGGGGTTATAAGTGTGAGGTGCAACAGAGGGGATTAAGACTCGTTTCCTTTTTCCAGTGAGCTTAAAATCTGCTTAGAGAGACATGTGAGCAGATAAATACAACACCGTGTATCGAATGCAATTTAAGGAGTGACACTGTGGGCAGGAGGCAGGAACCCAGCCTGCTGACGCCCACAGACCGAACCAGTAGGAAGGGGGAGGACCACACTCAGGGAGGCACCTGCGGACGCACACCACTGTGAAGCTGCCTGGTGTCGGCACAGCTTCTCCGAAAGCTTCAGGCGTGGAGCTCAGGGAAGGGGAGTGGTGACCGGAGGGGTCAGATCACATAGGTGGCCTACACCGCGCTGCATAATTTGCAAGCAAGGGAGACTTGTGGGAAGACCACACCAGGAGGATTTCAGTCCGGAAGTTTTTATTGATGGGGGAACATACTGGCCCATTTTCCATTACTATAACAAAATACCCAAAGATGGGAAACTTTATAAAGAAAAGAGATGAGCCAGGTACAGTAGTGTATGCCTGTAATCCCAGCACTTGGGAGGCTGACGCAGGAGGATTGCTGTAAATTCAAGGCCAGCCTGGGCTACATAGTGAGACCCTGTCTCAAACAAAGAAAAAGGAAAAGAAAGATGCTTTTAGCTCATAGTCTGGGATCCAAATGCCCACATCTAGTGATAGTCTTTGCTTTCAGAGTCCCAGGGGGCTCAAGGGCTCAGGTGATAAGAGGCAAGAAGAACACAAAATGTGTGCCCTCTCCCTCCTCTTATAAAGCCACAAGTTTTCACTCATGGGGGATCCACCCTGACCTTACAGAATCCTAACCGTCTCCCAAAGGTCCCAACCCTAACACTTCACTGGGATAAGTTCCCACCTTCTCAATACTTCACAGGTTTAAATTTCAACACATGGGGGTGGGGTATTAGTGGGGTATATGTTTAGCATGTGTAAAGCCCTGGGTTTTATCCCCAGCACTACACACACACATACACACACACACACAGAGCATATGAACCCCTGGGGACACATTGCGGTGATACCCAAACCGTAACAAAGGAAGTGTATAGAAGCAAGCTGGAGACAGGGAAACCACTTAGCAAGTTCTATAATCAATACAAGATGTGTCTTAAAATTGGAATCATAGAATAAAGCCACTCAAATATTTAGGAGATAAAATTGAACAAACATGGTAATTGAAATAGGTATTAATTATGCCCCTACAATTTTGGCTTAAATGATTTGATGAGTATGTCCCCAAACAAATCAGTGTTAACATCGAATGAGTGCTTACTATGTATCAAGAGGTACTATGTTAAACAGTGTAGTTTATTTTTTAATTAATTAATAATTTTTTAGGAGGAGTCTCAGTATGTTGCCCAAAGTTGGTCTCAAACTTGTGGCTCAAGCAATCCTCCTACCTCTGCCTCCCAAGTCACTGGGACTATCGGCATGTGCCACCGTGCCTAGCTAGTGTAGTATATTTAAAATTCTAATTTCCAAGCAACCTCACAATATAGTTACTAATTCATAGTGCAGGAACGGGAGCTTAGAGAATGAAGTAACTTGCCATGGGAAGAGCCAGGATTTAAACACAAGTTGCCAGACTCCCGTACCCAGGCCCTTGCCCGCTCTTTTGCCTAGGATCTGTCCCATCCCAGGGCCACTGTTCTTTTCTACCCTAGAATGTTTGAAGGGAGCATTTTTCTCTGCTGCGTCACTGCTGTATCCCCTGTGCTTAGAACAATGCTGGATGCGTAAAAGGCGCATGGTAAATCTTTGTTGAACAAACGAAGTTCTTTGTATTCTGTACATTTGAACTATGTAAGCGAACCTGAGTGGCTATTTAAACATCCTAAGTATTCCTGAGTCTCAGCTTCTCAGGTGGAGAGGCTTGGAGAAAAGTTTAGAAATTTTGCCCCCTACAGAGTACTTTTCCCAAATTCCTTCCTCCTGCCTTCTTTCTCTTCTTCCTCCTTCCCTCCCTCCTCTCCTTCCTTCTTCCCTCCCTTCATTCCCTCCTTCATTCATTTTTCCCTCTCTCCCTTCTTCCTTCCCTCCCTCTTCTCCTTTCTTCCTTTTCCCCTCCCTCCCTTCCTTCCATCTCCCCTTTCTCTCTCCCTCCTTTCCTTCCTTCCCTCCCTCTCTCTCTCTCTTCTCTCTCCCTGTCTTCTCTCTTCCCACTGGCTCCTTTCCCCGTATGCTTCTCTCAAGTCATGATCCCTCTTAAATAAAGAGCTAAGGAGCAGCCTGAGTCTCCAGTCAGTAAGGAAACAACAGCAAACTGAGAAGAGACCGCATCCATCCCTACCTTCCCAGAGCCCTGCTTGTCACGTCATGGAAAGGGACAGCCACTCAGCCATTCTGAATGTCAGTGCGCTGTGTCTCTCTTGAGTTCCCAGCCCAGGTCCTGTTCATAGTAGGTTTGCAAGAAATATGAATGGATCGATTCCCGGTACCAAAAAAAAAGGTAATGATTTGTAAGATGAGGAAATAGAACTTTCCTTCCAATTGTGCCAGATTATTGTAAAAAGCACAGGAAATGATTGGAGCTACCTCAAAAAGCATCAAATGCTATTGAAGTGCGATATAGAATTAAAGTATTGAATTAAAACAATCAACTTTGTTTTAAATGTGAAACGAAGATGTACCGTGTTCTGAATACTGTGCTAGGTATTTAAGATCTCATTTGCAGAATTACATCATTTATTTGTCTTAAGTACTATTTTCGGAAGCAGAGCTTGGTTATATGTGTCAATATTGTCCCATTTTACAAATGAGGAAATAAGGCTCCAAATGGTTAGGAAGCAGCCTAAGGTTACCCGGGAGGGAGGCTGAGGCTTGGGATGAGGTCAGCTGGCCTTCAAACCTGGCCGAGCGTGAGTGTGAGAACGGTGAAGGGAGTGGCAATCGCAAGAGAGGGCAGCAAAAAGAAAAGCAACAGAGGTAATGAAAGAAAACCAGGGAGAGCTCTCCGCCCAGCCGTCTTCCTCGTCATGCCCTTGATGTCCTGGACCAGCTGGAGGCGGCTGAAGTATTTCTCATTGTCCTGGTAGGACGAGGCTGTCTTCAGATGGCTGTTGCTAAAGATCCTACCAAAGAACCGCAGTACCTATTTAAGGATTTAAATGCCTGAGAGGGGTTCCCACATCTGTGACTTCAGGAAAATTACCTGTCAAGGACACATATTCCTCACCTTTAAAAGGTGGACAATAATAGCGTCTTCTTTGTAAGATGATTTTATAACTAAACGAGGAAACATTTAGAAGATGTTGCATGGAACACATAGCACGTGCTAAGGCCTCAGTACACATCACCTAAGCTGGGTACTGGGGAATGCACCTGTAGTACCAGCTACTTGATTTCGTTAGGAGATTTTAATTATAAAATTTTAGTTTTAATTATAAAATAACCTAACAGGATAGGTACCATTGTTACTCAAGAGGGTGAGGCAGGAGGATCACTTGAGCCCAGGAGTCTGGAGACCAGCCCAGGGCTGCATAGTGAGACCCTGGCTCAGAGTGAGACAGAGGGAGGGTATTAGCCCATATCGTATTACTATTGTAGTGTCTTATTCAAGGGCCGTGTTTCATTCCCTCCAATTTCCACAAGGTGGCAGGTCAACTTCAAAGTGCACCCCATGGCTTTGCATCCAAATGGCAAAACCTTCTTTCCTTGGTTCAGAGTAACTGGTCCCGATGTAGATTGTTTGGAAATGTCTTCTGTGGAATGTTTGTCACGGGCCAGGCATCTTACTGTTGCTGTAAACTCCATCTCATCAGAACATGCAGATCCTTAATTCAATCCTCTGGTCTCTCGGGATTCCCACCAAGTGTGTATGAACTCTGCCACGGGTCACCTGCCTAAGTGAGCATGTTCAAGTCAGCTCATTAACCACGCAGTTTAGCCATGGAAGATAGCAAAGGAAAGAACCACAAGCTGGAAGGAATCCCAGGCCCCCTGGGATTGACAAACTGCAGTTTGTACACCTCATTCTAGAGCAACGGGTCCATGAGGACCCACAAAAACGGCAAATGAAGACACTGAAAAGAAGATTTGCTAGCCTGTTTGTAGGGGCATGCTGAACGAAACGTTTAAATAATGTAATTCCAATGTCTCTATATCTGCTCCTTTTTCCATAGCAATTGTGTACATATTGATCACCTCCAATTTCTATAATTTTACTTTGTCTTTAATGCATTGGTTTTAGGGTCAGATCAAATTGAGCTCAAATCCTGGCTTCCCCCATTATAGCAGTGTGAGAAGCAATAAGTTGACAAATACTTGGCCTCTTTTTAACATCATTCTTTAGCTGATCATCATAGTACCTACCTAGCAGAGTTGTGACAATCAATGAGATTAAGCACATAAAGAATTTAACTCAATAAAAATTAGTTACTAATAATTAAAGTGGTATAGCCTTGCCCAGTGATTAGCAGACAGTAAGTGTTCAATAAACATTTGAAGAATAAAGAAGTACAGCACAGTAGTAGTATCTCTAAGACTGGCCTTGGATATCTACAGGAAAATACTCAGTGAAATCAGTGTTTCAGTGTCAAATGTGTTTACCTCAAATGGGAAGACAGTTTCCCTAGGCTTATTTCCTGCCCATCAACCATTCTGTGCCTTAGTTTCCTTGTTGGTAAAGCCAGGATGGCAATAGCATTTTTGGTTGAGAACAGGTGTGGCATTTCAGTTAGCACCAGCACAGTGTCTGTACCCACTAAACTGCTCAATTAATGTTAGCCATTGTTCTCTGGCTCTGTTTGAAAGACCTACAATAGCTTCTACTCATTCACCGGGGGAATTTTGTGATGTTGAAAAGCTCCCTTCTAGTTTGTAATTAGGAATGAGGATAAAGCAGACCTCTTGGCAATTTCCTGCCTATGAAGCCTTGTGTTTTATGAAGCATGGAAAGTGTCCTGAATATCTTTTCAGAGCCACCCCTACAAATTGACAGATTCAGATGCTTCCCACCCACTTCTGTATGTCTCCCATGGGACCGTGGGGGCCAAATGAGTGTTGGTTACTTTGTGCTTCAGCCGTTTTCCTGGTGCTGTATTTCCTCCACTTAGAACAAATTCAGCTTTGTGCCAGATTTACCCACCAGGATGAACCCTGTTCCCAGAGGCTGATTCACAGCTGGCCTGTTTCCACAGATTTTACAGTCAAAAATAGGAGAGAGGAGGATTTCAGATGAGTAAAGGGTTACCCGATAGGAGGAACCCTGAATGGCTGCTGTGGGAGACCATAAAAGGAAACCCTAAACCCCCAAACCCAAGATAGTCCATTCAACTGTATATGTCTAAACACAACCATGCGTTAGAGAAAACTGGCTGTGAAACCTACACGTATCCTCTTCTGGCGGCAGCTCTGGAAACGACATGGCACTTAATAACAATGCAAGGTGACTTGCAGAGTCCTGGTGTTGTTCTGACACAACAGATGAGATTTGCCCGTTGACACAATGCCAACCACCAGGCAAGACGAATTTGAAAAAGGACATTGGAATAAAGTCAGCTCCAACACCGAGGAGCAGGGTGCAGTAGGGCAGGAGATGGGGGAGAGCAAATGTTCCAGCCTGAATTCACACCTCCCCTATGAGAATGCCAGCGATCCACAGCACAGCTGGCGTCCACTGGTGCCCACCTACCTCAGACAGCACAGAGATTTCCAACGGGGACAATTTTAACTTCTTATTTTGTGTTGTGTTGGAAAGCCAAGTTCACAAAGAAAAACCCAGATCAGACTTAGCAAATTCTATTTACACAGGTGTGAACTGATCACTTCATGCAAAATATTTTCTTTGGTTGCTACCAATCAAAACAAACCCTTTTATTCTTTCCATATTTATTTTGCGTGGTAACCACAGTCCCGGAACTATGCCACAGGATGGGGTTATAAAGATGAATAAAGCTGTACGTTTCCTGGCTCCAAGGACTGAGGAAGAGAGAGTAAAGACAGATACTCGGCTCGTGAGCAAGGGCAGTGTGTGTGCATGGGGTGCTGATTGTGGTAGTAGAGGAGGAGGGGCGTAGGTCTGGGGATCAGGCAGACCTGTCTACCCTACTCAGCAGCTGGTTGACCTCGGACAAAATTTTCACACTGTCGTTTGCAACTTGCAGAATGAAAGGATAAGATAATTGGAAGAACTGCTGATTAGAGTACAGTGAGCATTCTAGAGTCAGCCTGACTCAGGTTCAAATTCCAGCCTGAAGTTATTAGCTGTGTGATCATGGGCAAATTAGTTAAAGCCTTTACACCTCACTATCCTTATCTGTGAAGTTTAGAAGATAGTAATTAAACCAACCACCTAGGATTACAAAGATTAAGTGGATCAATACATGGCCCAGTATACAGCAAGCACTATGTAAATGGCAGCTTTTTATCATTAACTGCAGCGAAATGTGATATGACTGTAGCAATGCTATTAAAGACACTGTGGGCTACCATGCCCCGCTACAATGGATAGAAGTAAAGGTTGAGGGAGAGACAGAGACACACACATAACAGAGATGATTCTGGTATTTTGCTAAGTGGGAGAAAAGTAAGTTGACAAAACAATGAGAACAATAAAACCGGAAAGACTAAAAAATGTACATGACAATGGTAATTGATCATATCTGGGTAGTAAGTTTATAGCTGATTCATTTTCTATGTTGTGTTTTTCTACATTTTAACAATTAAATGGCTTAATAATTTTAAAATATTTTATATGGACTATAATAAAGTTTGGCTACTAAAAGGCACCTAGAACTCATTTGAAGGGTTAATGAGATATGCCAGGGATGGATTCACTGGGGATGTAACCTTTGATCTCGGTATTAAAGGAACTGATTGGTAGGGGATTTAAAGACACAGAGATTAGAAGAAATGAAAATGAGCTACCAAAACCTGTCTTGATTATGAATTACTTTATTACATTGGAAAATCATGCATCAAAAAGTACATAGGTTAAATGGGTTGTTAATCTTCAATTAAAAGGCCTTCCCTGGGCACTGAACATCACAGACTCCATCCTTAATTTTTATTTATTTCTCTCCACCCCCTCTCCCGCCTCTCTGTTTCCCCCTCTCCTCCCCTTCCTCCCTCCTCTCTCTCCCACTCCCTTTCTTTCTCTCTTCCTCCTTTGTCTGATTTCAGAAATCTCCTAGGATCCCGTCTGTCGAAGTCAGTAGAGGCCGGGCGGTCTTCTTTGTGCTGGAGCTTACAGAACAGGTGCTGGTTCTGTTGCCTACTGTCCAGGTGCTGGAGATAGCGAGCCATACAGACCACTCGATCAGGACTAGACAGGGTAAGGCCCATCTCTCTCCCAAAGTAGGTGGTACAGAGCGACAGTCATCTGGAAAGTGGCCTGCTCTTCTGGCTTCACATGAATCTTCCCAGACCTCAGGACTCTAAGCGAGTACTAGAAGATGCTACAGGGGGTGCCACAAGCCAAGGGTCCCTGATAGTCATTTCAGATCCTCTGTGTAACCTGCCCACACCTTAGCCTAAAGTCACTAGGAATCTGAATCACACAGCAATGACTGGAGACGCTCTACTTTACCCAGACACATTTCTGGAAAGAAAAGTCGGTGGCAGGGAGAGAGCGCTTCCTTCTTCTCTCTACCTCCCATCTCTTTCCAAGCCCTCTGCTTTCATTCCTGGCAAACTTCAGCAATGTTGACAAGACAAAGAAAAGTCTTTGCACTGTTTAGTCTGCTTTTAATTAGTTCAGTATGGAGACCTTTCCTGGCCACCAGGCAACAGACTGTCTGTTCTTGATTTGCTCCTCTTTCTTCAGGGCATTGGGTATGTAGTTTGGTTGGGCCAGGTGCTGCCAGAAACTTCTTGGGAGGTCCAGGGATTCCCAGAGTTTGGAATCCCCCCCAGAGAAAGCCCCTTTGGGGAAACTCCACAGATTTTCCCAGTTATGCCCCTGGGGACGGTACAGTTGTCCTGCTTCTCCTAAGCTGCTCTTGGCTTGCTCAGTACGATGGCCTTGTCTTTCTGCAGGTACAGCAGTCCCCCAACTTCTCCCTTACTAGGTATAAAAGAAGTTCTCCAGGCTCTGGAGCTCTTACTGTGTCACTCTGGGCAAATCACTTAACCTGCTGATCTCCCCCCTTCTCTTTTTCTAAGATGACAGTAAAAAGTTATCTAACTCATACTGACAGGAAGGTAGAGGTATCAGGAAGGAGGGAATGCTTAGATGTGTTATAGAAAATATAGAGGACTACATGAAATAACAAAAGCAATGCACCTAAAAAAAATCTGAAATATGGTGATCACCGGTTATTACTTACATCTTTCCCCGACTTCCCATTCTCTTTTGTCATATCAAGTCCATGCATAAGATCCTCTTTGTTCCAAAGGATTTACTTATTAATAATTATGGGAAAACCAAGAAAGGGCTACAAATTCCATGTAACCAGGAGGACCTTTCACAATTTAACAAATCATACCACATTTTGACTTTCCTGCCGAGAGGGAGAAGTCCCTTCCCCTTTGGACTTTGGCTTTATCGCTGCACATTCTCTTCTCAGCAAGCAGAACTGCAGATGTGATAGGTATTGACTGGCATCCTTTTAGGCCGCCTCTTGTCTCAGTGACATTAGACACCGTCTTCTTAACACTGTCCATGAGCTACTTATGTGTGATATCTCTTTTCTACTTTACAGCCACAAAGCAGGAAACGGCCAGCCCCATCTTCTAGGAAACCGAGGCTCCAAAAGGTTAAGATCACTCTAGATTAGAAACCACACTACAAATGCAGGTTTCTATAATGCTAAAATCTATAAGCACTGAGAAACTGAGCGATCTATTGATCTCTTTGAGCATTTATTTCATCTGAAAAATTGAGTAATAATCTCCTTACTCATGCAGCCCACCAATTTTTTTTTTTTTTTTTTTTTTTTTTTGATGAAGGGACATACTGAATATTAAACCCAGGGCCTTCACAGTGAGTTACTTCCCCAGCCTCCCCTACTTTTATTTATTTATTTATTTATTTGACACAGGGTCTCACTAAGTCGCCTAGGTGCCCAAACTTGTGATCCTCCTGCCTCAGTCTCCCATAGTGCTAGAATTACAGGTGTGCCCACCACACCCAGCTCAGCCCACCAGTGTAACCAAGGACCCACTGTGCGCTATGCATTATTCTGAAAGCTGCATGTACATGAGTAAAACTTCAGAGTCTATTTTCATGGAACTCACAGTCTTATACAGAGAAGTGTGACAAATTACATTAAATGCCTGGAATTTGGCAGTTATTATTTTATTAAATCCTCACAATGATCCTCTGTTGAATGTGCTGTTTGCATGTCACCATTATGTACTGTTATTAAATGTCAAAAATAAGTCTAGGCAGATCCAGGCTGAGGAAAAAAACAATAATAGGTTCATCTTAATTGGCCATAATTAGTCAATGGTTCCATATAATTAAAGCCAGTTTGAGAATGTGGTATATATTTGTCATATTCAAGAACTGACTCATGTCTGATATCAGTGACTATTTGTGGTTCATTTTTGTATTCTTAGCATCTCTAACCCAGTGCCTGGTATGTAGTAGGTGATTGATATATAATTACTGAATAAACTAAGTACTTATTACTATACATACCAGGCATTACGTACTCGGAAAATCGCATTTTGCCTGATCTTTGTTCTTAATAATTGTATAAGACCTCTGAATGAAAACAGTAAAATTCTGGCCTAGTAAGTTTTAGAAAGTAGGGTCAATAAAAACAGAGTTAGGAAACAGAGGTGGAAATTAATCTTACAGGAGGAGTTTCTCCAAATTAACCCCCGTCTACTCTGGTCCATCTCTTCTTACTCAAGACATTGCTAATAATGATGGTTGTCCCACAGTTCCCAAGATTTTGCCCTTGGATTTCTGCTGTACTAAAAAATTCAATGATTTCCCCCCCAATACTGGGGATTGAATCCGAGGGTCTAACCACCGAGCTATATACCTAGCAAAAATGCATTGATTTTTGAGTCTTAAAATCACAGCTCCAGAACTTACTAACTGGGTAATTTTCATGAAATCTCTTAATTTAAATTCCTTAGTTTCTTCTTATATAAAATTGAGACAATGTCAATTTCTGTGGTAGAAAAGATTAGATGAAAATTACGTCTCCAAGAGTACCTAGCACGCTGAATAAGAGGATGGGTCGCTAGAAACAAGGGTAGTACCTGTTATAATAAAGCTAGATTTATAGGAAATATAGGTTGTCATTGGTGCCCTTCCATGTCCCCTTGACACTCAGCATTCCACACATACTGGCTGTTTCCTACAAGTCCTGTGACTGCTGTGGCTTTTACCTGGCTGTAGGATCTGCGTTGGCCCACCCACACCCAAGACAGAATAGCAGTGCCAGAGAGTTACCGCCCCAACTAATGCCAGATGGGAGGCCGTGGGTACCCACAGGCTTTTCCCTCTCAAGTAAAACAACTTCGAGGCGTGATCTGTCTGCACTGCTTCCCAGAGACCCCCCAGGGAGACTGAGCCCAGTTGCCCACAACACATCCTG
The DNA here is from genome assembly GCA_028451465.1 of Erethizon dorsatum. Classification (NCBI taxonomy): domain Eukaryota; kingdom Metazoa; phylum Chordata; class Mammalia; order Rodentia; family Erethizontidae; genus Erethizon; species Erethizon dorsatum. Next base: position 111,243,444 of record CM051825.1, read on the forward strand.
CACTGGCTTTCTCTCCTTTTTCACCTCACCTCTACCCAGCCTCCCAGTGTTTTCTTTCTTTTCTCAGTATCTGCTTCTGGGGGAACTCACCCTAAAGAAGGAAGGAGTATTCTCGGCAGTCATTGTGAAGTATGAGGTGCAGCCTTGTGTGTAACTTTCTAAGGCTACATAGGTGGCGCCACCATGGGAAGAAAATGGAGCCTTAGGAGGGTAGAAATAATTTAGAAAGGAGTCTCTGTTGGCGTGCTGCGGAGTCACGGAGAGACCGAGAAGGGAAGCGGGGAGATAGGGGCCGTGTTGTGGCTGCTGTTACATAGCAGTGAGTAGGAAATGAGCCCCGTCTTCCGATTTTTGCAGTTTCCTCCAAAATTGTAACTTAGAAACACGAGAGAAGAAAACAAATGAAGAAGAAGACGCAGAGTAGAAACAATTAAATAAAAAAGGGTAGGGCTTAGAGCACTTGCCTAGCATGCAGAAGGCCTTGAATTCAAGCCCTAGCACTACAAAAAGAAATAAATAAGTAAAAATAATAAAAGATAGAAAAGGAGACGATCTCACCTAATTATTATCTATCATGTTGCTGCCTTATTACCACTTTATTTATTTTCATGACTTCTTTGAAAATCAAGTGTAGGATGTGGGGGCACGTGAGGAGTCTGATTCTACTAAGCAAGACAGGAAGCAGGGCAGGCAAGCAAAACTAGTGAAGGAAGTGGGTTCAGTTGGGTGAAGCAGGAGAAGTTCAAGGGAAGCTGGCAGTGGGTTTACTGGTTGGAGGGGAGGAGGTGTCAGGCTGTGTCCCCAAATGGGATTGTAAGCCTCGGAAGGAGAGAGCCTGAGCGCAACCACACTGACTGAGCTGGCTCAGGCGTGGAGGTCTTTAGTCCAGGGAATGTCCCTGGGGTCAGGAATCTGGAAGGTTAATGTGTATGTTATAGTCAATAAAGATGATGACAATGGGTGGGGCAAAGGTGAAGGGACATGAGTCACTTGCTGCACGAATCTCAGAAGTGGAAAAGGTCCTACGAGTCACCATGCCAAGGACAGCACAGGCTTCAGTTGAACAGCAACTGGGACAGCAGGAGGGTGGGAAAGGACAGTGGAGAGACACAGAGGCACAGAAAGCCGGCCACCCCAGTGGGCCCCGCCTGGAGGGAATGGGAGAAGCTGAGGCCTTGGTGCGGAAAACAATCAGGAGAGCAGTGATCTCGCAGGACAGCACGTTTGAGGCAAGGAGGTAGAAGAAGGAAGAAGATGGATTTATGTGAATAGAGACGGTGTCGGTTAGTTTTACACATCAACTTGGCGAGATCACAGTATCCAGATTGCGGTCAAACGTTCTACGTGTCTCGGTGGCAGTATTTTTAAGATGAGATTAACATTTAGACCAGCAGACCTGAAGTATAGCAAATTATCTTCTGTCCTGTGGGTGGGCCTCATGTGATTCATTGGAAGCCTTAACAAAGGAAGACCCCTCCCCTGATGCAGGAGGAGTTAGACCAGCACATAGACCTAGGACTTGAAGCGCGGCACTGGCTCTCCTTACCTCCCGGCCTGCCTGCTCACTGCCCACCTCCACAATGAGCCAGTTCCCGGAGTACACCTCTCTCTCCATCCACAACCTCTCCCGCCTCCTGCTGATCTGTTTCCCTGGAGGACCCTGCCCATTCTAGGGATTTTTATCCACAGATAGATAGTAAAGGGCAAAACAGGAAAAGAGCGAGAGAGAAAGAACAGGGACAAGGCAAGACTGACTGAATAGGGAATTTGAAAATAAGGAACAGATTTGAAGGATTCATGAGGATAATGGCATATACCTTTGTTCCAACAGTTAAATTTAACTGCAGGAAACAGAAATCATTCTATTTTAGTGTTTTGGATTTAACTTAGGGAATCGTGCACTTATGGAAGCCTTAGGAAAAGCTGAGTTGCCAGACATGATTCCTAGAAGAGCACAACAGATGGGCCCCACAGGGGCTGATCCCTTGCCCAGCCAAGATGACAAGTGCTCGGTGGCTGCCTCCCAAACCGTGGACTTCAAGGGCAAACCACTTTAGCTGCAATTCATGGAGCTGACTTACCATTAGGGACAGAAGGCACAGTGCAGTACTATTAAGAACCTATAAAAATATATTAATTTTTTTTTAACATCAGAAGAAAACATGACAGCCGGGGATGGTGGCACATACCTGTAATCCTAGAACTCAGGAGGCTGAGGCAGGAGGATTGCTGAGAGTTCAAGGCCAGCCTGGGCTACACAGTGAGTTCAAGGCCAGCCTGCACTATACAGCAAGACTCTGTTTCAAAACAAACAAACAAACGAACGAACAAACACCATGAACTTTTAGATCAAATAAAATTTTTTGTTAGATAATGATATTGTGTTTATCTTTATCCCAACAGTCATAGAATATAGTGTTATTTATTTATTTATTTATTTGAGGACGAGCTTCATCAAGGTTGAGTGCCTAGGCCCAGTGACTATCATAGTGTTGACCCCAAAGCCACAACTGCTGCCACCTGGGTAACTATCTTTGGATAGCCATGAAATAGAAATTGAACCCTGCACTGTACTACAGGAAAATATTACAATGGACGAAAACTGGAGTCTGCTTCACTTCCTCTTCCTAACTCATGCGTTGTCTCTGATTTGCTGGAATGATGTCCTAACAAAGCCCTAGTGCGGGGAGCATGGGAGGGATGCTTCAGATTTCTGCTGTCACTGGAGGCTAAGATCCCCGGTGATCATCTCTCCCAAACACACCAATTCAAACAACCACTCACACTCCGAACTACCTTCACAAGGGGTAAGGAGAGCCAATAGCACTTGCTTTTAGTGTATATAACACAACAAAAAGATGAGAAGACAAACTAAAGAAGGCAGAAAGGAGTTACCCGCGTCACACCTCCCAAGTTTACGCAGCCCAGGGAGGAGAACGATACTTCCTGCTTGGGGGAAGAAAGAGAATGAAGTTCAGGCTTTCAGTTTCAGTGGAGTTCCAGGTCAGCCACTGTGAAAGCCAGCACTTGGCAAAGCCCCAAGACCCCAACCATCAGACCAGTTCCCATAGACTGAACAGTGGGCACTGTTTTCGCTCAGGTGGCTGACAGACACCCCTCCAAACCTTGGGCTACAGTGGGGGGAACAGGATTTCACCAGCTGGGGAGCAGGGCACAAAGCTGGTGCAGGGCACAGTGACAGGTGGTGTGAACAAATGGAACGACCTATACACGGGCCAGAGCGCCTGGAGAGAGCTCTAGGCTGGCCTCAGCAAACTTCCTTCAGTTTCATCCTCCTCTCAGGACTGTGTAGACCCCTGAGGTTATGAAACTGAGGTGTGACCTAGCTTAGAAACAGCATTGGTGGCCATGGGACTGTGTTGACTGTCCATCTGCCAACTTCAGGCAGCATGCAATCACTAGGCCAGTGTTCATAGAGAGGGCTCTAGAAGTGTGTCTGAACCATGCAGGGACCTGCGCCCCACAGGGATGGACTGGTGTTTCTGTCTGCATCACTGCCAGCAGTGGTGTGGGCCCAGTGCATCCTCAAGACTGTGCAGGGAAACTCATCACAACCCAGCTTAGTGTCACACAACCCAGCTTAGTGATCAAGGGAGTGCCTTCACTAGCATTACCCCATCCTCAGGCAATATAGCATGGTGTGAGACTCTGTATTTGTCATCTTTCCCATTGCTGAGACGCAATACCCAATGCTCACAACTTAAAGGGGAAGTTTCATTTGGCTTATAATTTCAGAGTATTCAGTCCATAGTCAGCTGGCTTCAAGGTAGAAATATCACAGTGGAAGGTCCTGGCAGAGCAAAGCTGTAGTTCACGGCCCCTGGGAAGCAGAGCATGGAAACAGTGCCAGAGAAGAAAGGGAAAGGGACCACACATAGACTCCAAGGCCACATTTCCATGATCTACCCAGACATGTGTTCTACCAGAACCCAGAAGTGTGTTCTACCCATCCTTGAGTGGATCTCAGAGCCAACCAAGTTGACACTTCACCCTAACCCCCAGAGAACCCATTCTCTAGGGGTGTAACAAGACAGTAAACACAAGACTTTGCTCTGGAACTAAGTGCTAGACTGGTGAAAAAGAACACTGAGCACATCCTAATGGCCCCACTCCCGGGCATCTCTGAGAACACAGCCTCTGGAATAGCTCCAGTGGCAGGGGAAGACACACACACACCATTTACAGGACTTCTATTCCAGTTGGCATCACCTGTGGCTGGCAGCAGCTCTCTAGGGCCATGAGTCTACTTCAGCAATAGACATCTCATCTCAGTGTGGGTCTGGGTACTTTCCCAGTGCTTTGCCAGTCTTGTCTGGCTGTCAGCTCAGGGATATGACACAGTGTGGTGGCATTAGTGACTATAGTTGTCACATATGAATCTGGGGTTGCTCCATCCATATTGACTCTCCCTGGAGCTGGGCAGAAGCCTGAAGTGCCTTACTACAGGCTAGTACCTGTGGACAAGGCCTCTGGGTCTGCACTGGCCTCAGGAAAATGCTTATAGAGACAGCTACTCTTTCAAGGGACTTGCTATTATTTTTTTCTGAAGTCTGAACAATATACCAACGTATATTTTGGACAAATCTGGGATTGGATTGCCCTCTAGTACTGAAAGAGTGACAATATACCAACAACTGACCCCTAGCATGCCTGGACCTGATTTCCATCAGTGCTGATACAGAAGTGACTACAGACTTGGGAGAAATAAGCAAATTGCTTAAAATTTCTGGCAAGTCAGGCACGAAGCCAGATTAGGAAGACTGGAATACCTAATACTTCAAAGCTTAGATGACACCACATGTCAACCAGGATCAAGAGCTTTCCACATGCCGGGGATATAGCTCAGTGGCACAAGCGTCTGCCTGGCAAGCGCAAGGTCCTGAGTTCGATTCCTGGTACCAAAATAAATAAATAAATAAAAGAGCTTTCTGGAAACCGTGACCTCACCTACCACTCAAAATAAGGAACCAGGGCCGGTGAGATGGCTCAGCGGTGTAAGTGCCTGCCTGGCAAGTGCGAGGGCCCGAGTTCAACTCCAGGAACCCACATATGAAAAAAGGGCCGGTGATATCGCTCAGCGGCACGGGCGCTTGCTGGCGTGCGAGGTCCTGAGGTCGACCCCCGGTACCCACACACACAAAAAAAAATAATAATAATAAGGAACTAGAAACTGACCAGGTAGTAATCAGTATGCTCAGAGAATTTAAAACAGTTGCTTTAAGGAAAATGCATGCTGTTTTAAGAAAACACAGAATATTCAGTACTCTAACAGAGAAACCTGAAGAGGTGGGAGCAATTTAAAAAATCAAACAGAAATTCTTGAGCTGAAAAATCCACTCAGCAAAATTTAAAATGTGACAGAAGTCATAAATAGCAGCATAGATCAAACAAGACAGAATCAGTGTTCTTGAAGACAGGCTGTTTGGGAATACATAATAGGGGAGAAAATAGAATGAAGAGAAATCAAGAATGATTATAGGAACTTTGGGACAATATTAAAACAGCGAATATTTGGATTGTTGAGGTTCAAGAAGGACTCCAGAATATGAAAGCCATCTGCAGATTCAGTGCAATCCCTGTCAAAACACTAATGTCGTTTTTCACAGAATTAGAAAAAACAATTCTGAAAGTTATAGAGAACCACAAAACAAAAACAAATAGCTAAAGTCATCTTGAACAAATAAAACATAGCAGGAGACTTTATGCTGGCTTCAAATGCACTGCAAAGCTGTAGTAATCAACACAGGATGGTACTGACATAAAAACAGACGTATGGACCAGTGGAACCCAATAAATAGCAAGCCTAGGAGTAAACACATGCAACTACAGCCATCCATGACAAAGGGGCTAAGACCACTCACTGGAGAAAGGACAGTGCTTTCAATAAATGATGCTGGGAAAATTGTATATCCACACGCGGAAGAATGAAACTAGACTCCTATCTCCCACAGTACAAAAATCAGCTCAAAATGGCTCAGATTGGTGGTGGCAAACCTATGGCACATGTGACACAGCGGGCTATTTGTATCTTTGAAAGCTCTAAAAGGCTCGCCATCACTGGCGTAGACTGACATCTAAGACCTGAAACTACAAAAAGAAAACAAGGGAAATGCTTCAGGGCATTGAATTCAAAAAAGTTTTGTTGTTGTTGTTTTGTTTGAAAAGACTCCAAAAGCACAGAAAGCAAAAGCACACATAGACAGATGGGATTATATCAAACTAAAAATCTGCACAGCAAAGGAAACAATCAACACAGTGCAGAGAAAAATTATAGAATGGGAGAAAGTATTTGCAACCTGTATATCTGACAAAAGTTTTATAACCTGAATACATGAGGGATACCCGAAACTCAAGAGCAAAAAACAAGCAACCTGTGTTTAAAATGAACAATGCATCTAAATAGAAATTCCTAAAGAGAAGACATTTTAAAAATGCCCAATGTGTACATAAAAAAATGCTCTCAGTGTCAACAATCAAGGAAGTGAAAATCAAAACCACAATGCGGTATCACCTCCCTCTAGTAAGAATGGCTATCATCAAAAAGACTAAAGATAACAAGAGCTGGCAAGGGTGTGGAGAAAAGTGGACCTTTGTACACTGTTGGTAGGAACATACCAACAGTACAGCTGCTATGGAAAACCCTATGGAGGTTTCTCATAAAGTTAAAAAATGGAACTGCCATACAATCCAGCAATCCCATTCCTGGGTTTATGTGCAAAGGAAATGAAATCATTATGTCAAAGAGACAACTGAACTCCCGTGTTTATTACAGCACTACTCACAATAGTCAAGAAATAGAGACATCCTAAGTGTCCATCAATTGATGAATGGATAAGAATATGTGGTTTATATACAAAATGGAATGCTATTCAGTCATTAAAAAAAAAAAAAAAGAACGAAATCCTGCCATTGGCTACAACATGGGTGGAATTGGAAATCATGTTAAGTGAAAGAAACCTGGCACAGAAAGCCAGGTGCCAAATGATCTCACTCATATGTGGGAGCTTACACAGTGGTCTCCTACGAGTGAGGGTAGTAGAATGGTGGTTACCAGAGGCCGGAGAGTCGGAGGAAGGGGGTGGGTAAAGGCTGACAAATGACTCACAGTACTGATTACAGAGAGGAAGTAGGTCTGGTATACTGTTCTAGTAGTGTGGCTTTAGATAACAATAATGGATTGTAAATATCGAAAAGCTAAAAGAAAGGTGTTTCAAAAATTTCTCCATAATAAAATGATTAATGTACGAAAAGAAAAATACGTTTAACCTGATTTAAATACTACACAATATACACCGGTATTGGAACATCACATGTATCTCATTAATATATAAATAATTTTATGTTTTTATGTATTCATTAAAAAAAGATTTCTAGTCTCTGCATTACTGGGACACACAGGAAACAGGTTAGAATAGACGCCGAGTAACCGTCCCAACACATCTGCTATTTGCAGTAGTGAGAATACAACAGGGCCTCACATGAGAGGAAAGGAAGCGATGGAAGGCACTTACACGAAATAAGTTAAGCTGTTTGGAAAGTGAAAGCAACGCTGCTTTACCCTCAGAGGAACGACTTGGGCTTCTGGCCAGTAGTGACAGTGAGTGTCAGATCCTAATCCCATCCAAGTCAGAAAAGCTGCACTCAGACTGAACAAGTATATTGTTCCTGTCCAGTCTTAGTAGCAACAGATCTGCAGATAATGGCATGGGCAATTCATACTCAAGTACACAACAACTTTCAGTTTCTTTTGGTATTTTTCCTTCCCTCTGATCTCACCTTCTACCACCCCACGACCACTGTGCTATGGCACCAAAGGATTCTTCGCTATTCGCTATTCGGAGGTCATGGCAAACACATTTGCACCTTAGGGCACTTGCTATTCCTAAGCAGGAAATAGTCTAACTTACTTAACCACCCCCTTTAGGTCTCTCTTCAAATGCCACCTTATTCATAGCTACCCTATGTGAAAAAGGAACATCACATACACTCTATCCTTCTTCCTGCTTTTTTCTCTTTTCACATAAAATTTATCACCTTGGGGCATGCTCTATTTTATGTGTTTATTTGCTTACTGTGTATCCTCCCTTGTAGAAAATAAGCTCTATGAAGACAGAATCTGAGTTTTTCACTACTGTATCCTCAGCACCTATAGTAGTACCTGGTGCTCATTGTATCCTCTAAAGTCTTTCATAGTGAATGCACGATGAATATTAATAACGTGCCCCTCTTTTTCTCCCAGTTCCATTCATTTTAGCTGCTGGGATCACCTTCAAAGTTCTTTGAGATGGACTCTACGTGTTTTGATCGTGTCACTTTGGTTATGCACGCTGAACTGAAATCAAGAAGAATTCCATCTGCAAGTGCTCTGCTTCATTAGTGGGTGGGCAGCAGCTCATTTTATACATGAAGAAAGATAGAAAGAGAAGTGACTTGCTTACAGCCACACAGGGCCAAAATTTAGCTTCCTTAATTCTGAGTCTAAGATATTTTCTGCTCTATATCATAGCCACTTCTATTTGTGTGTGTGTGTTCTTGCTTTCCAAGAATATTTAAGAAAAAACTTACTAACATGGTCAAACCTGTTTTTTTTTTTTATCATTGTTGAGTTTTTAAAATGAGGCAGCCCTCCATCTTCACTCCTACATGGTCCAGCATCATGACATGCAACTTCACATATAAAAAAATTTAGTTGGTATCTGTTTTCTAGTCACTTTCCTCTTTTAAAAGATACGGTCTATTGAGAAGAACCAACACAATCTAACAACTTATCTAAATTCATATAAGTACCAGTTACAAAAAAATCCAAATTGCTATCACTCACTGTATTCTTATCATCTATTAGGGGTATGACCCCAATTAGGCAGTGTTAGTTCCTGGAAGCTGAGAGATTCATCATTTTGGCAAAGGAAAAGTAATTAATTGCTAGAGTCACTACCCAGGGCCCAGATAAATTCATCATAGGAATATCAAAGGCTTCAAATTTTTAAATGAAAGTCTGAAAACATCTTGTGCTGCAATCATTATTGCCAACTAAATGATCCTATATAAGAAATTCTTCTCGCCTTAAAATAATTCTTATAAGATTTTCTCCATGCTTTTGTTTCTCTGAGGCTGGCAATCAGACAAGTGAGTCATTACTTAGGCTTCACTTTTGGACAAGTATGTTATTTCAAATACAGGGTACCTGGAAATTCTATTCTGAGATTTGAAAGAAACATAGCAGGTTTTTCATGGGATGAATTTCCAATGACATTTGACAGAGAGGAGGTGGCTATGGATTTAGATAGCTCTAGAGAATTCCAGCTGTGTTACATCCATCCATACCTTCAAACTTGCTATGGTTTGAATATGGTTTGAGTGTGTCCCCAAGAATTCTGGTGTTGTAGTCTTGGTACTTAGTGCCATGATGTTGGGAGGAAGAGTGGATCTTTAAGAGGTGGAGCCTAGTGGGAGGAGCTTAGGTCATTGGGGGTGTAACTATAGGAAGGGATTTAGGTAGTTCTCATGGAATCTTGCATTTGCTAGAAAGTTGGTTGTTATAAGAGGGAATCTGACCCCTGAATCTCTCTCTGTCTTCCTGTCTGGCCGTGTGATCTCTTCCACTCTCACTCCCACCACGATGCCAGAGGTCCTCACCATAGCCAAGCTGATACTGACACCATGCCACTGGGCCTCCAGAGCTGTGAGCCATATAAACTTCCTTTTTTCTATAAAATAACCTGGTTCAAGTATTCGGTATAATAATGAAAACCAAATGAACACAAAACTTCATTGGGGAAAATTCTGGAAGACCTACAGCTAGCAGTGTCTGAGACCAGCTGTAGGGAGCAATCTGTCTGTCACTGGGGTGAAAGGAGGTGCTCACTTACCACTAAACACCAAATGTAGTGTTTCAGACAAGGAGAGTGCAACTAAGTCCTGGCAAACCAACTCAAAGTTTAGTTTGTTTTATTGTCATCAGTCTCATTGTTGTGTTATATTAGTCAGCTTTTCTGTTGCTGGACACAATACCTGATAAGACAACTAAAGGAAAATTTCATTTAGTTACAGTTTGGGGGAATTCAGTCCATGGCTGGCTCCAAAGCAGGAACATCAGGCAAAGGGCGTGGTTGAGCAGAGCTGCTCAGTTTGTGGCAGCTGGGAAGCAAAGCAGGGGAACAGAGCCAGAGAAGAGCAGGAGAAGGGCAAGGGACGAGCTATAGTACCCACAGTCACACCTGCATGACTCACCCAGACACTAATCTGCTAGGTGTCTCTTAAGCTGACATCTTAGAATTAACTGTCACATACACGCAATGCAAATCTTCACGAAAGAGCTGTAACTTTACTCATTTCTGCCCCCTCAAGAAAAAGTACGGGAATGCAGTTGAATATAGCATATTTTAGTTAAGATCTTTCTGTGTGATAAAGACAGAAAATCCTAATCACCCAAGAGAGGGACGTTTATTGGATTGTTTAGCTGAAATTGCAGGGATAGTGTGGGCTCCGGGCACTGCAGGATTCAGGACTCAGAATCCTAGGTTTGGTTTTTCTTCTCTGAGCTCTGCCTTTCACTGGTTGGCTTCAGCCTCAGGTTCCTCATGGGAGCAGGTTGACTGCAGAAGTTCCAGCTTCAGATTGCCTTGGATTATGGGAAGGAGGTCTATGTCTGTCCTAGAAAACTTAGCAAAGATTTTATTGCACCTTAATGGCCCTTGTGGGCCATGTGTCATCCCTCAACTCAATGTAAAGCCTGGGAACACTAGGCTGTCATTGGCCAGAGAGCCCTGGGTTGGGGAGGGAAAATCATTAGAACCACTGGTACTGACAAGGAGGTTGGAGTAAGTCACTAATTAAAAACCAGGGAAAGCAATAAAGAAGGCTTTTGGACCCAAAGGTCCATAAAATAGGAAAACCCTAATATCCGTTCATATCCAGATTTACTGCATTAACTATCATGTGATTTTTGAGATATCCCACAACTGAGTGAGATAGTAGCGTGCTGATAGCAAGGCTGAGGATGGCAGCATTGGGTTGGGAGAAGCAGTGTACACTACACTTCAGGTCTGAATCTCCACGTGACTCCGTGTAATTCATCAAAGCTTTCTGCTCTCTCTCTCTCCAAAACTGCCATGTGCAGCTGAAATCACACAAAAGCACTATGAAAGGTGAGGTACATGGTTTTGTTAATTTATCATGACAGATAGTCTCATACAGATAGTACATATGTTGTTTCAATAAGGGATGGTGAGGCTAATTCGCTTAATAATTTTGACGTCTAAGGATTATGCAGTTCTTGAATTTCTGACCGCCACATTGAGGCAAATGGGCAGGGATGTGGCTCAGTGGTAGAGCGCTTGCCTAGCATGCATGAGGCTCTGGGTTTGATTCCTCAGCAACGAAAGAAAAAAAATAATGCGGGCAAGTTTTCTTCCTGGTTCTAACAACTGAGTTTGAAGGTTAACCAGATATTCATTTACGAAAACACAGCATACGACCAGAAACCAAGGCAACCCACTGACAGATTGTCTTTCTTATTCATTCATTCTGTAGATTTTTTTGAGTACCCACCATGTGATCTCAACATTATCCTGAATTCATAGATCTTAGAGTCAAGATGGCATTCAGGTAGGAAACTAACAGCCACACAAACGAATATATAATCACAAACTGATAAGAGCTATAAAACCCTTGAATGGGGCTTGTATTTTGACTGAGAGAAGCCTCTTTGGTGTGGTGAAATACACAGTACTCAAACCCAAATGACAAGTAGAATTTGATGAGTAGAATTCATCACAAGATCAGTGGAGTGACAGTGACAGTGGTAACAACCAGAAATGTTCAGAGCGAAACACCGTGCACTTGTTCCAGGCCAGATGCCTGTCTCTGCTTCCTTGTCCCAATTCTGCACCTTCTCTCCTTTGAGGAACTCACCTCCTATACACAGCTGCTGAGCCGGCCCATAGCATTCTTCCCTCCAGCTATGGAACTGGCTCAGGGATGAGCTCCTGCTTCAAGTTAGCCAGCCAGGGCTGCTTTAGAGTCTGTCTTCTAGAGCATCTGGAAGCACTGGGTCACCTCTTTGTAGTCACTAAGGTAAGACTGTAATTGTCTGAGAGCCAACTGTATTTTTAGAGGAATAAGGACCACTGGTCACCCACCTTAGCAAAAATCTTTACTGATAGGATTGAATTAAAAGGAAGGCAGAGCTAGGACAGGCATGCCCAAAGAAAGTTAAAAGTCATTCCTTTGGGCTATTCCCCACTATTTCTGGCTTCTGTCATGATAACCCAACAAAAAGCCTCAGAGAATAAGGTTTTGTCTCAAAATGAAATCATCTTAAAGCAAGTGCCAAAGGCCTTATCCTCCCTTGAATATAATAGTATAAAAAACAAACCAAAAACCTTGCTAAAAGTAAATGGGGGGAAGAAGCCAAAAGACAAACAATAACCTGCTTTCAACTTGTAGAAGCCGAGGGAAAGCTGACCCTGAGCTGGGTCGAGTTAGCCAGTGTTGATACCACAACCGAAGGTGAAAGAGGCAGCACGGATTCATAAAGGCTTGCTGTACGGGCTTGGCCCTCAGACAAGAAAGGGAACTTGTGACCAACAGGGACACTCCAAAAAGAATTTCAATGAAGAACAACTTGAGCAAAAACAATAAGTTGCCCAGATTTCTTGGATCACAGACAGAGTGCCTGGCATGTGGAATGAATGTCATCAGTAGAGAACACAGCCTTGATTGGTAGCTATGGAGCCACTGCCCACGTGGTCCCCTCGGGCTGCTTCCTGGTAAGCTCTATTTGGGGAGTGCCAATCCACTCCCCTTGGTTGCTACTTTTTCCTCCCTCCAAATGATTCCCACAGAAATCTTTCCCACCCTAGATGCCATGATAAATATTCTTTACTAAGATGTCATCATAGTTTGGCTTTGTAGAAAAATTTCCTTTGGGAGTGGACAGCAACACTGACGGAATGTAAAATGGTTCAACCCTTTGGAGAATTGTTTGGCAGTTTCTCTTAACAATAAACATACATTTACCCTATGACCCGACAGTTCCAATCTTAGATATTTACCCAAGAGCAATGAAAACATATATTCACGCATATTTCATTAAGAATGTTCACATCACAGCACCTTTATTCATAATAACAAAAGACTGGGAGCAACCTAAACATCTAGCAATAAGAGAATGGACAAACAAAGTGTTATATATGTATATAAGGAACACTTGTAATAAAAAGCAATAAAAAGAAGCAGGCTACTTGTAAGCGCAATGAGATGGGTGGATCTCTAAAATATTATATAGAGTGAAAAAAGCCAGATGCACATGCAAAAGTCATCCAGTATGATTTTGGAGGGATGAAAGCAGTCGCTATCTTGTCTTGAGTGGCAGTTGTATGGATGTATAAAGTTGTCAAAACCTATCTAACTAGCCATTTGAGATGAATTCTTTCTCTTGAATATAAATTATACCTTGATTTTAGAAACTTTCTTTTATGAAGTCCTATTAGCATGTCCTTTGCATATTCTCACACTGGAGGTGCTCATATCTCATACCTCAGAATGCTTTACGAGGCAAAGGGCAGAAGAGTTTAAAGGCAAACACCAAACGGCAAACCCAAAATGGAGCTATGCCGGAGAAAACTGCACGGGAGCTGGGGCTCACCTAAAGGGCAGGAGCGTTCAACTCTGTTCGGTTGTGTTTTTGCCAACAACAGACACCTCTGGAGTGTGCTTTAGAAGGAGGTGAGTGGTAACACCAGCCATTCTGGCTCCTGAGGTTTGTGTAGACAGCTTAGCAGGAGCTGGCCCTTGTGCGGTAGGAATACAAAAATCTTGCATAGTCATCCTCAGTTGATCTTTGTTTGGATCGTTCCCTTTCCTGCATCCCTATGGCATTCTTGCCTGTCCCATACAACTCAGCTTTTAATATTTATGTATTAATGCCTCTCTAGGCCGGCAATATAGCAGAATGGTTAAAAGCATGGTCTGTGTAGTCAGAGAGACCTGAGTTCAAATTCTATCTCTGTCACTTATCTGTCCACTCTTGGGGAATATACTTAAACTATAAGGTGCAATAATTTTTTATTCTAGATAAGCTGGCTTCCAAAAGGTAAAGATTAAAAAAAGATGTCCTGTATTCGCCAACCACTTGCACCCTTTTTTCTTTGGTCAGTAAGCACCCTCAATAGTAGCTCTATCTTGACTCCGAACACCACAATGAGTCTTGCCTGATTTTGAACTGTACCTAATATGCATGGAATCACATGGAATGGTACCCAGGTTCTATTGTACCCATCACTTTTGCCAAGTTTCGTTGTTGCTCTCGTCCTCGTTGCTGCAGAGCCTTCTGCTGAGAGGACAGACCATGGTGTGTCTGTTCACTAGAAAGCAGATGGCCTTCTGGGTAGTTTCCAACTGGAGGGTTTAAGATCATTAGCATGAATGTCTTTTGGTGAGGAAATACACAATTTCTGGTCCAGAAAGTCCTAGGAGTAGAATTGCTATGTTCTAGTGCAGTGTGAAGGTTCAGATTGAGTTGACATCATCAATCAAGTTTCCGAAGTTCAGTTTTACCCACTGTACTATTACCAACAGCTCCTTTGCCCCATGCCCTTGCTAATATTATTATTGTCACCGGAACACCAGAGTTGTGTCCCACAGTGACAAAGAATGAAACCATGGACGGAGGAGGTAGGGTGCGCACAAATTTATTTAAAAGATAGAAAGGCAAGGAAGTAAAGCTCCTGCTAGCTGGGAGGGGATTCTGAGTAGTACACCATGAGGGTTTTGTTTTTTTTTTGTGGGTATCGGGGGGTCGACCTCAGGACCTCGCGCCCCAGCAGGCGCCCGTGCCACTGAGCGATATCACCGGCCCTTTTTTCGTACGTGGGTTCCGGGAGCCGAACTCGGGCCCTTGCGCTTCCCAGGCAGGCGCTTACGCCGCTGAGCCATCTCACTGGCCCCCGTGAGGGTTTTTTGTCTAGGGGTTTTTAAGAGATTTAGAAGGGAGCTTGGGTCATTGTGTAAGCAATATAGTCTCTACCCTGTAGGAAACTACATATATTTTTAGGGTCCAATCTGTTCAGTGTATATACACTGCCCACGCAGGGCCCTGTGTCATAATGCCCTGGGGAGGTCCCAAGCAGCCAAGGGACACCTGGCGGGTGTTTTTGTAAGATCTCTGGAGGCTCATGACTCAGCAGACTTAGTTCTGGGCTTGTGGATTCCGTTTAGGGGCTGTTGTCATTACTGCCTAATAAAATCGTAAGTCCTGTTTCACTAAACCTGACACGTTATTATCAGTCTTTTGCATTTTAGCCATTCTAGTGGGGCTGATATATATATATATAGATATAACTATCTCTCTCTCTCTCTCTCTATATATATATATATATATATGTGTTTGTTTGTTTGTTTGTTTTTTGACGGGATCTCACTGCATAGTCCAGACTGGCCTTGAACTCATAATGTAGCCCCGGCTGGGACCTGACCTTGTGGTGGCACTCCTGCCTCAGCCTCCTAGGCTACTAGACCCGGCTGAGGTACATTTTATCTTCTCATTTTGATTTCAGTGCCAACTGTTGGCAGTTTGTTACTGTTGCTTTGCTGCTATTTGAGTTTCATTTTCTTTCACAGTAGCTGAGATACATTAGCTCCACTTTCCTCTTTTTCCTTAAAATGGTCCCACAAGAAATAGCCACCCGTCAGAGATGTCCCCCGCTGACCTCTGCAGCCCTGCTGGGAGTTCTCAGTCGCGTGGAGCACCGCGAGGGTGTTTTCAGGGTGTTCAAGTTCTCTCCTCTCTCCGGTCTAGTCTCATTCATGTCCACCCAGAAACCTACTCTGCTGCTGTTTCTTCACCAGATCCTACAAAATAGTAGAAAACAAGAATGAATAACATTATTGAGGGCTTATAAACCCCTGGACCGTCACAAAAATCTCCCACCCTATGAAAATTTCTACTTTTTAATAGTGAGGAAACTGAGGTACAAGCTGTTCTTTGTAAAGTTCAGACTGACAGCAAGGGTTAAGGCACGGCAAGTCTGAACTCTGGAGTCGCACTCAGGACTTGGATTTGGTGGAGTCACCCCTCCTACACCCACTGTCCTCTGTTCACATCCTCCGCCAGGCATATGCAGATTCCGTGGTTTGGGTCACTCTTTTATTCCTATCTTCAGCTCCATGGTTTGGAATCTGCAGTATCTCCTGTCAGAGGAAGGGGAAAAGGGGAAGTAAAAAGGAACCAGGTGTGTGTATATGGACCAAGTCCCCACATTGGATGTGGACATAAACCAATAAAAAGGGGTGAAAGATAAAAGAGTGTAGTGTTGGAAAGAAAAAATTGAAACCTTAAAACTTCTGTATGAGAAAGAATATCATAAAGTGACAATGGAAATTACCAGAAGAAGAAGGGACTATCTGACCAAGGTTTAATATCCTTACTACATATAGCCTTTTCACAAGCCAATCGTAGTGATACACACCTGTAACTCCAGCTACCCTGGAGGAGGCTGAGGCAGGAGGATTGAAAGTTCAAAGCCAGCCTAGGCAACTTCGTGAGACCCTGTCTGAAAGTATAAAATGAAACAAAGGCTGGGAATGTAACTTAGTGGTAAAACACTTGCCTAGTATGCCCCGGGTTCAATACTCAGTACCACCAAATCCAACACAAAAAAAAGAAAGCAAACTATTAGCTAAAAACTACATAACATAATGCTAAATGGTTACTTAAACTCATAAAAAGGTTCTGATTTACTTTTCAATCAAATGAATTGTAATTGTTTTACTTTACACTTTCCTATATTGTTCATGGATTTATTTATTTTGCAAGGAATATTATTAGGTTTATCCTTTCTAAAATTTTTATTTCTATTTTGGGAAAACAGAGTGTACCTCACACAGTCTGTGAGGCGCTGGTGTAGCCCGAAACCTTCTGGAGTCCAGCGGCAGTTGTCCTGGTTTGGAGGCAGAGAGCTGCATTTCTAAGAAACCATTTATTTATTTTATTTTATTTTATTTATTCTTTTTTTTTTGTGGGTACCGGGGGTCGACCTCAGGACCTCGTGCGCCATCAGGCGCCCGTGCCGCTGAGCGATATCACCGGCCCCTTTTTCGTATGTGGGATCCGGGAGTCGAACTCGGGCCCTTGCGCTTGCCAGGCAGGCGCTTACGCCGCTGAGCCATCTCACCGGCCCTAAGAAACCATTTATTAACCGCTCAGTTTTTCTCATACTTAGTTTTCTGTTTCTGGTGTAAATCAGTGATACCCGGACCTCGTCATCAGGACCTGGAAAATCTTGCTTTGCTCCCTCCCCGCTTTGTCCTGAGGAGAGAGCAACAAATCAGACTCCCAGGGCTCACGGGAGCATGGCCTTCTCTGTCCTGACATTTCACGGTGACAGGCGCGTCGCCTTTCATCCCCAGCACCTCAAACACGCCGAACCCTTCTCCATCGTCTAATGCTGTTCACTGTATTTTTCGATCACCCTTGTTGAGTCAGTGATGCTGTTGTCAAAATTCTCACACCCGGAACAGGCTTGGAAAAATACTTGACTCCATATAGAGAAAATAGTGCAAGATGCATATTTTCATACTTTATTTATTTCTTTATTTATTTAGGGTTTTTTTTTGTTTTTGTGTTTTTTTTTGAGACAGGGCCTTGAACTCGCTTATGTAGTCCGGGCTGGCCTTGAACTAGCTTCGATCCTCCTGCCTCAGCCTCCCAAGTCCTGGGATTACAGATGTGAGTCACCACGGCTGGGTATATTTTCCTACTTTAAATGTGGCCACTCCTACCGTGGAGTTTGTTTGTTTGTTTCCTTAATTTGCTGAAAAGATAAAATAGGTAAAATCTTTTTCCTACCCAGCCCAGTAAGATAAATGTCACCTGGGAATTTGCTCTTACTTTAAACATCTTCAGTGAACCAAGCAGAGAAGAGAAGTGAAAGGGTGATGACCGTATATTATGCAGGCATGCTGTCACTCAGAGTCCAACAAAATGGGCTCGAAAATTATCTTTAATTCTTTTACCTATGAGGAAAAAACTACTCTGGAAAACTACACAGACAGATATAGTTCCTGTTCTACCATATTTAAAAATGAACTACAGTTAACGTTTTAGTTATAGAGACAATTGGACTTTAACAAAAGAGGTACATTCCTAAGAATCTCAAATTGTCAAAAGTATATTGAAAACCTCAAGTAACCCTGTTGAAATTGAAGAGGAATTGGGTGGGAAGTAGCAGCGGGACCAAAACTTTCACTGTGAAAGTACTATTATATGCCTTTCAGATTTTGTTTGTTATGGATGGATCTCCTATTAAAATTAAATCAAATTTAAGCTTAAAATCAAGACTCTAAAAATATTTAAATTGTAAAAGAAAAATTTTAGACTCACAATAGACCCAGGTTTTTTTTCTCTATTAATTTTAATAATAAATATGTTTTCATAACCATAAATGCATTTGGCTCTCACTAGCTTAAAGAAAAAGATGCATCTAAAGACCCTAATACCAAGTGAAATAAATCAGATGCAGAAGGTTAACATCTCATGGTTTTTGTAATACGAGAGACCCAGAGTATACATAATTTAAACAGCAAAATAAAAGAGAGATGGTAGGAAACAGGAAGGCAGACGCTGTGGAGCTGGGGAAGGAGGAGAGAAGGAGTCAGGGGAGAAGTGGGAGGAATAATGCTCGCGATGTGACAGGTACATGTATCTATCTATTCCTCAAGATGAGTGCAATTAGTATGCATCGCAAACATATACTAATCAAAACGTTAGGACCGGTGAGATGGCTCAGTGGCGTAAGCGCCTGCCTGGGAAGCACGAGGGCCCGAGTTCAACTCCCGGAACCCACATACGCAAAAAAAGGGCCGGTGATATCGCTCAGCGGCAGGGGCGCCTGCTGGCGCGCAAGGTCCTGAGGTCGACCCCGGTACCCACCAAAAAAAAAAAAAAAAAATGTTAATAGCACATTAAAAAGAGGTCGATCAGGGCCAGTGAGACGGGTCAGTGGCGTACGCGCCTGCCTGGCAAGTGCGAGGGCCCGAGTTCGACTCCTGGATCCCACATACAAAAAAAGGGGCCGGTGATATCGCGCAGTGAAACGGGCGCCTGCTGGCGTGTGAGGTCCTGAGGTCGACCCCCGGTACCCACAAAAAAAAAAAAAAAAAAGAGGTCGATCAAAACCTACAAAAACAGGGCCAGGGACATAGCTCAGTGGTAGAGTGTTTGCAGGAGGCCCTGGGTAGAGTGTTTGCAGGAGGCCCTGGGTTATTTAAAAGAAAAAAATAACTACAAAATAAAAAATGATAGGAGAACAGACTTTGCAAAGGGATCTAGAAATAGAGGGAGGAGGAAGGGGAGGGGAAGTAAAATGTGCTATATACATGCACCAACTCCCCACAATGGATGTAATCATTATGTACTACAAACATGTAATAATAAAATAAAATAAAAAAATACTCCCCATTCTTTGCGCCTTGCTCCAGGGATCCAGGGCTTCAGACCCCCTCACCTCTGTTGGGCAGGGCTACCTATGGCATGAAGAAACAGCTGCTGATTTCCCCTCTGATTATATTAATTCCCAATCATTTGTAGTCATTACCAAGAGTAGTTCATATAAATTATATTTCCTGATTAGCTAGTTGCACTGTGTCTAATATTTGTTATGGACACTTTAACTGTAGGAGAAATAAATGCCTGGATAATTTTCCAAATGTTTTCTCCAGGTATGTGAGCACGTGTTTTACATAGAGGTTAACTTTTGTTTTATTTATTCTTACCAAAGAAAAAGAGGATTGTATTAAACATGCTGCTACAGGACATTTTTGTTTTTACCCAACAAAGCATTGTGTAACTCTTACATGATAAAAAAACATAGATCTACATTACCATTTTAATTTAAGTTTCACTCTTATCTCTAATAAACATATCATCCCCTATGTATATTTATTTCCAAAAAATTGACACTGCAAAATTTTTTATTTTCTCCATTAATACTGCTATATACTGCAATATATTCACAAGTTAGTATATGATCTATTAAAATGAGTGATTCCGTTATCATTTAAAGACAGGCACTCAGGCCAATAAAGGCCAGATCCCTATAGGCCATCACAATCTTGGGAAATAATGGTCTTGGCTGAACCTATTACAAACCTGGGAGTGACTGAATTTCCCTGAGGCTTCAGGTCCGCTCAAGGAAGTCAGGAGATGTGCATTACCAGGCATTCTCAGATCTATTCTAAATAAAATCATTTCTTTAGATCAAGATGCCTTTGTATTCAAGTCAAGTAATTGCGTTGCCTAAGTACAAGGCTCGTGTGAAAGGAGAGGGATGCAAACTACGCTGGGTGGCTCTCATCTTCCAGGACACTTACAACCTAGTAGTCAGTATGATACAAGGAAAACTTGTAAGAGAAAATAAACAGAGTATTGTAAGAAACGCAGATGAGGAACAGGCTACCTTCGTCTGGGTAAGGTAGTACTAGAGTTGCTCTGGATGAGTAGGCGCAGTTTGGCTGATGGGAGGTGTGAGCCCTCCTCCCGTTCTCACTCTGTCCTTTGCAGATCTCTTGAGACTGCCAGCTTTCTGGGCCTGACCAGGGAATCTTCAGACTTTACAAACTGGTTGTACCCAGCCAGGCATTTCAATGAGAAGCAAAGTGCTGAGTAACATGAAGTCAGTCTGTTGCTTGCCAAGAGCTGGGAGGCCTGAGTGGTTTTCCAATCTTAAAGAAGCAGGAGGGTGAGAAGGCCAGTGTCCCAGAGAGGAGCTTGGATGGGATTACCAATACGGAGAACCGACTGGGGCAGGTACACCATCTGCCGTAACTATGGGTTACTTCCAAATTAAATGGACAGACTGCAGCTCTCAATTATTTTGCTTTTTTTTCATGACAGGTTAACACATGACTAATGGCTTACCAATATTCATGCACTGTAGAACAGAAATAATGCTCAGTCAGTCATGGGCCAAATAGGAAAAGCTGGAGAGATTTAAACAGGAAGTGACTCTGCTACAAAGAATTCAGCAGTATTCGTGAACGAACAATCCAGGCACCAGTGATGAGGCCTGATGTCCTGGGAGTGCCAGGGCTGGTCGCCAGCTCAAATGGGTGAAATCTGGTCTGACGAACAGCCCCAGGGCTTCAAGACATCACTCATCTGTCATCTGTCATACCAGTGTCACAGGTTTTCCACCAGTTCAGCTCTTATTCCACATCTTGCTGCCTTTTGCCCCATCACTCAGGTTTGACCAGTTGTTCAAAGAACGAGGTACCAGGTGTCTGGGCGATCTCATAAAGCCCACCACTGCAACATGTGGAGAAATCCACAGCCAGGCAGAGCAACCCAAGGAGGAGGGGGGAGAACTCAGGAATTCCTTATATTGACCTTGGCTTAAAATTATCAATCAAAAATTTCAAAATGTGATTATAAAAATACCTGCTTCTGATGGAAAATTTGGAAATACAAGAATATATAGGGAAAAAAAAATCATCTGACACTGACAGATAATTGCTGTGTATATTTCTTTTCATTCTGTGTTCTCTGCACATAAAATCGGGATTATATTGCATATACTTTCAGATGATTTTTAATCTAACATTATACTACGGTCATTTCCCATGTTATCAAACTTTACTGTAAACATCATTTTTAATGGTTATATAATATTTTATCTTGGAAGTATATGACAATTGATTCAACCTCTCCCCTCCTTGGGGCAATTAGATTACAATTTTTTAAAATTATAAATAACACTGTGACGAACACCCATACCTATATTTTGCCCCAACTAAAATTGCTTCTCTAGGATTCATGCCAAAAAATGGATTTAGGAGTCAATGGGGACTCTAATCTTTTTAAAGTTATGAAGAGATAAACCACACGCTGTACACAACCTATTTTGGAGACCGAACATCCAACAAGTCTCTCTGAATCACTTTATGGGTGTGAGCCAGGAGTCCACATTATTCCCCAGTAGCTTCCGTCCACACCCTTCGCCTGCAGTCCCTCCCGCTTCTGTGCTCTTCCGGGGCCTCCGCCCAGCCAGTGCTCACCTGTGCCTGCTCATCTTTTTCACCTGAGGGTTTTGAAGTTGTTGAACCCCAGTGGTGCCCTCTTTTTCCCAGGCACCCTGCCTTCCAGTGGTTTCAAGGAGCAGGCTCGCTGAGCCATGACGCTGAGCACTCTGTGCGGGCGAAGACCGTGTTGTGCAGTTGTGGGGTCAATCCACACCGCCAGGACAGAGGGGGGAAAATTGAGAACCGGGGTAGGAGCCGAACATCCAGAGAGGGCACTGAGGGAACAGGCTCTGGGCTTGCAGGGCTCCATCCTAGCATCTGCCATTCTTTTTCAACCTTAAATAGGAACTGTCACCAGATAACCTCACTTCTCATTCCACTGGGAAAACTGAAGCAACTAGAAGAGACCTTCCATGAGCACGCTTTTACCTGCTGCCTGCTCCCATGTACGTGCGTCTGCCTTCTATTCTCTCACTATCATGTATAGGCTCCAACACTGCATTATCTCTCCAGCCCAGACTTCTGTATATTCTGACTTGATATCCCATTCCCTACATGAAGTCTCTCTAGGATGTCCAATAATCATCTCAAATTTACGATGTCTAAAACCAAACAGCTGATCTGACCCTAGCCTGTTCTTCCTGTAGTCTTCTGCACAGAAACTAAAGGTAACACCACCCTTTTACTTTGTCATGCCAAAGAACTCGGAGTCCACTTTGATTCCTCTCTGTCCTATCCAAAATATCCTCAAATATTTAAATCATGTCTCACTGGATGATTGTAATAATCTCCTTTCTGAGCTCATTGCTTGTTAGCCTATTCACAGCGCAGTAACTAGGATGCTCCTGCTAATACATAAGTAAGATCACGTCACTTCTCTGCTCCAACACACAAAGGCGCCCCCTTCACTTACAAGATGATGTCCTTGTAAAGGCCGTACACATCTGCCCCTCCCGATCGCCTTACTCATATCCGTGGTTGTCTCTGCTGTAGCCACACTGGCCATCTTGCTGTTGTGCACAACACTCTGGGTCCATGTACTTCCCGTGACCTCTGTTCTTCCAGATTTCTGCATGGCTCATAATTCTGTGAGAACCTCCTGACCACCATATTTCATTACCCACTTCTGCCCAACCCTCTGTTATCTCTACCTTATTTTTCTGCATTATTCTCACTAAGAGACCATGCTTATTTGGCTTATTGTCAGTCTCTCTTCTTAATAGCGAGGATTTTTTGTTCGTGAGGTTGTTGCTCTATCTAGGTGCTGAGGTCGATCAATAGATGCTAAGTTGTGGTTAGATAGGAGAAAGAAATGCTGGTGTTCCACTGCATGGTAGGGTTGACTATAGATAGCGATAATGTACTGCATATTTTCAAAAGGCTAGAAGAGAGGATATGGAATGTTTTCACATAAATGATACCTGTTTCCATAGGTATATTTAACCTGACTTGAACATTATACAACGTATACTTGTGTTGAAACATTAGACGGTACCCCATTAACATGTATAATTTTTAATGTATCATTTAAATAAATAAATACTTGCTGAATAAAGTATATACAGTCAAACTGTGAAGAAGCAGAGGTAAGAACTTTTGAGTCAGGATCATAAGAAAATTATAGGTACCAAAACGTTTCCATTAGCTTGGCGTGGTGGCGCATGCCTGTAATCTTAGCACTGGGGAGGCTGAGGCAGGAGGATTGCCATGAGTTCGAGGCCAGCCTGGGCTACAAAGTAAGTTCAAGTCCAGCCTGAACTGCATAGCAAAACCCTGTCTCAAAAAGACCAAAAAAAAAACCAAAAAAAAAAAAAAAAAAGTATCCATTCAATATTCTAATTGTTACAGAACTTGGGCTTTTACAGAACTTGGGCCGAAAGTACACCAAAGAACAGGAATTATTGCAGGTCAAATAAAGCAGTTCAAGTGTCTCCTAAATCCTCTTATGTAGTTTCATAAATTTTACATGTTATGGGAATTTTTAAACTACCCTATACTAAGGCAAACTAAAATGTTTTGATAAATATTATATACAACTTTCCAGTGCTTCTGCTTACAAAATGTGGCCAAGGGTTCTGAAAATAGAGGTGATATAGGGGAAGGAGTCAAATTAATGTGAAATGGAGTAACTTCTGTATTGCACTTTACAACATCTCGTTTAAACATTCAACAACTCTGAAAGTCAAATTATTATTTCAGTTATAAATATATTAAAATTAAGGCTCAGAGGGAATAATTAATTCCTCCAAAATGGCACAGCTAGTAAACAGCAGGCTTCAAATTTCACCTACCAGCTTACTAATATAGGACCTAGATTCCACCTTATGTCAAGCACAAATTAGATGACTTAGGAGAAATCTTTTAATATTTATCTCAACGGTCTGCATTAACTGCTCATTCGCTTCCTTAGTCTGTTCACACGTTCCTTAGAATGAAACAAAGTGATGTTTCAGGTTTTTCTGATGTTTGTTCATTTCTCAGTTCTTTCAGAGGAAAGAAAATGTTCTGAATGTTAGGGCTGTTTTCTAGCTTAAGCTTTTAAACTGTTTTTAAAACACAACAAGTACCACAGCACAGAGCCTCCTGAAGCATTTTCCCAAGCAAAACAAATGTCCCGCGAGAGTGTCAGACAGAGCTAACAATGGGACTCCTCGCTGGCTATGTGTGTGAAGGACTTTGTTTAAGGGAATCCTGTGTTGCCAGCACAGTCACTTGTCAAAGATAATAGCTGCTAGCACAGCATTACTGTGTGAGGATTGGGAAAGCTGCCCGTGAAAGCAGCCCCTTTTGTGGCGTGTGCAGCATCGTGCTCCCAGGGCATCAGCTGAAGTTCATAATTAGTGACCATCTGAAGCTGCCTTGCACCCACCGAACACCCAAAGGGACAACTCAGCACATTGGAGAATGAATTTCTGGGAAGAGACAACATGGATAAAGGAAAAACAAAATAGGAGTGAAGAAACCCTAATTTTGATTCCACGGTATTGACTGATCTTCTTTAACTTCCGTTTTCCTTATTCATTCGCTTGCCCTGGCACCCATCCGAGACGCCAACAAGTATTTATCGAATGCCAACTCGTATTCAAGCACTGGAGCAGATGATATGGGCACTGCATGATTCTGCTTCACGTGTACTGGGCGAATAATAGTCCCATCTACCTCAAAGTGATGTAGTGAGGATGAAAGCTCAGTTTCTACTTTGGTAGAAATGGAAATAATTGTTTGTCTTGCTTACTTCAAGGACCTATTATGAGAATCATGACATAATTATATAGCTATGCTGTATGAACTTGAAGTATTATATAAATATACAGAAAAAGATAATTTTATCAAGATGGAACTTACCCTGTTTTTGGATGTTTGTTGGAGAAAGAGCAGGGGTAGTGGGTCCAGGAACTAAAGAAATATTGGGCTATTTTGCTACTTTTTTTGTTTGTTTTTTAGCAAAAACAAGACTTCCCAAGGTAAAAATAGAAGTTATTTTGAATAATTATCTTTATAGGAAAAAAAACCAACAGATAATAAGCAAACCTGTGGTTTTCAAACTACATCCTTGTGTTACACTGATTATCACTTGTTTTCGGTGTTAGGCTCTGAAATCCAGTAATAAGGATGGAGAAGTTTATTGCTAACATAACAGTAGGGATTAGATTTTGCTGCACATAAATGCAAACTATTAATCTCTAACACAAACTAGAAGTTCAAGTTTTTGTTTTTGTTTTTGTTTCTCACATGAAGGAATCAGGAGAGAGATAATCTAGCTAAAGGCACTGCGTGATGTCATACGGGCCCCAGGCTATCTTTGTTCCGGTTTTCTTAAACTGCAGCTTTTATTTTTATGACTGTCTCAGGCTGTTATCACATCTGTCTCTTGGGCCAAATGTTGGAAAAACAAAAGGACTCACTCCCAGCTGAGCAGAATCCATTTCAGGAGCCTTTTTAGGCATCCTGGCTAGGAGTTGTGCTTCCCTATCTTTGACAGAAACTTATCAAGGGGCCTCACAGGCCGCAGGGGAGGCTGGGAGCTAGCGCTGTTGTCTTGAGCAGCACTGCACTCCGCTACAGCTCCGGGTTCTGTTAAAAAGGAAGGGGAGGATGGATGTGAAGACAAGTTAGCAGTCGCTTCCAGACAACACCCTGAGAGAAAAGGAGAAGTTTGTGGATACCATATCCTAAAGCATAAGTTTTTAAGTTTTTTTTATGTATTCCTTTGGTTCTGAAAATATTACTGGGTAAGGGGTGTAGCTCAGTGGTAGAGCCCTTGCCTAGCATGTAAGAGGCCCCGCACTGCAATCCCTAGCACTGCAAAATAAATAAATAAACAAATACATAAATTTACATTTCTTTTACCACTTTAAATAATAGTATGCAATAATATCTAGTATCTGAACTTTTTTTTTTTTTTTACAATTTAACTATTTATATTTTGTCTTATTCTGTAAAGAACAGCATGATATTTGGGTGTTTTATCACCTGAGTATATTTGAACACCATGAATTCAACTCAAGTCAAATTACTATACAGACATCTAGTCTAACACACACTCTGCATGGAACTAAACCATCAGCTTCCCAGTCCTCCAACGTCCTTAGCCCAGACATACTTCTCCCAATGCATATTGACTTGAATGTTAGCGTCAAGTAAGGGCCCACTGAATTTTCCTCAAACAGAAGGACGTTTTTCCACTGTGGCCACAGCGTGTGCATCTTTCTTCATCTAACCTAGGACCCCTCGCAATATGATTGTACATTGAGTGAAATCCTCTTGTGTTTTGTGTTGACCTTATCCCCTTGAGTATTATGGGGTTCTTTCTGAGCATTTAGAATTTGCCTCCTTAAGACCTTGAGTAACTCTGAGCAAACATGCTGGAGGGGCTCATTCTGCAGCCCAAGGAATACAGCAAACCAACTATGGAATAAAAGAGCCTCCAAAGCTGTCCTACTGTCTGGGAAGTATCATCTCTATGTCGCAATGCTGGGATGGCAGCCAAGTAAGAAACATAAACTCTAGGCTCTGAACCAAAATTCTTGTTTCTGTAGAAATGACCACATCTCAGTTGGGTACAATGGTGCACAGTTGTAATACCAGCACTGAGGGAGGCTGAGGCAGGAGGATTGCAAGTTCAAACACTACCTGGATAATTTTGCAAGCCTCTGTCTCTAAATAAAAAATTTAAAAAGAGCTGCAGATGTACCTCATGGTAGAGCACCCTGGGTTCAAACCCGGTACTGGAAGGAAGGAAGGAAGGAAGGAAGGAAGGAAGGAAGGAAGGAAGGGAGTCCATCTAGCTGGAGATGTAGCCCAGTGGTAGAGCACTTGTTCAGGATATGTGAACCTCTGGGTTCAATCCCCAGCATAGAACAGATGAACAAACAAAAAGCATATCTGAGTAACATAAGCTTATATTCAACTAGAATAGGTTTTACTGGAAAACAGCACAAGTCTTGGATAAAATAAGATTTGAAGTCACTTAAAATGTATATTATGTGACCTTAGACAAATCATTTAAGCATACAAAATTGTTGTTAGTTTACCAACAATAACAGTAATACTTAGATTGTTGACACGGCAATCTCTCCCCCAAAACATTTATCAGATGTAAGAAAATTAATGTCTTGGTCATCCCTCGTCTGGTGATAAGATTTTGTTGTTGTCTTGCTTAAAGGCTTGCAGTAAGACTGACTTGGGGGGCCAGTGAGATGGCTCAGCGGTGTAAGCGCCTGCCTGGCAAGCGCGAGGGCCCAAGTTCGACTCCCGGAACCCACATACGAAAAAAGGGCCGGTTATATCGCTCAGCGGCACGGGTGCCTGCTGGCGCACGAGGTCCTGAGGTCGACCTCTGGTACCCACAAAAAAAAAAAAAAAAGAAAGACTGACTTGGGGTTGGAAGTTCATGAGCCTTCATGAGGAAAGCGAGTGCTGTCATCTGTAATAACCCACCTGGCTTCAGTGTTCTACCGTTCTAGGCCTTATCAGCTCTAGACCCCTTTTACCTCCTTTACTTCCTTAATTCTGAGTGTTTTGCTCCCCTGTCTCACTTTCTTTAAAGATTAGCAAAGGAAAATGATGATTCTGGTACATGGCACGAATATAAGCAGAAGTGAGTTAGTGTATGTTCAGCTGAATGTCACATGGTGATAAAATGGCACTATACGTTGGGAGGTATTAGGATTTGTGTCTAAATGTCCCCCCAAAGCCTCCTGAGGTCATAGAGTTTTTTTGGAAGTGGCTGAATCTAGAGTGTGTGACTGATTCATAGTGCAGTGATGGTACTAAGGGTGCTAGGATTTAGGGTGGGTGATTACTAAATCAGCCCACTGATTGGCTTGGTACCCCCCTAATCCCAGTAGACTGGATACACTATAAGGGACAGAAAGATGCTTGTCTCCCTTTTTGCTCTTGTTGCTTTTGCTGTCTTCCACAGCCATGAACTGTTGCCCCTCTGCCATGTGCCGCCCTGCCTTGGAGCCAGCAGATTATGGACTGAAACCTCTACAAACTGTGAGCTAAATAAACCTTTCCTCCTCTAATTTTGGGTGTTGGGTATTTTGTCTCAGCAACGAGAAAAGTAACTAAGACAGAATTATAGTCTTAAAATATAGGCTCTGGAGTAGAAGGTGGTAAATTTGTGTCCTAAGACTATTCTGCCCTAGCCTCTTGACCCCTTAATCTCAGGATTAAATTATATTACCCCAAAAGTATTGTAGACAATGTACTAAATATTACCCGTTACTATTAACCAATAAATACCTTTATGAGATAAGCTCTATTCACCAACAACAGAATTCTCCCAAATTTGAAGTTCCATTTATTTCAAAAAATATTTGATCCCATGCAACTCTAGTACAGTTGAATATTCCCAGAATGATCGTAAGAGGACAAAACCTATTTCTGGGTCATTTTAATAGGAAAACAGACTTTGTTATCTATTTGTAAATGCTTATTTAATCCGTAGTTTATTCTGGGTCCTACACTGCGCTGAGTCCTCTTTGGGTGTCTTAGGTCTGTGGCTTTGATGCCTTGCCCTCTTCCAATTTATAGCTCGGTTTCATCAGTACTCCTGTTTCCTGGTTTGTCACTGTCTGGGCTGCTCGGTTGGCACTTTAACTCCTTCCTCTTCCTCTTTAGAGGATGTCATCAACATTTCCAGTAGGGATGGGCAATGTCACCAGCTTCTCCGGCTGTACAGCTTTTCCTTTTCTTTTTTTAACCTCCTTTGAACCTTCATAAGTTTCCTATAATGACTATGTATCTGTTTCAGCTATTTCAGTGTTCCTGTGGCTTTTGATTTTGATCTGGATCCACATCTTCTAGCCAAAACCATCTCAAACAAGTAGTTTGAGGTTTTTGCTGGAAGGTAATTTGAATTTGTTTACATGGCCACCAACTCCCAAATTAGATGTCCCAAGATTTCTGGAGTGGGGTGTGACCTTCCCTGATTACCTTTCCTTTAATACCGCTAAACCGTGTTATTAAATAGGGATGGGATATTTTGTTTATGAGCTAATCTTGCTTTCTACAATTCTAAATAATTACTGCTGAATCAGGAGAAGGAGGGAAGTCATTTCAGCAGAGGGGAGGATGAGTTAAAGTCAACCATAGTCACGGATACGGCCACCTGATTCGATAGACTACATCAATCAGAGCGGTCCCACACACTCATAAGTGTGCACACAAATACACAAAAGCACATGAATGTTTTACTGAGATCTGGATGTAAACAAAATAACTTGGTTGCCATAGCAGATGAAGAATGACCTCTTCTATTGCTCCCATTCTCTACCCTTCCTCCTCTCCTCACCTCTTGTCATCATTGTTTTGGTGGAGAACAAAAAAGATCCTAAGTATTTCTCAGGCTGCTCTAAAATTATTGGGCTTGGCATTGGGTATTCATTTATTCAACAAATATTCACTGAGTACCTACTATGCTGCAGGTGTGCATGATACAGCTAGGTACAAAATAGATGAGATGCCTGTCATCCGGCCCTTGTATTTGGGTAGGTGATCATTTTTCAGAGTCAGCCAATCTTCTCCTTTGAGAAAAACCCAGCGTGGTTCCAGATTCCAAGAGGAGAACATGAGATCCGAGCAGACTGCGTTCATCACGTGCCCACTCTCGTGGTTGCCTAACGGAGAAAATGCAACACAGAGAACGTGTTCCTCACCCTTCCTTCCTGTTTCTACCGCTCAGAACTCACAGCCACACTTCAGGACCTGGAGCTCTCGCTTCCCACCAAGCCACAACTTTCACTTTGTATCTTATTCTCAAGTGAGAGGCTCCCCTTGCCTAACAATATTCTGCCTGCACCCTGGCAGCCACAAGTCTACTGCACCTCTGATCTTGCCTTGATTTCCTCCACGATTCAGGAAAGCTCCTCAGAGACATCTTCGATTGCTCTGCAGCATCAATATTTGGGCAGCCTGAGACATTTACTGGAAAATGTCACCTGTTAAAAGCTGCCACGAAGTTCTTAACTGACTCTACACTTTAGTCTTATTCTTTTGATTTATATGGTAAAGAACAGAAATAAGTCAGGTACTTGCTACTGGCATCTTCCATTCATTTGCATGTAATTAGGTTTCTGTAGGCTCCATACAGACACAAAGCACTCGCCAAGTCTTTTTAATAGTGTCTGGTTTGTTTGGAGTAAGGATATAAGAATGTGTTTGGCTTTTGTTTATAGGGAATTGTACTTCAACAGATCCTGTATTTTCTGAGATCTCTCGGTGTCGTTTTCGACTAGCAGAAATTGGAAAATAAAGATTGTGTGGGTATAAAATGAATGCTTGCAACATTTGTCATTTTTTAAACTCTTTTTCTGTGGCTCTTGACTTTTCCTAAGATGACTTCACCTAAGAGCAGCCAAAGCCAAGCCAGAACACTTCTTATAAACAAGTGACAAGGTAGCCCATAATGAATGCAATCTGCGATGTCTCTGGCATTTTGTGTGAATAAAAAAATAAAAAGCTAATTCTGAGCACAAAGGAAATGAATAAAGCCTCTTGCCACTAAGAGAATTGAGAGAAAACTTTTGGAAGGCAGCATCATTCCATGCAGCTGGGCCTGTGCCCTCCCTAGATTGCTAACAACACCATATGGGTGGAGAGCCCGGGCCTTACACAATTCTCCATCTGGGCAGAGGTTGGGCAGAGGTGGACAATGGCAGTTGAGAGATTGCCTGGGTTCAAGTCCTGCCTCTACCATTCATTTCCTTTGTGCTTTCTATTTAATAAGCTATACCACTGAATAACAGCACTTGCCTCATAGAGTTTTTATGAGGTTTAAGTGAGATAATCCACATACAGTATACTGCTTAGCAGGCAGATAGTAATAAATGTGAGGCTACTATTGTAATGGTGATGATGGTGATGGGTATACAGGGGAAGACCAGGCTGAGTGGCTCATTAGGTTATTGGAGGTCAGGAGTCAGAAATGTGAACTGGGCAACGAGTTTCAGAGAGCAGTTAAGACTGCTGGGAAAGTTGGTAAAGACTATCAAGAAGGATATGCAGCAGTGCTTGTAAAACCAGGAGGAGTAAGGATGCCCTTTTTCTTCCTGTTGGAACAAAGACCTCACCTGGTTTGAATCCAACTAGACAAAAGCCCGACCTCAGCAGAAAAGATGCTAAACCTAACTAGCATGGTTAAGGTAAATTGAAGCGAAGTTTTTTGGTATTCTGTTTGCCTGATTTGGAGTATTTCTTAGAAGAAATTTTATGGTTTTTCACTCTGCTAATATTTGACATCTATAATGGAAGAAAAAAATGGTACTCTAGCAATCGTCTATAAAGCCATACACCTATATAATGAAGCCAGGAGACCCTGCGAAGGCCGATTAAAATGACAGATCTCATCCCACCAGAGAATGAAAATAATACATTTCCTTCTATACATGTTATAGTTATATAAGCTATAAAATGACCTAAAAAAGAAAACCCCACTACATGTACTTTGTATAATCACAAAACTGGTAATTGGAAAATGTTAAGTTTCCAAGAGTCAGGAAGCTGTTCTTTAATACCTATCATATGCAAGGCATTATTACACAATGACAGAATCAGGCTAGTTTGTTGCTTTATCCATAGAATCCTTGGCAGTGTCTAACTGATTTCTTCAACCTTCATGAAAAACAATAATCCAGAACCTCTTGCTGGGACTATAGTAATATACATTCATACATTCATAGCTTTTCAAAGCTGGAAGGACTCTCAGAAGATAATGAAAATCAGTGCCCTAGGCTTCCTTTAGAATGCTACTTAATGCCCTGAGATTTTGAAATTTTAAATTATTTTAAAAACATAAAAGAAATTATTTAGTCACATATATTAATGCCCACTGAATCCCTACCTATTATAAAAATACACTCATCCTAGCAATGTCAATTTTAGAACTAAAATAAAAATTGAGATAACATGGTGATTTATTCAAGGTGAATGGCATGAATCATTCATTAGAATGAGAGGACATCAGTCAGACCTCTAAAGAAATAAGGCCCAGCATTTGACCTGGTTGATTATTTCTGTTCCCAGATGAAGAATATTTTCTGAATTCTGCCCAGATCCTCTTGGGGTAAACAAATGTTAAAAATGAAAGAAGTGGCAACGTGCTTTTGCTCAGTGTGGGCTCCTGGGGAAAGTCTTATAATATTTTCACTGGGTTGCCATGGAGGCAGCCAACAGCAAGCTCAGCTAATAAATTTGGGCCGACATTGCTGTGGGATAGTACAACAGCCGCCATCAGTGAACATCTGAGTCTTGGAGTGCAACGGCAAGCAGAAACACAAAGTGCCACCCAGGATTTGGAGGCAGATTTATTTACATCGATGGGCACTGATTGGGATCATTCCCAAAATATCAGGCCCTGATCTCTGGTGGTCTAGGGCTTATATGGGCTAAACAAGCAGGAAGTACAGAGGCAGAATGGCTTGTCAATTGGGGATTGGTTCTTACAATGTGCATCACAGTGACCAGCTATGCATCACAGTGACCAGCTATGCATCATAGTGACCAGCCGTTTCTAGGAGGCAGAAGCAACCGGAACTGGAACAGGAACTATTACCTGGGCAACTAAGAAACTGAAGTATATTGGCTGGGGAAGCAGGGGGCATTTTCTGTTATAGGAGCAGAGGAAAAGTAAAATAGGAAAATCACAACAGAATTTGCCAAACCCAAACTCCCAAGATCCACACAGGAATAGTACAGCTTTCAAACTGCGGGAGATATTTACAAACACCCTGAACGAGCGATGCTTTCCCATCCTCCCCACCATCCGAGCGATCCCAAGGAGAGCAATTTACCTGCACAATGTGGCCTGGGCATGAGGGGACAATCGTTAAAGTACTTTGGGATTTAGCTGAGCTTTGAAATAACTGAAAAATCGGGTTCCAGTGCTCAGGGGAGTTCTACAGTTGTCAGATCTTTGCTGTAGAACTGCTGAAAATGATCAGATCAATTAGAAAGGGTTAAATAACTATCTGCCTTAATTTTGTTTAAAGGGGCAATGAAGTAACAATGACCATCCTTGTTTGCTATTCTCTCCTGGGGCTCTGGACAGATTTTTTTTTTTCCTGTTCAGAGCTTCCTGCCTGCTGTTTGTCTAAGCAGGGAGGAAAGCCATCCTTCAAACGCTGCAACAACACAGTGCAAGCTAAGGCTTTTCTACACTTTGTTTAATTTTCCTGAAATGTCCCTTTTTCCAGAAATGATTTATTGGTGACTTAGCATGTTTTTCATCTTACCCAACACTCCCCTGGGGACGTAGTTAAAACACCACTGAGCTATAATTCTCCCGGGTAGGGAAGTGGCAGTGGCAAGGAAACCAAGGCGCAGATTTGAGCAACTGTGGGCTGTTGACTTTATGCTGGCCTTTCATAAAGGGAACGCTCCGAACACCGAGGCGTTCAGCAAGCGGTGTGCATTTCACTGGAGCCTGGCTGCCCTAGCCCTTGCCTTTCTTCCAGCTAGAATGGTCCTGACCAGCAGCACTGTCTTTGTGTCACAGGGCAGAAAGCTGGCAAGTCTGCACGGGGATAATGCTGAAGTCTAACTTCTGAGCGGGGGAGGGAGTCCGAGGGAGAAGTAAAGCTCTGCCCAGTGGCTACTGGTTCTCTTATGGTGTTTGTTTCAACAGAAGTCAATCATTGTGCATTGTCTCTGAGAGAGTGAATACAGCATATTATTTTTGAAAAAAATTGAGATTTCTTTTGGTGGTAAAGTATACAGAAAATAGAAGCTCTCTGTACTTGACTTCTTTGCTATTATTTAAATACCTCCAAAGGCATTCTTCTATGTGAAGGAAAATAAATACTAGGTCTCCAAAGATGAAACTGTCTTCATAGTGGAAATGTTCAATATCGAATCAACTAGAACTGCTAGGATATGTTACCAATGTTCTAAAAAATTCTTGCGTGCAGGGAACTTCGTTGACTGCCCATTCCACAAAATATCTTCTCCCTTGTTGCTGATAGCATCTCAAATTTGCCTTCCTCATACCTCACCATGTGCCTGAGGATGGCTGTCCCAGCTCTGGACAAGAGTCTGATGGGTCCGGGAAAAGCCATGCATCAGTGACAGACTCAGGGGCGGGAGTGTTCAATTCAGGCGGGTAAGATGAAAGCAGAAGACTGCTAGAAGATCTTAAAGTTATCCTTTGCCATTCAGAGAGCCACAGGGGTCCAGGCTTTTCCTCCTCAAGAGAGAAGGAAGCACTGAGTCTCAATTGCTCTGCTAGTCACGGATTTCCACACGCCATCCTGTAGCCATCTTATATCCGCATGAGGAAGAAAATGGAGCCCAGCACTGTGGATCCCGTGACATAACTATAGGTTCTTGTGGCGTAACTGAGCCAGTGGATCAGTCAGTACGGTTCCTTATTGTTTCAACCATTCAAATCGGCTGTGTTACCAGCAGACGAAGGCATTCATTTAACACAGAGTGATTCTACTGCCCATCCTCATTCTACACACCTCTCAGCTTCGTTTCTCCTTTTCCTCTTTTCACGTATGAACTCGCATCTTCGCTCTGATTCACACTGTCCCCGCCCTGACTCTACCCTCCTGATCGCCCTGCCTCTTCCCTGTTCTCATTTGCCCTTCTTCCTAGCAGCTGTCCCCCTAAGTACATCTTAATGCTTGTTGGTCACATCCAAGAGGAAGGCCTCTACTAGGTACCCCCATTTAGGTGGATGGTTGCTACTTTGCCGCCTTTGTACCCCAGACACCAGCACTCCTCCCCCGCTAACAACGCCCTCCACAGCACCACCACATACAATGAGAAGTCTGATGGGGCCTCCACCCCCAACCTACATTTTAATTGAAACATCTCTGGTGAAAATGCCTCAACCCAGTGGCTTTCAAAGCTTTTTTTTTAAACCATGACCCCCACGAAGTATCAGCACTCAGTAAGCACATAATGGACACAGCCACACTGATGCAAAAGGTTCACAAAGCGTACCTTTACTACCTCTGATGCATTTTGACATTCTCTGTTTTATTCTATTTCATTTTTTTTTAATGTTTGTTTCTTCACTAAGTTGACTTTATGGATGATTGGGATCGCCAGAAGCACTTCCTTAATCCATAGCAGAAACTGTGAGAGAGATGTGATAAACTTACAAGGAAACTTTTGAGGGTAATTTCAAAGTCTCAAACCCAAGTAAAATGGTAGCTAACACAAACCGGAAGGGGTTTTATCTGTGTGAGTTTAAGCATATTTTTTCTAAGAAAATGAAGAATGAGAGTATATGAATGCTGATACCTGAAATGGTCATAGTAATTTGAAGAGATCATTCTAAAGTGACAGATGTGTTCAAGAAATATCATCATGTGTCCAGGTGTGGTGGCATATGCCTGTAACCCCAGGTACCCAGGAGGCTGAGGCAGGAGGATCAGAATTTCAAGGCCAGCCTTGGCATGACCCTGTCTTTAAGAGAGGCTGGCAATGTTGCTCAGTGCTCCCTGGATTCAATCCCTGGTGACACAAAGAAGGAGGGGGAGGAAAGGGCAAGGCAGGGGAAGAGGAAGGAAAAGGAGAGGAGAGGGTGGGGGAGAGGGAAAGGAAGGCGGAAGGGAAGAAAAACCATCATAGTTAGTTTTGAAAGGTAGAGAAGTTTCCAGGGCCAACTTATCGATTATATTTTTATGTCTAACTTTTTAGCAGCTGCTAACTACATTTGCTTGGTCATTCGTTTGGTAGCTACCGCTCTTTAAGAGCTGGAACTGGCAGATAATCTCCAAGCACCATTTTTTTGCTTTTGACTGTGGCTGAAATGTGTTGGCTTTCCTGTTGATAACTAGTCATTATCAGCTGTAGCCACACTTTCAGCCCACGCCATACAAATGCCACATATATAAATTCCATATATGCTGGGGGATCGCACAGTATCCAGAAAAGCTCCCACACAAACTGTACTGGAGTACTGGACAAAAGTCCTGGACAAAATATCATTATTTTGAATTTATAAATTATGAAACTCTCTCTTACCTCATTAATCACTCATGAAATTTTTTTTCTTTTTCTTTCTTTTTTTTTTTTTGGTACCAGGAATTGAACTCAGGGCCTCGTGCTTGCCAGGCAGGCACTGTGCCACTGAGCTACATCCCTGGCCTCACTCATGAATTTTGAATCCAGAATGAATTTAAGTATTTCCATTCATGGTGCTGAGTCCTATGAATTTTTTTTCCTACAACTCCGACTAATACACACACACACACACACACACACAGACACCACTATGCATTCACATATATACATATGCATTTATGCATTTGATTTTTAAGCCTATATACAATATAATGCAGGATGGTTTATTATCTACAAGCCCTATGTTTTCACTTGCAAGAAATATTAGGGACTAGCTGTGCATGGCTGTAATCCCAGCCCTCAGGAGGCTGAGACAGGAGGATTGCTGCAAGTTCAACGCCAGCCTAGGCTACATGGTGAAGAGACAAGCATCCAGACATGTAGACATCACCCCACTCATTAACAACTCCCTCCACTGCGCTACCACACAGAGCAAGTCTTGTGGGGCCTCCGCCCAAAACCTACATTTTAACTGATGTAGTTCAAGTCCAGGCTGAACTACATAGTGAGACTGTCTCAAAAAACCAAAAAAAAAAAAAAAAAAGGAAGAAGGAAGATGAAGGGGAGGAAGAAGGGGAGAAGAAAAAGAAGAAGAAGAAGAAGAAGAAGAAGAAATATTAGAGAATGGTTTTATTTATAGCTATATTTATAATGTGATATATCCAGAATTATTGGGAGATATGTCACGTGATATAATAAAGCTTTTGTAATTAAGACATGGGTTTTGGAGACTGAAAGATTTCCAATGCTGTTTTCCCTTTTACTGTCTCTATGAACTCAGGTGAGTTACGTAGCCTCCTACAACCTGACGATCTAGATCTGTGAAAGTCACCCTACAGGAATGCTACAGCACGGAGTTTATCTCTACCCATTAGTTTCACGATTCACCATGACCACCTAATAAACCACAACCTTAGCTCACAGCAGAAACTCTGATGTTAAGAACATGGGCATGTAACAAACCTGCGGAGTGAGTGAGTGTGAGAGTGTGTGTGTGTGTGTATGCGTAGGGTTTGGGCGCTTGTCTCCTCTTCTTGCTAAAGAAACTTCCTTAAAAATAAATACGCTGCAAAATAATGACAGGAAACTACACAAAATCAAAAGAGGATGTCAGGAAGTACAGGATATGAGGTTATTTTCATTTCCTTTGGTGTTTTTCTTATTAATCATATATATTTATAACTTTAAGAGGTGGAAAATTCACTGTTCCTTTTCCTTAAGATTCGGTTTATAATAATAAAAAAGTGACAAGAAGAACCAGTATAATGCTTTCTGTGCAAGGTTTGTAGCAGCGTTGAGGTCTCTGGTCCTGCTCTTTGACCATTGGAGTAGAACACGCCTCACATCCGTTCTCATTCATTTATAAAAACTGCTACCTCTTCAGACATTTCTGGCCAATGTGGAAAGAGTATAAAAGTAAAGTACCTTCAAGTCTCGACAGATACAGAAAGATTTTTTAAAATTCTGATTATTACCTCATTTCCAGGAGGTAGCTTGGGGAACTGAAAACCCACTTCCCCCTTTCAGAATCGAGGCTACAAAAATACCAGTGCCACCGCTGCCTTAGTGGTCATGTGAACGAAGGGCGTTCTGTTTTTCCATGTGCGCAGGAAAGCAAGCACACTGCCTGCAGGTTTTTCTCTATGAAATGGGGATCTGCATCCTGTGCTGCTGACAGAGAAGCGCACTTCCTCTCCAACTTTGCAAACAAATTTCTACAGTTCCTATTTGGCTAGAAGCCAAAATAAACAAACCGAAAAAAAAAGTTTTGCAGTCCTTTGCTTTGTGGAGCAGACAGATGTGTCAGGTTGCAGGTGGGCTTTTCTTTATACTACACTTGACTTACTAATACTTTTGACTCAAAGACTAAAGTGCAGTCTATCTTTTGAATGTTTATGATCTAAGTCAAACAGTTCATAAGGTCATAATGTAGCTCCAACCAAGGAGCAGGGAGTTGCTTCATCTTCAAAGCGGCTTCTCCTTAACTCCTGAGTAAAATTCCCTAGGAAACTTTTTATGGCAGACATATGTTGTTTTCATCTGCCCAGCATCCCTTCCTTTGGGAAACCACGTGGTTTTAGTGGGGGCTGCCAGTCATTGTACCGCATCCCAATCTATTCGTACTGGTAGAATAGGACACAGGTCTGTCCAATGCTGACATTGTCTCCCTGAAATTGAAATACTTCAGTGGAGGTAGATACGCTTTCTTCCTTTGGGATGCCAGCCTGGCTGCCATCTTCATCACGTATGGGGAGGTGGAGGAGGCCCAGCTGCAGAGGAAGGAAAGACAGGAACAGAGGAGCTATAAGAGGGGAGGGGGGAACCACAGGGAAGAAAAGGACAGGGGAAAGAGGAAGAAGAGAAGGGGACGATGTAAAGCAATTTGATCTAACCTCAACGGAACCATGATTGAAGTCAGCTGATTCCTAAACTTCTTGGATATTTGTGTCAAAGGACAAAATTACAATTAACAACTTAATTGGCTTATGCTATTCTAGAACTGGGCAACACTTCATTCCACAAAATAGAATAATTGTTCCCATGGGCTAGCAGAAGAGTTCCATTTTATATACAGATAAAAGCTGAAGGAAGCAGAAATAAAAGAATAAAAATTGTACAAGTCCTTTCAGCTTCTTTCCTTGTAAGGTGGGTATAGGGAGACATAATAGTAGGAAAACAACTGATTAGTTAACATCAGATTACTTTGGGTTACTTTTTGCCTGAAATGAGCCTGTTTGGTAAATGTGGTTGTCAGCTCTTTAATCTTAACCTCTCGGGTTAGGTAAACAGCTTATTTTCAGCTTGGTGGCACGGAACTTTAGCGTGAATAACTCCATTTTGATTTTTAACCATGTTTGTTGGAGCTTAGTGAAAAACAATAACCTCTTGTATTTTTCTGAAATCCTTGAGTCAACCAATTTCAATCTCTGTTGAGCTAGTTTCGGTGAGAGGTCCCCAGGCCAGAGAGGCCTTAGCAGCTGTGCATTCATTCATCCATAAACATTTATCGCATGGCTACTATATGATAGGCACTAAAAGTCTTTGCTCTTAATAAAAGAAAAAAGTTCTGGGATGTCCTAAATTAAATGACAAAGACCAGAGGATGGGACAGATAAGAGAGGTTAATCAGTTATCAGCTGTGGGGGAAACCAACAAAAAGGCTGTCAGTGTTAAAACCTTGACTTAAAAATCCCACCTAAGCAGACCACAGGGTCACTCTGCCCTGTTTACATGTACAGTGTCAGCATGGTCACCCCAGCCAACCCAGCAGCAAATGTTACTATGCCTGCTCTTCTACCCCAAAGCCTTTCCTGCTCCGCATTACCCTGCCTCTCCTATCAGTAGCCACCCTAGACTACAGTGCTTTTTTTTTTTTTTTTTTTGGTACTGGGACTAGAACTCAGGCTATCGTGTTTGCTTCCCCAGAGTTTAGAGAAACGCTCTTAGCTCTGGTCTGGTGAACATTTTCCAACTGCTACGTAGCCCTACTGCTGGGGGCTGTGCAAACTTGTCTCAGGATATGGTCCTGCCTTTTCTTGGCTAGCATCTGTAATGGCTCAATAAACCCTTTTATTTCAGCTATTCCTTTGGTCTCAAGTGTTTGATTTAATATTTTCATCAAGTTTATAGCCCGTTTGGGGAAATAAACATGATACACACACACTAGATTTGAACATATATGTACCAAATTGTTCATGTTATGGCGGAGAAGAACAGGGTATTGAGAGAGTGTGAGAGGGGAATGAGAGAGCTGTGTTTACAGTGTCTTTAGAACAATACTGTAGAAAAGGGAGGGCAAAGCTGCGGCTTGGGGGTGCAGGTCTATGGTGTTAAATCAGAACTCCTGAGACAAGAGATCATGAAATAAAAGGGTTTAGTGAGCTATTACAGGTGTTAGCCAGGAAGAAAGGACCAGTCCTGGGACAAATTCCTGCAGCCCCCAGCAGCAAGCCTAGGGAGCAGTCAGAAAATGTCCCTGGGTAGCAGGGAAACCTTTGAGATCGGACAGTTCCTGAGGGGAAGCAGTAGTTGGAAGTCAAGAAAAAGATTCTGAATTAAGGTTTCAACATACATTCAAAAATGTAAAATGGCCTTTTGTTATTTTGGCCTGTACCTTGTTATTGATTAAGCTCCTCCCACTTTTTCTACCTTCCATTCTCCCACTATTTATAAACAAATTTAGGACACCTCAGAATTTTTCTCTTATGAAACAATGTAAGAGGTGCAGCAGTGCTGTGGAAAAAGAGAAAACTTCATGCATGATCTGGAAACCAAAATTCCTATCCCAGCTCCATCAAAGTGGCAGGAATTTTCCTCCACAGCAAAGAGGTAATCTGACCCAAATCCAGGCTGCCTGTCACTTGAAAGAACCAAAACTTGTGGGAACAGGAGTTGGTGGAAAGGGCTTAAGTTTATTCAAAGCCAGTCCTGAGGAAAATAGAGGGGCTAGCTCCCAAAGCTCTATCTTGTGGGGCTCAGAGGCAGAGTGCTATTATGGGGAGGGAAAAGGAGGAACACAGGGAACAGAAAAGCTACACTCCGGACAAGGCCTTTGCCTTCCAGGGTGAGTTTCTTAGTTTTCATCTCTGGCCAGAACACTGCGATGAACCTTGACCTTCTGCAAGCTCTTGCAGCTAATTAAAAACCCAAGGAAGGGCTTGGCTTCAGCAACAGGATTAAGGAAGGGTGCCAGGCAAAAGAAAGGAGGAGAAAAGGACTGTTTCCAAGGAGCCTCTGTTACGGTAATACCTGTCTTTAAACATTCTCAAAATCAAACGCTAAAATACGTTTGACGCACATGTGAAGAGTGTGGTGTGAAACCCAGTGTCTGTGTGGTGGGCAGATGCCACGACAACCTGCTGGGCCAGTCAGGAAGCGGACTTTGTCCCATGTTGGGCCCAGAGGCTCTGAAGAGGGCCCAGAGGCGCTGAAGAGGCCAGCGCAGGGAGGAAACCAGGAGAAAGCTCAGGGCCCTTGCTCAGCGCTTTGTTTGCATATACAAAGTACACGCGGCACCGGCTGTTTCATTTGTTTTGTTATTTGATGTGCTGATAAGTACCTTTCAGCTGAGACCACAGCTCTCAATGATGTTAAGATTGTAACAATTTTTAAAAACCACTTCGGGTATTTTTACTTTTCATTTCCCATATGACTTTTGTGATCCCCTTACAAAACCTTTTAGATCATTTTTAAAGGGAAATAGCAAAGGAGACACCACCATTTCTCTAACTTTTGAAAATCTAAGTATAAAAATAATACTCTAATATTGTGACAAATTCAAACCAGGCAGAAAGGTATAAAGCAACAAGTCCTCCTCATCCTCCTTGCCTCTCCTTGCCTAGAGATAATAAATCTTAGCAGTGTATTCTGAATTCCTCCAGTTTTCTTTATCTGCATATTGGAGCCAATTTTGAAGGCTGAGCAGTGGTTATCTGAGCAGTAGTCACCAAGCAGAAAAGTTGTTTCCACTGGTGCAGGAGCAACCTGAGTGTACACTGCCATAGGTGTGATTGTTTTCTAGTACGCATGTGTTCAGTCCTCTCTAAATTCAGTATAATTTGGCCTGAAATCACTTTGATCATCAGGCAGAATATTTCCTGGTGTTTATTTGAGGAACTTTCTCTCCTCCTCCATGGGTCAAACAAGCATCCCGGTGTTATTGGGTATCTCCTTTTAGAAATGGCTTGCCAAGCCGGGAGTGGTGGCGCATGTCTATGATCCCAGCACTCAGGAGGCTGAGGCAGGAGGATCACTGCAAGTCTGAGGCCAGCCTGAGCTACATAGTGAGTTCAAGGCCAGCCTAAACGACATAGCGAGACCCTGTCTCAAAAATTAAAAATTAAAAATTAAAAAAGGGCTTGCCAATTAAATGTGTTCCAGGTCCTTTTTGTCACAAACAAAGAATTCAACAAGACAAGCAAAAGTGGTGCCAAAATTTATTTGAAAGTGAGGGGTGAGAGAGAAACTGGCTCTACAGAGCAAACTTGGGCCAAAAAAAGAGAGGAAAAAATAATAGCAAAAATAAAAGTACACCCTGGGTCTGGGAGACACTGGGCGGGACACCGTGAAGGGACAGGATAGCTGGCTCTTGATGGTGACTGCCCTTTCATGCTGTCCACACCTCGCAGGAGCCTGCGAGAACTTTATATCCAGGGTGCTGGGAGGCGGTGCTATGTAGATTCTGGGATCCCACCACGCCTCTCTTCTCAGCCAGTCTAAGCCAAACCCTGTCTCCTATCTCACTGGGATTATGTGTGTCTGGGAAAATGGGACAGAGGCGTGAGTTTGCTTCTTGGGCTACATGCTGCTCTCTGACACTGGTCCCTGTCCTCTGCCAGTGAGGCATTGTCCTCTGGCAGGCCCAGTGTCCCTCTCCACTGCCCACAGGGACCAGATGGGCCCAAGGTGGTCCCTCAAAGAAGAGGTAGGAACCTTAGCTCGGCCGAAGAG
Source organism: Erethizon dorsatum (assembly GCA_028451465.1). Lineage (NCBI taxonomy): Eukaryota > Metazoa > Chordata > Mammalia > Rodentia > Erethizontidae > Erethizon > Erethizon dorsatum. The sequence goes on from CM051825.1 coordinate 111,286,512, forward strand.
TAGGTGCTCGACTGTCATCACAGAAAGAATTTCAGGACACCGGAGAGTGAGAGGCACAGACAGCTTTGATTAGGCAGAGTAGAGAGCAGGCTCTGGAAAGAGAGGCGCCCTGTGGTGTGGGGTGGAGGCTGTGGGTGGGCCGTGAGCGTGTTCTTTCAGATGGCTAATGTGAGATGTTTTACCTTTTTAAAACACTCTTTGCAGACTCTGTGTCTTCATCTTAAGGTGAGGTTTCTGCCCTTTACCTTATCAACTAGGTTAATTTATGGACTTAAGAGTGTCTTTAAGGAATTTGAGTATAATGGATCTGAAAGAAAAAAGCCTAAGGAGGAAAGGTCTGGAGTACAAATATAGAAAACTTGGGTAACTTTTTATCCTGAAGTTGCAGTCTTCTTAAAATTACAATTTTTAAATTACAATTTTTTTGTCCCCTTTGCACCTATTTTTCTTTCTTCATCCTTGCTCATCGGCAGGCCATGGCCCATCCACAGCTGCACATTCTCGGCCCCTCTTTCTTCTCTCATAGCCTCTGCCTTAACCTGGAAGATCTCACCATCCTGGCCTTTTGTTTAGTTCCTTCATAGTTCCCCTTTTCACACAGAGGTGTTAAAACTCTAGTCTTTCAGCCATGCGAGGGGGTGCAGCAGAGCAGCTAAAGTGCAGAAGAGTAAGGCTAGAGGGGGTAAGCCCATTCCGAGGTTATTCTGATGAGTTTGCTTTCTTATGTAGGCCTTGCAGGGAGAGGGTCAGGGAAAGTTTTAAACAGACCAATAGCAGAATTTGATTTTCATTTGCAAAAGAAATGGATACTAGAAGCAGAGCGGGTTGGAGGGGAGCGTCGCTGGGGGCAGTGATTCCGATTCCGATTCCAATTAGAAGACTATGGCAAGAGTTCAGGAAAGATGCTGTGTGAGCCCAGCATCTTAATTCCCTCTTGGATCTGAGAGAGCAGTCCATTTTGGGATCATAGGCCAGTGTACCACTGTAAAAGAAGGCAAGTCCTGATACGTGCATTTCTAGCCTTCCTTGCAGCTGGTGTCGGGACTTCGTGATATGATAATCATTTTGGTGCTGCTGGTGGGAAGAAAAATGATCCTCCACAAGCTTGATCTGGGGCCAGCAGTGGTGGCAGAAAGCCCGTGGTAAGACACCCAGGGCTGCTGGTGTCTTTGTGCAGGGGTTCAATATGATGTATTTGGCTGTGGTTCTGGGTGCCTCATCTCCCAATATTTCTGTCCATTTCCCAAGCTCAAATCTTAGATCTGAGCAATTTTCATTCCATCTTCAAAATAACCTTCTGAGGAAGTAAGGCAGGTGTTATTATTCTCATTATGGGAGGAAAATGAAGCTGAAATGTGAAATAATTTGTGGAAGATCAAAAGCTAGGAAGCGGTGTACCCAGAGATGGACCTGAGTCTTTGCAATAGGTCTTGGTACTTCTTACACTATCCCTTGCTTTTAAAGCTCTGTAGCTTGTAACCCATGGCACATATGGCAAAGTGAAGGGAGGTGCCAGAAGCTATAGCTTAGTTCTGGCCCAGGTTTCTACAGTTATGTAGAAGTCTTATTAAACAAGTGAAGTTATTTGGGACTGTGGCACAGCTCAGTGGTAGAGTGCTCGCCTCCCATGTACAAGGCTCTGGGTATGATCTCCAGAACCATGTACAGAGAAAACAAAAGTTACGTAACATGATGTATAATAGAATAAAATGAAATATCTAGATACAATTAAAAGTTCAAATGAATTCTACTTTTGTATCAAGAGATGAGCATCTGTATTCCCCCAGGAATAAAAAAATCATTCTTTTCTATAGTACTTTGGTAAAAAAGTAAGAGAAGTACTAAAATGAAATAGCCAGTCCCTATGCTAATATTACAGTTTGCTAAATAGTCCCATTTAATTTAGTAAGCATCATGTTACTCCCCACATAGCTGATCTATGAGTACATACGTAATAGCCTCTTCCATGTATGTTCTTAAAGCCCACAAGTCCAGAGCGCCTTAATAAATGTATAATAAAATTTATTCGACTAAAGATTGGTAGAGACACAGATGCTGACTAATGCCACTAAAGACACATGAAACAGTCTATTAAATATCTACTGAAAAAGAGATAAATGTAAGATCTTTCCCTAATTTGCATGTTGTGCTGAAATGATTATTGTGTCATCTGCTGAAAATTATGTGCAATGATTTCAGAGTAAGGAAACAAATTCTTGATTCGATGAAAGGTTAAGGTAATGTATCGTAATCATTCTAAATTATAGTTATTAAAGTTCTATAAATATAAAATGTTTCAATTCTACAGCTTGGGCAATGAGTCCATTCCGAGCAGCACTGACCAAATAGTATTATTTTTATAATGTTGTAAGTATACTAGGTTACATCTGACTATAAAATAAATGTTTGTCTAGATTTCTGTTGTGTGTGCTTTTTAGTTTTTCCTCTACTCATTCAGGCACTGTGCTAGGTCTTGAGGCAGAAATAAATACCACAGTGTCGTGTAATAAGAAACTACAATATGATGTGATGTATAATAACAGAAATCCACACAAGCCACCCCATAGGAGTCAAAAAATAAGTGAAGCCTAGAGGCTTCACTGAGAGGTAGAGTCTTTTTTTTTTTTTTTTTTTTGTGGGTACCGGGGGGACGACCTCAGGACCTCGCGCGCCAACAGGCACCCGTGCCGCTGAGCGATATCACCGGCCCCTTTTTCGTATGTGGGATCCGGGAGTCGAACTCGGGCCTTCGCGCTTGCAAGGCAGGCGCTTAAGCCGCTGAGCCGTCTCACCGGCCCGAGGTAGAGTCTTATACTGGATTTTAATTTTGGGATGCTGAATTGACCCAGTACCTTGCAGGGAAGGCAAATGCTCTTCCACAAAGCACCACTTCCAGCCCTCTTTGCGCTAGACCTTGAAGGATGAATCTGAGAATAACAGAGGATGACATGTGGGAAAAGGAGAGAGGATAGCATTTGAGATGAAGGGAGACACACATGCAAAGATATGCAGACATAAATTAGCTTAATGAGTTCAAAGAATTGTATTTTAGTGTTTATGAGACCTAACATTGAAAAGTCTCTGTGAGAGATGAAGTTAGGCTAATGGGGGACAGGTCACAAAGGACATTCAATAACTGCTCTATGGACTTGACTGAACAGATATGAAGAAAACAAAAAGTTTCAGACAAGAGCAGTGCAAAACAATATTTATCCTTTGGAAAAATGACTCTGAAGATAGTGTGGAGCATACCTTGAAGAGGAAAGAGAAAAATGCAGAGTCCTGGTGACAAGTAACCATGACATGTATAAATAGAGGTGAGGAGATGACAAAATATGTGAGAACTAGCGGGGGAATGGAACTGCAGAAGTGGTAATGAATTGGATGTACAGGGCAAGGAGAGGACTTAGACAACTGGGTGACTACAGAGCCAAGAAGCAGAATAGGAAATACAGGAAGAACAGATGTGTGTGCACATTGAAAACAGGCTCATTTTCAGCAAGCTGATGTTAGGGTGGTTGGGAATTAGGCGGGTATAGCCATAGTACCAATGGGAGACGTAGACAGGTGAGGGCTGTCTATACTACTTCAAGTCAATCGATTACACAAGTAGTAATGACAGCTATGGGAATGAATAAGGTTGCCTCATAGGAAAAGGATACTCTGACAAAATATTGTATATGATGTGAAAGAAAGAGCGATGGACAGGAAGACAGAGACTTGGCCTCCATTGCTGGCTCTCTTGGAAATCACTGCATGATGTTAGGCAAGTCATTTTACAGTTCCCTTCCTTGGCTTCTTTACCTGTGAAAGGAGGCAGTGGGTTGGATTAGACGTGCTTTAGCACTCTGTGATTCTTTACCCAGTTCTCCAAATCTCATGATTTCCATCTCTCCCTGATGGTCTCTGATGAAGCTGCCAATAAAACCTGAAATAACTGGAAAGTAGGCATCAAGAGAAAAGTTTGGCCTAGAAAGACCTACAAACCTTATAATTTCCCCCTGAATAATGGAAACCTGATTTTTAAAAATATTTTACTGTAATTTGGAAGCAGTTATCATAGACTATTATGAAAATACAAGGGTTTTATTGAAAGGAAATTATATTTGGTCACAAATATTTGGATTTTGAATTAAATGACCTTTTGAGTCCAAGCTTTTTCGGAAAATAACTACATAAGGTTGTTCCACTTAAAAGCCACCCACTTACACTGCTTCATGCAGTAGGGGGTTATATAATAGATCTATAGTATTTTTCCCTTCTGGACACTTATGACTGCCTACAAATAATAGAGGAATGGAAAGCATTTATTGTAATTATATTGCATTAATAATGTATGTCCTTATTATAGCAAGCAGTTCAGATGACTGTGTGGGGAGACCTTACTGGTGGTGGATGAGCTCACGGGTGCTGAGCTAGCCCCAAACAAGATACAGGAAAAAGCTTTTTCTTTGGGTTTCCAAAAGATGTGAAGCCTAGTTGGCTGTGAACACCAAAGAAATATAGATCATAGCTTAATTGATAAACTAAAGATCTGTTAAAGATATATACTAGCTGTGTCTCAGTACCTCAGTGGGGTTGTTTTTGCGAATTTATTTTGTAGTTTTGATTGAGCTATAGTCCCTCAATGCCTTTAAACTTAGCCTCTGGATGATAATTAATCCTTGAATGTCGGGAGGCACATCTTATTGTGAGAAGCCCTGAGCCCCAGAGCCCACCGTAGCTTACAGCAGTCATGGCATCAACAACCTCAGAACTTAGAGCTTTGCACTGTAAAGAGAAACCTGGGCCAAAAGACTAGGATTTGTTAAATTTACTTAGAGTTTGTAAAGATGTTTAAAAATCAAGAGAAAAGTATCCAAGTATGGTGGTGCACACTTGTAGTCTCAGCTACTCAGGGAGACTGAGGCAGGAGAATCACAGATTTGAGCCTGCCCTGAACAATTTAGTGAGGCTCTGTCTCAAAAGAAAATAAAATTGTAAAAGGCGCTGTGGACGTAGCTCAGGGGTAGAGTACTTGCCTAGTATGTGTGAGCCCCTGGGTTCAATCCTGGTACCTCAAACGGGAGAGGTGTAAAGGGTAAAAAGTGAATAAACTGAAATTAAATCATGAACAGACAATAACCAGTTAAGAACACAGAAAAGAACACAAAAGGAACAAAAATGATAGACTATCTAGGAATAAACATGACAAGTAATATGCATGATCTACATAAAGAAAACTTTAAAACACGACAAGATGTGAAAGAAGACTGGCAAAGGAAAGACTAAAAGAGTTCCCAGATTCATTATTAAATGAAACGAGAGACAGAGCAGTATGTATTCTACTCTTTGAACAGAGAGAGGATTTCACGCCCTTCATTGTTTGGCGTTCCAGCTATCTCACGTAATAAAATGGAAGAGGGAGACGCTCACAGCTCACCCACCCTGGATGCTCTTTTGAGTGGGTGTGTATTTTTGCTGCTGCCATCACCCGTGACATCAGACTCCATATTCTTTAGCCTTTGAATGAAGACACAGACCAGAAAATCTCCAGGGGGCTTTCAGGCCTTCAGCCTTGGGCTGGGCTGCACTTTGTTTTGAGGCTTTCAGGTCTTGGACTGAGCAGCTACCAGATTCCTCAGCTCTCCGGCCTGCAGGCCACCCTGGGACCATCCAGCCTCTGACCATAAAAGCCAACCTAATAAAACCTCTCTCTGTCTGTCTCCGTCTGTCTGTCTCTCTCTCTATATATATTTTATACATCTATTAGATCAATCCTGACTAATACATTGCCTTTTCAGAAAGCTGATTTTAAAGCAAATAAAATTTTCAACCAAAAAAATCCAGAAACAAGAAGCAAACATTTTCAAATGAAAGCCCTGAATTATTAAATATAAATAGTGATGGTCAAAATGCAAGAATATAGGGCTGGGTGTGTAGCTCAGTGGTAGAGCATTTTTCTTAGCATGTCTGAGGCCCTGGGTTCAATACCCAGCACTGCAAAATTAATAATAATAACAATAATAATACAAAATATAAATAGTGAAGGTCTAAGAGGTGAGCAGTAAGACACCCTCACTCTCCTTTCCTTCTCCCCTCCCATTCCCACACCTCCATCCAAATGTATGCTTCTCTGGCTTATGATGTTGGCTTCTCTTGCTTATGAGGAAGCATCTCTGTGTCATACGTACCTTGGAAAACCTGCCCGGCAAAACTGTGTCAAATGATTTCATCCACGCAAGTCAGCACAGGGCTCAAAATCTGTCCTAGTTAATCAGTTGTCATTATTCCCACAGCGTCTCTCGCCACAGTAGGTTACTTTGCTAGACTGGTAGGTGGGGCGAGGTAATTTATCAGAAAATTTATTGGACATATTTACTACGATATTAACTTGCATTTGTTCTCTCAATAGTTTTAACCTTCTACATTTTAAGCAGATAGCTTTGCTCCCTTGTCTCAGAGGAAGTTTATAGCTAAGCAGAAAGCAGGAGCTTCCTGAAAGATACTGCATTTATTTGTAAAAACCTCAACTTACAGGAAAGATTGTGACTTCCATACCCAGCTTTCTGAGCACTAAGTAAGCATTCTTCATTCCTTTGAGATCAGAGGAAGAGGAAATTCTAATGCCAGATTCAAGTTCTACCACCTAATGAGACACAATGGGACCAGTACAAATTGTAAAGAAAGCAATGATGATGATGATGGTGATAATCTCACACACACATTTATTTAAATAACAACCAAAAAACCAAAAGCGATATTTCGTGCATGTCAGTTTGTGGTTGTAAATTGATGACCTTGCACATAGGCATCAGTGACCTTCTCCTCCTCACCTGATGAGTCATCTTAAACTAAATATAAAGTAAAATTAATCACAGCAGCACACACTTCCTAGCAAGCATTTGCCAAATCTCTTCATCCTGGACCTGGGAACGTGAGTGTGGACATTTGTGATGAATATGGGACACAGCTGATGAGGCATATTTGACTAAAATCAGTATGACTTACAATAAGTCATAGAATCTCTAAAACTTGCAATGCAGGTGGCTGGATATGGACTCCTTCCAAATCTCACTGAATTGGATAATGCCTGCGTTTCAAATGTCCAGTGTGAGTTTCTGTTACATGTAGTCCGTCCTGCTAGAACTCTCATCTTGTTTGGCAGGTGCCCCATATTTCTAAATTTTTATTCCATAATCTACAGTCTTTTGACTTGCTTTACACTTTGTTGTTTCTGACATTAATTAGACCGGTTCATTGTGTAATCTCTTTACCCCTGTTTCTGAACCCCTCTCCTTCTTCCTCTCTCCTCTGCTTATGCTTCCTCCTCTTCTGCTATTACAAGGACCATGCTGGTCTCCTCCTCAGCTGGCTGTCTCCTCTCTCCAGAGGGACCAAAATGATAACAGTCTGTGAACGGCAGGAGAAGCTGGGCACAGACAAATAAGCTGTTGCCTAGCACAGAGATAGATCTCTAACTTCATATCGTTAAATGCAATTCCTCAGCTTATCTCTATCAAACTCAGTTTAAGGAAGTCATTTGCCAATGGTAACCACTTGCCAGCTGGAACTTTTATGGGTGTTATCAAAACAGATGAGACTGATAGAGACTTTCTGAACTTTTCCCAGGGAATTATCTTTATAAAGTTACAGTTTTCTCTATATCATGGTCATATTGCTAATATTAACATGAAGTCTCTGTAAGGTGTTTGAGGTTTCAAAGATGAAAACGTTACATAAAGGGAGTGAATCCATTTGGGGAGACAATAAACAAATACAGGAATATTACGTACATCATGGAGCTACCGGCTCTACTACCTGTAGACTTGTTCTAAATGACAGTGCAGCTAAGGGCAGTGATCCATATTTTTTGAACATGGTTTCTTCTAAGTGAAAAGGAAAGGTAATTTCTCCTCCTCCCCAGGTGCGCATTTAGGTCCTACACTGAGCAGACTTGCCACAAAGCTGAGAAAGCTTTAGCACCCCTGTCTTGCTTGTGCTCCATCCGAAGTTCCAGATTGCCAATTTCATATTTGGTAATGCCTTGTTATTTTTCTTAAAGAAGGCTTTCCCAATTCCATAAGCTTCATGATTTACAAAATTTGGATCTGTAACTGATATAACATAACAACACAGCTTTCTGTTTCTAACTTTTAGTGATGTCCAGTGTTTTATTGGAAAATGAAAAAGTACATTAGTGTTATCATTAAAAACATAATTCATTCTATCTGCTTCTCTGGCTTTATGGTTAGTTTTTTTACTTAAAGCTAGCCACTTGGAGCCATTTTTATATAACTCCCATTCCATTGAGGGCAATTTGGCAATAGCTTTTAAGACTATAAATATATTTGCATAGTTATAAGATGCCATATCTACAAAACTATTCAATAGCCAAAGACTGGAAACATCCCAAAAGCTTGTCAATAAAAGACTGGTTAAGTAAATGATGCTACATCCATGTTAATACTGGGCAGCTGTTGAAAAACGAGGAAGTACTTAATGTGCTGATAGGGAAAGATTTCAAAGACAAGTTGTTAAGTATGCAATGGTATATATAATGCACTATTAGTACTGTAAAAAGTTGGGGAAATAATTGCTCGTAAGTAATTCTGAATGGATGTACAAAAAATAATAAAAGAGATTACGTATGCTCGTATGGTCCTTGAGGAGTGGGTGGATGTTACATATATAAACAATTTGATGTGTTTTAGATATCAACCCATAGGAAATGTATTGCCTACTCAAAAGGTAAAATTAAGAAAGAAACTGGAGCCAGATGTGGTGGCACATGCCTGTAATCCCAGCACTCGGGAGGCTGAGGCAGGAGGATTACTGCAAGTTCAAGTCCAGCCTGGGCTACATAGTGAGTTCAAGGCCAGCCTGAACTACATAGTGAGACCCTGTCTCAAAAAAACAAACAAACCAAAAGAAGAAGAAAGAAGGAGAAGAAGGAGAAGAAGGAGAAGAAGGAAGAAGAAGGAAGAAGAAGGAAACAGGAGACTGGACACTCTTCTCTCATGTGAAGATATCCATATTGTTTTGCCTCTCAAATTGTCCTGGTCATTATAATGACATCATGACCCTTTCTCTATGGTGAAAGTCTTACCATTCTTTCAGCTGCCGTGACCCCGATTCAGGTGCCTGTAATCACCTCTGTAGGACATGTGACCTTTCCCCGTGTGCAATCATCAGTTATATAGATTGTTTTCAACACCATTCTTGATTTACCTTTGGCCTTCCTTGCTCTACCTTTACATCATACTTCACCCATTTCTCCAACAGGTTTTGCTCCTATCCACAGAGAAGCCTTCCCTGACTCCCTGGGAAATTACCTTGCTGTTCTTGGCCATCCCTGTACATTCCTTTCCAAAACGTGTATCTTACTTCTTACCTGTAATGTCTGTCTTCTGTATTCGAGTCCCGATGAGAACTCCACACTGGCTAGCGCTGCACTTGGACTGTTTACCTCTGTGTCCCTCGTGCTGGATACAGTGCCTACCAGGGAGTAGCAAATGCTTTGTTGACTGAAGTGGATGTCTTCCCTCCCTTGAGTGAGTTCCTTACAGTCAAGATATTTCATCCTTCTACAGCCCATAAAATATGAAGGACAGTATTTTACAGTGGAGAAAAGATACAGATTCAGACATGAGTTTTGCCACTTACCATGCAAATTTGAGATCTTACTCTTTAAGCCTCTTGGGTTTCAGAGGTCTCATCTACAATAAGGTTTTCATTCACTTCATCATTCAGTAAGTATTTACTGGGTGCTCGCCATGTCCCATTTCTCTAGGAACTACAGATTTAGTAGAATGCAACACAGAAAAGAGCTTGCTCTCTGAAACACACGCTCTAAGTAGGGAAGGGGTTGAGGGAGGGGCGTGGTAAATACATAAGCAAAAATCTCAGTGATAAAAGCCAAAATAGAGGGCCAGTGAGATGGCTCAGCGGCGTAAGCGCCTGCCTGGCAAGCGCGAGGGCCCAAGTTCGACTCCCGGAACCCACATACGAAAAAGGGGCCGGTGATATCGCTCAGCGGCACGGGCGCCTGCTGGTGCACGAGGTCCTGAGGTCGACCCCCGGTACCCACACACACACACACACACACACACACACACACACACACACACAAAAGCCAAAATAGAGCAACTAAGGTGGCTAACTAGACAGGTCAGAGAAGGCTTCTCTAAGGAGATTACATTTGAACTGAATTTTTGAGTAAATTCAATAAGATAGTATCTATGACTGTATTAGAATCATGTCCAGTATAAAATAAGTGTCAAAAATAATAGAGGTTAGTGTTAATAAAAACTTGTCAAAAGAATGAACTGGAAATAAATTTCAAAAATCTAGAAGAAAGTATATTGAAGGTTTCTACCATAAATGATGGGGGGAGGGGAAGGAGACAAAAAAATTAAGATGTGTTATGTGCAGGTATCAACTCCCCACAATAAATGTAATCATTATGTACTACAAACATATACTAATAAAAATAAAAAAGGGAAATGGTGAATGAGGAGATAGATGCATTTAACCTCGTTTAAACATTACACTGTCTATATATATGTATCAAAGTATCATGTTACCCCAATAATGTGTAAAATTTTTAAATTTTTATGTACTAGTTAAAAAATAAATGTAATTTAGGGCTGGGGATATAGTTCAGTGGTAGTAATACACATGAGACCCTAGGTTTGATACCCAGCACTGCAAAAAAGAAAAAAAAGTATAAAAATAAATGGCAACTTAAATTAAAAATGAATGAACTGAAAGTATATGAAAATATCAACAGATTGTCTTTCATATATAAAATGCTTCAATTACAACATATCCATATATTTATATAGTGAGGAAATCATACATATCCACGTGGGTCTTATTTGAGTTAATAAACTAAATCTCTTTCATTATTCTGCAATCATTAGTGCTTTTTTTAAGTTTATACTGAGAGTGATTTAATTATTCACGCATCTGTCCAGCACTGTACGCAGAGAGAAAACATGCAAACACATGCATCAGTATTCTCTGAGGTTCGCACGAGCCCATGAGTTCTTCCATGTTTATTCCATCGAGTGGATGAGGGAGAGGTTAGGGGTTAGGATATGAGAGGGACGGAGGGAGACGAAGGATGTCTCATCACAATCCGGCCAGGACCCTGAGGAAACCCCTGACAATGCACATCTTCCTGACAGTAAAATCTTGCTGGTAGTAAAATCGTTGGAGTGTGCAGATGCCATATATCAAAGGGTGGGTTATGAACTGCCTCTGTTCCAGGAAATTCTCATTTAATCCCTAAAAAATGTATGAGTCAGTAGCTGTCTCAGGTTGGGTTCCCAGAAGCTGACCCCTCGAAACAGAGGAGGGAAGTAGAAAAGTTGGTACCAAGATTTCCAGGTGAAGTCTGCGGTGAGTCGGGTGCTCCAGGGAAATTCTGAGGTGTAAATTACTTATTAAAGTCACCCCTCCTTTAAGTTAGGGAGTTGGGCTTTCATACTCCTGTACCAGTCACACTTTGGTTGTGGCCTCAAGTAGCTCTAGGTGCCCCAGGGCGTTCGCCCAAAGAGGACCACAGGCTTGGGCTGCTCATGCAAATGGCACAGGGAATACAAGCATAATAAATGGGACCCAGGGATCTGGGTGGAGCACTCTACAGTACTCATACCCCCAATTTACATAAGCAGAGATCTGATGCTGAACTTAAGTGCTTTGCCAAAAGTCCCTGTTTAAGGGGTCAAGTTCAGATGCACACCCAAACAGGTTTGATTCCACAGCTCATGCTCAGCTCTACCAAACGTATCTTCTTTCCTACTATAGCCATATGTACAGTAACACACTGTGTGTATTAAACAGATATTCTTAGCTCACTTTCTAAGGCAGAAGACTCTACCAGGACATGTAGTGAAACATTATATTTGGAAATTTTTAGAAGAGCACTGTCTGACAGAAATAAAATGGGAGTCACATATGTAATTTAAAATTTACTAGTGGTCACAATAAAAAGGTGACAGAAATAAGAGAAATTAACTTTAATAGTATATTTTATTTAAAACAAACATACTCAAATATTATTATTTTGACATGTAATCAATATGAAAAGTTAATGGGATTATTCTTCACTCTTTTATATAATCTTTTTGTGGCTTTTAAGCTGACAGCATGTCTCAATTTAGTTGTGAAATATTTATCAGAAATACTTAATGTGAATTAAAATTGCATAAAATTTAGAGCTGAAAATGTTGATTCCTAGAGTCAAATTGGTCCAAACATACTTAAAAATTTCCATACTGAATCAAATATCATTTGCTAAATTTAGATCAACTAAAACTCAATATCAAAAAAATCAATCTCTTAGTCACTCTAGCCACATTTCATTTGCTCAGTAGTTTCACGTTGATAGTGGTTCCCACACTGAACAATACAGAAAATTTGTCTTTTGTGAAGGCATAGGATGCAACTCTGTACATGATTAGGAATGAAACCAGCCAGTCACCATCAAATAAATATCACGTACCATGTGGAAGGACAGGAAAAGTTAACTACAAAGGCTTCGCAGTTGGAATAGCTCAGAAAGAGAATTGGCTGTGTTCCTAACTTTGGACCACAGCCACCCAGGAAGTGGGAATGGCTTTTGCTTGGTCCTTGCTAAATTGCCTACATGCAGTACTTGATTTCCATCTCCGTAGTACATACCGGAGACCTAGTTACTTAAGCATTTGGTGATCTTAAGTGAATTCCACAACAAATCCAAGAGTACTGTTAAGGGGCCATTTGCACCCCATAACTTCACCTGTACATACCCACTGATGCTGGAAGCCCAACAAGACACAAGGACACAAAAGTAATAGGAAACCCTGGCTTGCCTTTAAATGTATGTGCAGGTTTATACCCCAAAGAAGTGAGCCATCTCCAAGAGGCATGCATGAGAATGTTTATGAAGCTCTATTACTAACTATCAAAAACTGGAAATTAACCAAACACACAACAGTAAAATGGGTTGGGTGTATAGTTTAGTGGTAAAGGGCTTGCCTAGCATATGTGTAGAAAATACAGTGAGGGTCTTGGCAGGGGTGAAACGTATTGGACAGAATGCCAGCACTGCCATTCAGTGTTGGAAATTGTAACAGACAAAATTCTACAAGATGCTGTGAAAAATGCAAAAGCTGAAATACAAGTAAAATATTCTGCATGCACCAATAGCCATATTCGAAAATGTATTTATTATGACACCTCACTAGCTGAACTGAAAGCATTCACAGGTCTGCTATGCTTAGCAGGGATGTCTCATGGCAACCACAGGACTGTAAAAGACTTATGGAAGAGCAATGGGTCAAAATATGGCATAAAACTGTATGCCCTTGTAGATGCAAAGACTTGTTATGCTTTCAGTGCAGACATTCATCCTGGAACTCAGCCATCGGGCCCTTATTCGTATAGTAATAAACTGAATGATGCTGTGAACAGACTCATTGCTCCCATCTCCCCAACTAATCAGAATGTGACATTTGACAGTTGTTTTACCAGTTTCCAATTGATGTTATATTTGTTGACAGGGCACAAGTTGACCAGCACAGGAAGTGTACACAGGAAGGAGGCAGAAACTCCAAATGAAATGTTGCAATTTCAAAACACAGAATTGTATAGTACAATCTTTGGATTTCAGAAAGCTTTACATTGGTCTCACATATGGCAAAGAAAAACAAACTGATACTGCTGATGCCAACACTGCACCATGGTGCAAATATTGATAGGGAGACCTTGACAGAACAGAAGCCTGAGATGGAGACTTTCTACAACAAAACCAAAGGTGGAGTAGATGTTGTTGATGAGTTATGCAGCAACTACAATGTCATTTGAAACACAAAGCATTGGCCAATGTTTGTGTTTTACTCAATCCTAAATATGTGTGGCATAAACATTTTGATAATTTACAAAGAAAATAACAAGTGCAGAATAGCATGGAGAAATTTTCTTATGGGAGTAAGACTAGAGCTCATAAGAGATCATTTTCAGCAGGGGCAAACCAAAATGTTTCTGCCCAGGGAACTATGCCAAAAAATTGTGGAGCACACTGGTGAGCTGACAGGTGAACAGGCAAGTGCAGCATCCCAAAGACAAAACAGATGTCAACTGTGCCCTACAGGAAAGGACAGGAAAACAAAACATACATGCTATCAGTGTAAGTGATACTTGTGTATGGAACATGCAGTTTTCATGTATGAAGACTGCCTTGGGTTTGACAGTTCAAGCAAAGATTATTTCTGTGATAGACTTTTGTTTATATTACATTGAAGTTCACATAGGTTTTTATTTCTGATGTTATTTTTTTAGGTTTTGTCAGCAAGCAAGCAAACAGCTGATATGAAAATGTCAATGTCCATTCTAAGCACTCATATATTTGATATTTTATTTTATTGACATCTTACTTCCCTGCTAAGTACATGTTGTATAATTTAGTGGATGCTCCTGACAAAACAGGAAGAGAAGAGAGGTGACGAGACTGCCACGTAGGAAAGGAAAGCTAAGCACGTGTGCTGTCACTGTAAGCAAAACATGTGTATGGATCGTGCTGTTGACACACATGTAGACCCTCTTAGGCGTGATAATTGCAATAAAGATTACTTTTTTAAAAGTGCTATTGGTATTAGTTCATATAAGAATTTATTTCTGTTGTTCTTTTTAAATTTCTATTGTTCTTTTTTAGACTTAGTACAGCAAAAAACAGTAGATTTTATAAAATCTATTTATTTATTTATTTTTTTAAAGACAACAAGTAAACATTCTCATGTATTAACAAACTCAAGCATTAGAGAATGTACAAATACCTTTTGGAGAAAAATATTACTCAGTATAAGATTAAGCCATGTAAAAGCTAGGTAAAAATAGAAGACTAAGGAATGGAATAGTCACAGTGAAATTGCATTTTCATACTAGGGAGACAATACGATGTTTACAGATGTGCATCCAGTTTATTTCGCTTGTGAGTATTTTCTCGAGTTGCATCCATTTACCTATAAAAGTTTCCAGTTTATCTTTCTTTATGGCTGAGTAGTATTCCATTTTATAGAAATACCACATCTTTTTTATCCATTCCTCAGTTAATGGACATTTGGGTTATTTCCATGATCTAGCTATTACAAATTGTGTTGCTATAAACAAGGGTGCGCATATATCACTGTGGTACGATGTTTTTAATTCTTCTGGGAAGATACCCAGAAGGGGAATAGCTGGGTCAAATGGGACCTCCAATCCCAGTTTTTCGAGGAGTCTCCACACGGATTTCCACAGTGGTTGCACCAGTCTACACTCCCACCAACAGTGGAGAAGGGTTCCCTTTTCCCTACAGCCCCTCCAGCATTTGTTATTAGTTGACTTCTTGATAACAGCCATTCTTTCTGGGGTGAGATGGAATCTCAGTGTTGTTTTAATTTGCATCTCTCGGATGACTAGTGATGTTGAACATTTTTTCATATATTTATTTGCCATTTGTATTTCTTCATCTGAGAAGTGTTTATTCATCTCAGATGCCCATTTTTGGATTCGGTCTTTAAATTCGGGAGGTCTGATTTTTTTGAGTTCTTTGTATGTTCTCGATAGTAATCCTTTGTCTGAGGAACAGCTGGCAAACAGTTTTTCCCACGTTGTGGGTTGTCTCTTCACTCTGTTGGTGGTTTCTTTTGCTGTGCAAAAGTTTTTTAATAAGATGAGATACCAGTTGTTGATTCTTTGTGATACTTCTTGTGCGATAAAGTCTTTGCCTACACCAATGTCTTCAAGAGTTTTACCTATTTTATTTTCCAGGAGATTTAATGTTTCTGTTTTAATATTTAGATCTCTGATCCATTTTGAATTTAGTTTAGTGCACGGTGAAAGATATGGGTCTAATTTTAATCTTCGGCATGTGTAGAGCCAATTTTTCCAGCACCATTTATTAAAGAGGCTATCTTTCTTCCAGTGAATGTGTTTGGCACCTTTGTCAAAGATAAGGTGGCTTAGTATGTCTGGGGTTGTTTCTGCATCTTCTATTCTATTCCATTGATCTTCAGGTCTGTTTTTTTGCCAATACTACACAGTTTTTATCACAGTAGCTTTATAGTATAATTTCAAATCAGGGATTGTGATGCCCCCTGCCTTGCCTTTGTTGCCCAGAATTGCCAGGTCTCTTTTGGTTCCAGATGAATTTTAGGATTGTTTTCTCTAATTCTGTGAGATATGTTGTTGGAATTTTGATCGGAATCGCATTAAATCTGTATAACAGTTTTGGAAGTATGGCCATTTTCACTATATTGGTTCTTCCGAGCCAAGAGCAAGGGATATCTTTCCATTTTCTGATATACTCTTCAATCTCCTTTTTCAGAGTACTGTAGTTTTCAGTGTAGAGGTCTTTTACTTCCTTTGTGAGATTGATTCCTAGGTATTTCATTTTTTTAGATGTGATTGTGAAAGGTGTTGTTTCCCTAATTTCTCTCTCAGTGAGTTTGTTATTGGTGTACAGAAAGGCTATTGATTTTTGAGTATTGACTTTGTATCCAGCTACACTACTGAATTTGCTTATTAAATCTAGCAATTTTTTAGTGGAGTTTTTGGGGTCTTCTGTGTAGAGTATCATGTCATCTGCAAATAATGATAATTTAACTTCTTCCTTTCCAATCATAATTCCTTTTATTTCTTTCTCTTGTCTAATTGCTCTGGCTAATGTTTCCAGGACTATGTTGAATAAGAGTGGGGACAGTGGACATCCTTGTCTTGTTCCTGATTTTAGAGAGAAAGCTTTCAGTTTTTGTCCATTTAGTATAATGTTGGCTGTTGGTTTGTCATAGATGGCTTTTATCAGATTGAGATAAAGACCATCTATTCCAATTTTCTGTAGGGTTTTTATCATGAAAAGGTGCTGGACTTTGTCAAAAGCTTTTTCTGCATCTATTGAGATGATCATATGATTTTTGTCTTTGGTTCTGTTAATATGGTGTATTACATTTATTGATTTACGTATGTTGAACCATCCCTGCATCCCTGGGATGAATCCAAGTTGGTCATGGTGTATAATCTTCTTGATGATTTGCTGCATTCTGTTTGCCAGTATCTTATTGAGGATTTTTGCATGTATGTTCATTAGGGAGATTGGTCTGTAGTTCTCTTTCTTAGTTGGGTCCTTCTCTGGTTTTGGTATCAGGGTAATGCTTGCTCCCAGGAATGAATTTGGGAGTATTGCTTCCCTTTCAATTTCATTAAAGAGTTTGAGAAGTAGTGGTGTTAGGTCTTCTCTAAATTTCTTGTAGAATTCAGCAGTGAATCCATCGGGGCCTGGGCTTTTCTTTGTTGGGAAGTTTTTAATTACATCTTCGATTTCATTGATTGTTATTGGTTTATTTAGGATTTTTATATCTTCTTGGTTGAGCTTTGGTAATTCATATGTATCTAGGAATCTGTCCATTTCTTCTGCATTTTCCATCTTATTAGAATACAGGTTTTCAAAGTAGGTATAGACGATCTTCTGGATTTCTGCAGGGTCCGTCGTGATATCACCCTTTTCATTCTTAATTGCGTGGATTTGAGTACTTTCTTTCCCTTTTTTAATAAGGTTGGATAAGGGTTTGTCGATTTTATTTAATCTTTCAAAGAACCAACTCTTTGATTCATTGATTCTTTGTATTGTTTTTTTAGTCTCCAATACTTTAATTTCTGCTCTGATCTTTATAATTTCCTCTCTTGTACGAGCTTTTGGCTTAGCCTGGTCTTCTTTTTCTAGAAGTTTGAGGTTCACCATTAGGTTGTTTATTTGTGCTTGCTCTGTTTTCCTGATATAGGAATTTTTTTTTTTTTTTTTTTTTTTTTTTGTGGGTACCGGGGGGTCGACCTCAGGACCTCGCGTGCCAGCAGGCGCCCGTACCGCTGAGCGATATCACCGGCCCCTTTTTCGTATGTGGGATCCGGGAGTCGAACTCGGGCCCTCGCGCTTGCCTGGCAGGCGCTTAAGCCGCTGAGCCATCTCACCGGCCCCTGATATAGGAATTTAATGCTATGAATTTCCCTCTTAGGACTGCTTTCATTGTATCCCATAAGTTCCGGTATGTTGTACTGTCGTTATCATTCAGTTGCAGAAACTGTCTAATTGCTTCTTTAATTTCATCTGTGACCCATTGGTTGTTCAGTAGGGTGTTATTTAATTTCCATGTGTTTAGCAAATTCTTGTGGTTTCTTTTGCCATTGATTTCCAATTTCATTGCACTATGGTCTGATAATATACATGGGATAATTTCAATTCCTTTGCATTTACTTAAGCAGGTTCTATGAGCTAGCATGTGGTCTATTTTGGAGAATGTCCCATATGAAGCTGAGAAGAATGTGTATTCTGATGTTGTGGGGTGGAACTCTCTGTAGACATCTACTAAGTCCATTTGTTCCAAAGTTTGGTTCAGTTGTAATATTTCATTGTTGATTTTTTGTCTAGTTGATCTGTCTTTTTGTGACAGTGGAGTATTGAGATCCCCCAATACAATTGTATTAGTGGTTATTTGATTTTTCATGTCCATTAATATTTGTTTTATATAGTTGGGTGCACTGGTATTTGTTGCATATATATTTATGATTGTTATCTCTTCCTCTTGGATTGTTCCCTTTACAAGGATGTAGTGACCTTCTTTATCTCTATGAATCATTCTTGGCTTGAAATTCACTTTGTCTGCGAAAAGAATAGCTACCCCTGCTTTTTTCTGGGTTCCTATTGCATGGAGTATTGTTTTCCATCCTTTGACTTTCAGTCTATGAATTTCTTTCTGAATTAAATGTGTTTCTTGTACACAGCATATTGTTGGATCTTGCTTCTTGATCCATTTTGCCAGTCTGTGCCTTTTGATTGGTGAATTGAGACCATTAACATTGATGGTTAAAACTGGTATGTATTGACTTATACTTGTCATGATATTTTCCTGTTGTTGGTTCCCACTCTTTGTTTGTTTTTCCCCTCTCCCTCTATTTAATTATCTGCCCTGCCTGGTGGATTCCTTCTGTTGGGGTTCCTGGAGTTGTAGTCCTTGTTATCTCTTTCTAGAATGTCCTTCAGAACATTTTGGAGTGCTGGTTTGGTGGTCATAAATTTTCTCAGATGTTCTTTGTCATGGAAGTATTTTACTTCTCCAACAGTTTTGAAGGATAGTTTTGTGGGGTACATCAATCTAGGTTGAAGATTATTTTCCTTTAGAACTTGAAATACATCATTCCAAGCTCTTCTTGACTTGAGGGTTTGTGCTGAAAAGTCTGCTGTGATTCTGATGGGCTTTCCTTTATAGGTGATTTGTCTCTTTTCTCTAACAGCTTTTAAGATTCTACTCTTATGTTGAATTTCTGGAATCTTGACTATGATATGCCTGGCTGAAGATTTTTTTTGATCGTGGCTAATTGCAGTTCTATAAGCCTCACTTATCTGAACGTCAAATTCTTTTTCTCTACCAGGGAAATTTTCTGTGATAATGTCTGTGAACAGTGTTCTGATGTCGTTTATGCTATCTCCTGCTTTTTCATTGACTCCAGTCAATCTTAAGTTATTCTTCTTTGCGTCATCTAGCAGCTGCTGGATTGATTTTTCATTGTCCCTTGCTGTTTTTAAGAATTCTTTCTTTTCATGATCACTAATTGCAAGCTTGTCTTCTATATCTGAGATCCTGTCCTCACATTGGCTTAATCTGCTACAAATACTTTCAATGGAATTTTTTTTTTTTTTTTTTTTTGTGGGTACGGGGGGTCGACCTCAGGACCTCGCATGCCAGCAGGCGCCCGTGACGCTGAGCGATATCACCGGCCCCTTTTTCGTATGTGGGTTCCGGGAGTTGAACTCGGGCCCTCGCGCTTGCAAGGCAGGCGCTTATGCCACTGAGCCATCTCACCGGCCCTCAATGGAATTTTTGTTCTCCTGGATATCTGCTTGAATCTGCTTTATGGAGTCCATTTCTTTCCTATGCTGAGCATTCATGGCTTCCATCATTTAATTAAGCTCATCTATTTTTTTGTCTGTGTCTGCTCTAGCGTCCTTAAGCATGGTCTTCATTGTGGACATTATCTCTGCAGTTATCTGAGAAATTATTTCTGATTTAAATTTTTCCAGAGCCTCATTCAACTGCTTTGTTGTTACCACTTCAGAGATGCCAGGTGGGTGGCTTTCAGTTTGTCCCACCTCACTGCCCCCTGGGTTTGCCTTTGGTGAACTGGATGTGTGGGGTTGCATCTTGTTTAAGTGTCGTCTCATTTTCTTTTCTTTCTTTAGTTTAATTCCTGGGATGCTGTTTGTAAATTGCCTATGATAGGTTGCTTTATTGCTAGTATTTCAAACTCTTAGGAGATTCTTGGAATACCAGGAAGAAAAGCGCCAGTCAGTGTGTCCCTCTCAGCTGGTGCTTCTCTGTACCGTGGCGTCTCGCGTTACACCGTCGAGGTTCCCACTGTAGCCGTGGATGGAGTGGCGGCCGCCCTGAGTTCTGAGCTCAGCTGCTGCCCCCCCCCACAATGGCGCCTGGCTAGTGGCTCTCACGCGCCTGACGGCTTGGTGTCAGCACTCACCGCCAGTCAGTGTGTCCCTCTCAGCTGGTGCTTCTCTGTACCGCGGCGTCTCGCGTTCCTCCGCAGAGGTCCCCGCTGGAACCGTGGATGGAGTGGCGGCCGCCCTGAGTTTCAAGTTCAGCTGCTGCCCCCCCCCACAATGGCGCCCGGCTACTCACTCTCTCGTGTGGGTCGGCCGGGCGTCAGCACTCACCGCCAGTCAGTGTGTCCTTCACGGCCGCTGCTTCTCTGCACCGCCGCTTCTCGCGTTCCTCCGCAGAGGCCCCCGGGGGTGCCGGCAGTCACCGTGTGTCTGTAGATTTGAACCGCTTCAGTCGCGTTGGGATTCCTGACACAGGAAATGGTGCCGGAGGCCACCTCCTCCTTCTTTGTTGGAGTTTCTCTCTTCACTTTCTCCGTGGGCCCCAAACTGCGCTTCAGATCTTTCCTGGATCCGTGGGAGCCACTTCCCTCTTTCTTGTCCTCCTCCAGTCACTATATTCCAGTGTCCGGATGGCAACTTTTGGAGAGGTTCACTGTCTGCTTCTTACAGATCCGCCGTCTTTTTTTCAGTAGATGTTTTTTGATGCCTTTTATAAACTCAATAAATATTAAAACCTCAATACTTTATTTTTGTGATTTTTTTTCTGTTAAGTACTCATTGTTTAATACAATAAAATTCATAAAATTAATAATTCAATAGAAATATTCTAAAGAATAAATATGGGTCTGACAGACCCATGTTTCTGCACTTTGATGACAAAATTAGTCTTATGTCCTAATTAACTTCGTTTTCAGTTTCTTAATTTAGACACCTGATAGTTCTTTAAAGTGTTTAACAGGAACAGTTTCAACCCTCCTTTTCCCTTTCAGCATAAAAACACTGAAGCCAACACTAAAAGCAATGATCTAGACAGCAGTCACTGTGACAACAAAAAGACAACACTGAAAAAAAGGACCGCAACAACAAACAACACTGACCACAGAGACCGAGACAGAACAGCACAAGGTAATAAAGCTGGACATAAACAAAGCTACCCAGAAACTCCACCATCAACTGAGACCAAGCTCAGACCAGGCCAGCAGGGCATATCCAAGAAAAGGCAGACTCCAAGGACTTCTTGAATCAAAATCGTGTGGCTGGGCCAGGAATTGTAATTTTCGTCCATTTACCAATGATTTTGAGGCTCACTAAAGTTGCATAACCATGCTATTCGTTGCTGAATGAGAGCCCCTTAAAGGGTGTTTATCTAAGTTTAATACGCAGTCATATGAGCTTACTGAAATGCAGACTGATTTAGAAGGCATTGGGTGGAGCTTGAGGTTCTCCATTTCTAAAAGGTTCCCAAATGGAGACTCTAGATGGGTCATGAAATCTGGGCGAGGCTAAGCTGGAGGTGGAAGGCAGGGACCCAGGAGTGAAGCTGTGAAGTTGACAGAGCCTGATACTCATTCTTGGCAAACTGACAGGATGAAATCTCAGAGCCTGCAAAACCAACAACTAAGTTTGTTAACGACTGCAATGTCACCATCCATCTGGCTTAACGGGCGAAGCCTCTAAAGCAGCCCTAAGACGCAATCCATTCATTAAATCCTCAAATAGCTCCTCTGCCTGACCCAGTTCCTCTGATTCCTTACTCAGCAATACAAGATGAAACAAAACCTAAAGGTAATTCTTAAGTCCAACCTGATGTAATTGGGTGCTTTGTTCTTAATTAGAGTGCAAAGTGCTCTTTGGTAGGCCATTGAGTCTGTGTAGATAATAGTTTCATGTCTAATAAAATTGCATCCCATAATGAAAATAAAACTGACTAGAAAGCTGACATAGGGACTGGGGATTGCTGCGTGGTACAGCACTTCCATAGCACACAGAAGGCCTTGGGTTTAAATCCCACCACTGCAAATAAAATAAAATAAAATAAAATAAAAAAGCTGACATAGACAGTTTCCAAATGATGTGTGTAACAGAATCAAATTATTCTGAAGAGCTTGTGAATATTTAATTACTAGCTACAGCCCTTCCCTTTCTATTCATTGATGTGTTCAATGGTAATTACTGCTCAGGTACTGTGCTGAGCACTGGCATATACACAGACAGTGGATGGCCCTAGGGGCCTGGCCAAGACACTTGGAAATTGAACCTTGCGTATAGTTGAATGAAAATTATAGAATCCACTCCACTGTTGGACTTCTTTATTTAATGGAAGACTATCTGCAAAGCCAAGAAACAAAGGCAGAGTTCCAAATGGTAGGGAATAAACACCAGGTGGTCTGAGCTGCAGTTGAAATGTGAGTCACACAAAAATGGATGTGGTCTTTGGAAGAATCATTTCCGCACCAGATTTCAATGTATGCTGCTCCGCATAAAGCAGGTATTGAATAGCCACCATATTGGCCATTTGTTAGGGCAAATTTTTATTGAGTTGATATGTTTGTAAGTGTCAGCAGCATTTGAAGGGCTAAGGGGAAGAGGTTGGGAGAGGCTCTTGTGTTTTACCTCTGTACACACAGCAGTTTGGGAAGCTTTTCCATATTAGAATATTCCTAAAACCACAACATCTGAGGCATATGAGTGGTATTAAAAGTATGTGTTAAGCATCCACAGGCAAATTCTTTGTGATGGGCTAAGCATTTTAAAGAAACTCCTAGAAGTGATTATGGAGAGAACATGAGACATTAGAAGTGGAGAGTGGGGGCAAAGAGGAAAGTAGGGCAGTCGTGAGAAGGTGACAGTGGTGGATGGGTGGAGATGAGGTGCAGGTAAGCAGGGTGGTATAGAATGAGAGGTGCAGAAATGGTCATTGAGACCTTGAAAGATCAGGGAAAAATGTCAAAGCACCAAAAGCAGTGCCACCTTCTTGAAGAGACCTTACCCAATACAACCACCTAAATATCATTCGCCATCCATTTGCACTGCTGTTTTCTTCTTTGTGATGCTTGTTACTACATGACCTGATTTTATGTGTTATAAATATATATTTGTTTATTCATTAGAATGTAAGGCTATGATGCCAGGAACCTTATCTTATTCACTGAGATTTCCTCAAACCTAGAGGAGTGCATAGTAAATGCACTGCAAAATATTTCTTGAATGAATTAATGAATGAGACCTATAAGGAAATTTGAGGAGGAAAAAGACAGTGATAATACGTGTCTTGAACAGAGGCACAATGAACAAAGGTAAGGGAAAAGACTATAAATGAAAGTAAAATTGTTTATTGCGTGGCACACATTCATGCTCCCAGCACTTTGGGAGGTTGAGGTAGAAGGATCACAAGTTCAAGCCCAGCCTGGGGGACCCTGTCTCAAAATAAAAAATAAAAAGGGCTGAGGATGTAGTTTATTGTGAATGCCCTGGGTGCCACCAAAACAACAACAAAAAAATTATTGCATATCTTAAATTTTAAGAAGATATGTACTGTGGCTTCAATACGTTTTGTCCCCACCAAAGCTCATTTTGAGGCTTGGTTGCCAATGTGGTAGTGTTGAGAGGTGTTGGGGCCTGTAAGAGGTGATTATGTTATTAAGAGGAATTAATGTCATTCTCAGGAGACTGGATTGGTTCTTTTAGGGATGGGTTAATTGTGCAAGATTAGGTTGTTATAAATACAGTCCAAGTGTGGGGATGTAGCTCAGCGGTAGAGCTCATGCCTAATATGCACATTGCTTGGGTTTGATCCCCAGCAATGCAAAAATGAAAAAAACCCAAGAAATGGCCTGACAGCTCCCTTCTCACTATGCAGCACTGCCTGTGTACAGTTTCACTTTCTGCCATGAGTTGAAGCCACAGGAGGCAGCCACCAGTAGGTGTCCTGTCAGTCAGTCTTAAACTTCCCAGCCTCCAGAACTGTGAGCAAAAACAAACTCCTCTCTAAGCTACCCACGCTCAGGTACTCTGTTATAGCAATAGAAACCAGACTAAGACAATGTGTGAGGCCCTGGACAAACTTAAAATCCAATCTAACCAACCTAGAGACATTATAAAGTATTTGTGAGCATTAGGTTAAAGAATGGAAAAGGGGCTGGGGAAGTAGCTCACTGGTAGAGCACTTGAATTGAGTGCATCAGACCCTGGTTTCAATCTCCAGCACTGAGAATAAAACAAAATAAAATAAAATAATAAAATAAAATGATAAAATAATTTCTAGGAGAAAAGCCGTACTGGTCATTTTATCTGGTTTAAAAAGCTAGCAGAAAAAGCCTTGGTCAAGTTCCTTACCCCAGGGGCTCATTGGACCCTCTGAGTAAAGGCATTAGAGAGAGAGAGCACGCATGCATCAAAAGTCCCTGGGGAGGTATTCAAGTAGTGAAGAAGAAAACAGGCAAATGAGCTTTATAAATCAGCAACTAGTCAGAAAAGAGAATTTGACTAACCACCCCTCCCACCACTCCCCGGTCTCCTCGGACAGTGTCTCATTGTTCAGACGATGTTTGTGTGAGAGGAGACAAAGCCTCAGCTGTGGGTCTGTGCTTGCGCACCTCCTAGTACTTATTTTACCGAATGCCTTGGTGCCGGCAGGAATGATGTGGAAAGGGCTGCTGTAGGCAAAGGACAAAGGGTCAACTTGTGACTCCATTAAGAAGAGATTATTACGAGGCATCTTCATCAGAAACCTGTACTTAATTTGTCCTTGGCTTGTGTGTTCTGATTGCCTGCTATTAATCATCTTCAGAACAAGAGTATGGACACACAGTAGAAGGTTTCTTTCCTGAGAACTAAATTCAAACACAGGTTAGTCTCAGATTGATGGTCACCTCTGAAAAGTGAAAGGAGAAAATGAAGGACATACTATTTTATAAAGTCTAAACAAATGGTGGAATTCACTTGTTTGCATTTTCCTTTTTGTTGTTCCATTTGATATTTTGGAAAATGTTATTAAATAAGAAAGTGGTAGATTATTGGTAATGCCTATTTTTACATTCTTCTTTCCATATGGTTTTATTTTATTTATTTTATTTTATTTTTTTGGTTGGTTGGTTGGCGCTTGGGATTAAACCCAGGGCCTTCACACTGAGTTACACCCCCAAAACTTTTTATATTTTATTTTGAGAGAGTCTTGTTAAATTGCTCATGCTGAGCTCAAACTTGTGATCCTCCTGCCTCAGCCTCCAAGAGTGCTGGGATTACAGGCATGTATCACCATGCCCAGTTTGTTTGTTTGGTGGTGCTGGGATCTAACCCAAGGCCTAGCACATGCTAGGCAAACACTCTACCACTGAGCTACTCTACCCCAGCCCTTGACTTTTAAATACACGTGTATTTTTCAGAAAGTCAAATTACACAGAAAAACCATATATTTTTTTAAAGTTAGCCATTAGGTTAAAAGTTGACCATTGTGGGTTGAAAATATAAGAGCATGTTTCTTTTCTTACCTTTAATAAATGTAAAACCTTGCTTTTTTTTTTTTTTTTTTTTGTGGGTACCAGGGGGTCGACCTCAGGACCTCACGCGCCAGCAGGCGCCCGTGCCGCTGAGCGATATCACTGGCCCCTTTTTCGTATGTGGGATCCGGGAGTCGAACTCGGGCCCTTGCGCTTGCCAGGCAGGCGCTTAAGCCGCTGAGCCATCTCACCGGCCCTAAAACCTTGCTTTAAAAAACCAAACAAACAAACAAACAAAAAAAACCAAAGATGGGCAGGAGGATCAGGCCAACTTAGTGAGACTGTCTCAGAACAAAAATAAATAAAAAGAGCTGGGGATGTAGCTCAGTGGCAGAGTATCCCCGAGTTTAATCATCAGTACCACAGGGGAGAAAAATAGAATCATACTGTTACCAGGACCTCCTGGCTTTTGATTCTCCTGGCTGGCTATGCCAAGTAATGTTACTGGGTAGCTCCTTCTAGAAATTAGCTTGCCAAATAAATGTTACCAGGTTTTGTGGTGTTCACGTATCCTTCTGAGTTGATTTTCAGATTCTTCTCATCCCCAACAAAGAATTGGATGAAACGAGTGAAAAATGGCAGTGAAGTTTATTTGAAAAAGTAAAAATGAAGAGTGAGGGAGAAACTGGCCCTGCAGAGCAAGCTTAGACCAAGTAAAAGAGGATAAAGCAAGATAAAAGAACACCCTGGAGGATGCAGGGTGGGCTATCATGAGGGAACCAAGATAGCATACTCTTCATGGTGTCTGTGTCCTTTTATGCTGTCCAAATCTCAAGGAAACCCACCAGAAATTCCACATCCAGGTCCTGAGAGGCAGTGCTGGGATCCCAGGCCTCAGGCTGTACTCAAGTCTAGGCTATCCTATTGGAAACCTGCTCCAATTTTCCCAAGAAGTCCACCAGCAGGGCTTTGAGAACTGTTCCGCAGACACGTTCTGGGATCTTGTAGTTAACAAGTCACGCCTACTTCCCCAGCCAACTTTGTCATACCCTAAACTATCTCAATACAGCGTCTATTAATTTCCAGCTCTTTTAGTCAACATTGCGTCTGTGAGATTGTTCCATGTTGCTGCGTATATTAGTAATTCTCTTTTTATTGTGGTATAATAGTCTATTGTATGAATATTCCAAAGTTATTTATCCATTCTCCTGTTGATAGATTTTGGGATTGTTTCCATTTTGGGGTTATCATGAATAGTGCTGCAATGAATATTCTTTTTCGTGTCATTTAAAGAACAAATCCCCTCATGTCTCTTGTATGTACACCTACTGTCTTCAGGCTGGAGAGTAGGTGTGGATTTAGAATTCGGAGATATTGCCAAACAGTTCTCTAAAATGATTCTGCCAATTTACACTCCCACTAGCAATGCATACGAGTTCCAGATGCTTCTCATCCTTGCCAACTTCGGCTTTGTAGTGTGTGTGTAGTGTATCTCATTGTGGTTTTAATTTGCATTTCCCTGATGACGAAGGATGTTGAGTACCTTTTAATATCCTTGCTGGCCATTTGGATGTTTTCTTTGGTGAAAGACTTGTTTAAGTCTTTTGCTTATGTTTTCAATGAAGCGGCTTGTCTTTTTTCAGTGAATTGTAGGAGCTCTTAACATATTCTTGTTATGAATCCTTTATTGGATATATATAATTGAGAATTACTTCTCACAGTCTGTGGCTTCTCTTTTTACTCTGTTAACGGTGTCTTTTTTTTTTTTTTTTTTTTTTGTGGGTACCGGGGGGACGACCTCAGGACCTCACGCGCCAACAGGCACCCGTGCCGCTGAGCGATATCACTGGCCCCTTTTTCGTATGTGGGTTCCGGGAGTCGAACTCGGGCCTTCGCGCTTGCAAGGCAGGCGCTTAAGCCGCTGAGCCGTCTCACCGGCCCTGTTAACGGTGTCTTTTAAAACCAAATCCTTTTCAAGAGTACACGCATTTTATATAACAAATGTTAAAGAGACAGTTTATCTAATTAACTTAGCAACATGTACAATGTAATAACATTTATATGAATAGCTTCAAATAAAATCTATTTTAATTGAAATCTATTTCGATAACCATTTTGTTTACCCAGGCATACATTTCCATGTTCATCCCAAGTTAATTGTATGCAAACACTGTACCTTGGGGTACAGTGAGCTTCTCAGAGCCTTCTTGACCTCAAGGAATTCTTCCGACTCCATGGGTCGGCAGCAACAAATTGCAATACTGTAACAAGATACATAATGATACAGCAGCACACATTTGTGCAGGCTCAGGCTGGAGAGAAAGCAGTATGAGGATGCAGAAGCCCAAGAAGAAGAACTTTAAAGTAATTTCCCGAGTGACATTTGCCTAGACCTCTGAATGCAGAGGAAAGGCCCAGCAGGCCTGCAAGGCACTCTCCTCTTCCCAGAGCACTGATTTCCAATATGTGCTTCAGACACCTGGAACCACACGACCTGGGGGGATTTGTGAAAATTGCAGATTACTGCCTCTGACCTCAGACCTTCTGAATTCAAGTCTGGGCATAGGCCTTGATGATCTGCATTTTAAACAAGGCCCCTTGAGTTTCATTTTGTTTGGTTTTGGTCTCTTTTACATCCTTGAAACAGAACGTAGAGAAACAAATATTGTATAATGCAAGAAATTGTGTCTAGCGTCAGTGTATGAGGAGAATTTCTTTGAATTTCATGCCAAAGAGTTTGGATTAAATCCAACTAGGCATAAGGCCATTTAAGAAGTTGTTAAAGGGAAGAAATTTTAAAAATCAAGATGAGAGACCTTGATAAATATAGTTCCTCCTGCTTCCCAACTGTTAAAGCCTCCCAGGGCAACTGTGTGATCTATTTGGTAGTGTTCAAGCCATCCACTGACTAAAAGTCAAAGGAGAAAGTAATATTTTTACTTCTTGCTCCGGAACAGAGATCTGCAAACATTCTAGAAAGGGCTTGTTAAGTAAAATTGCAGGAGACCATTGGTTTGGACCGAGCCCTTGCACTAGGCCTAACAGATCAAATAAAAATGGAGTCACTCAGGCCACTAAAGCCAAACAAAGCTGCGTATCTGTCCTTTCGAGAAATCAGGATGGGGGATGGGTAGCCAAATCCCGCACCAGGCCAACTTTAGCCAGCATGATAAAGGAATCCCCTCTGCTTTAACCTTTACAAAGAGAGGAACTTAGAAATAAATAATCTACTTTCTGTTCTCTTTCTCTTTCCCTCACCCCACCCAGTACTAGAGATGAAGCCCAGGGCCTCATACATGCTAGGCAAGAAGCAAGCACTCTAACGCTGAGCTTTACACCTCCTGTCCCTATTTATTTTATGTTTATTTATCCTTCCTTTTTTTCAAATCTTATTAAATTAGTGTCTGTTGGTGATACAGCTTGATGGGTTTTGGTTTGGTAGATCCATAAATGTGCCTAACATACTATATCCATTTTCATCCCCTAATCATCCCCTTACCTTGCCCTTCCCCAGCTTTTTTTTTTTTTAATTTTGAGATGATCTCACGAAGTTGTCCAAGCTAGCATCAAACTTTTGATTCTCCTGCCTCAACCTCCCAAGTACCTGGGATTACAAGTGCCACCATCCCTGCCTTCATTTTGCTAAACCAAACTACTCTACTTGGTTCATTGGAATACTGATTTTATATTATAGAATAAAGTATTGCTAGATTCTAGAATTGCAAATAAAAGCCAATTAGGTCTTTAAGCTAAATTTATTGTGATACTGTCTTTTGACATGCCAAATAGTTTACTTTGGGCTCTGTAGTCTACACAGTCCTTGGGTCACCTATTCAAATCTTCCTTCATAGCAGGCATAAGAAAGCAGCCATAGAAACATATAAATGAGTGGGCATATAAATATCATTTGCAAAATTAGGCTGACCAGATTTGGCCCATGCAGAGTAGTAATTTGCCCACCTTGGTTCAGATAATTTCAGTTAATCTAATAGGAAACTTAAAATGCAAGTTTAACTTCAAGAAGTTTCGTTCAGGGCCGGTGAGATGGCTCAGCGGCTTAAGCGCCTGCCCGGCAAGCGCGAGGGCCTGAGTTTGACTCCCAGAACCCACATACGAAAAAGGGGCCGGTGATATCGCTCAGTGGCACGGGCGCCTGCTGGTGCTTGAGGTCGACCCCCCGGTACCCACCAAAAAAAAAAAAAAAAAAAAAAAAAAAGTTTCGTTCATAGTAGCAACTTCCCCAAAGTCATGTTTACTGGCTTCAGTTTTAAACAAATGTAAATTTGAAACAAACTGTGAAGAAAAAAAATCAGTAAATCTAAACTATGATACATCCTATAAGATAATTGCCCGTGACACTTAAAAGAAAATGTGAAGACACATGGGGGGCAGGTCTTAGTCAAGAGTAAAGGAAATTTAAACCTGTGATAATGGCGCATGCCTGTAATCCCAGCACTTGGGAAGCTGAGGCATGAGGATTGCCACAAGTTCAAGAGCAGCCTGAACTACATAGCAATACCCTGTCTCAAAAAAAAAAAAAAAAAAAGAGAGAAAGAGAAAAAATGTAAAAAAAAAGTGAAAGATTTTACAACCAAATATAATACATGAAGCTTGTTTGGGTCCTGTATCAATAAAGGGAAAAAGATCCATTTAGAATAATACATATGGAATATTTAGGAAAATTTGAATATGAACTACATCTTGAATGATACAGCAATGTCTTATTTTTTAGACATGATAGTGACACTGCAGTGGTGAATTTGCCCTTGGAAACACATACTTGAATTTAGGGTTAGAATGGTGTGAAAATGGTTCAATAAAAAAATAGAACAGGAGAGAGTAAGACATAATGTTAATGATTGTGAAGTCTAGTTAACGAATATACTAGTTTTCACGTACTATTACTTCAATTTCTATGGCTTTGATTTAAAAAATAAAATTGAGAGGAAATCAATATTGTAGAGCTCAATGTACAGTATATTGTTTTTTTACCTTTTTTATTTAAAAAAGTTTTTATTAGTACATGTCTGCAGTCTATAATGCTTACATTGATCGTGGGAATCGCTAGATGTACATAACACATCTTAATTCTTTTTACATCCCCTTTCCCTCCCATACCTCCCCCTCCCTCCATCTCTTGTTCCTCCTCCCATTTGAAAAAGCTCTCCCTACTTCCTACTATTTCTCTTTTATTTTGCGCTTCCTTTATATTTTGGGTTTCTCATATAAAAGAAGCCATGGGGTATGTAGAAGAGGGCTGGTCTACTTCAAAAGTCAGGATTCTATCATAAAGTAATCTAAGTCTTCAGAGAACTTTCCAGTTGAGCTCCAAATTTCCCATTTATAACTTTAGGCTCCTGCTTCCCCCACCCCACTCCTTTTCTCTTTTTCCTCCAAGTTGCTAGAGGGAGGAAAAGAACACGTTCCCCAAGAGTACACTCAAGGACCTGTCATAAAACTGCTGTTTGTGGCCATCCTCAGAGCATTGGCCCGCATCCTAGGTATTGTCACTGTCCACAACTCCCCTCCTCCCTTCTGTGCCGGGTATGGGAAGTTGATCAGCAGGAGGTGAAAAAGGCAGAAGTGCCAAAGTTGACAGAGCCATCTGTTTACACAGGATTGCCTCCTCCTCTTTTATCTTTCTCCCCTTGGGTAACTTCCGGAGTGGAACACTGCTTGTCACTCTGCCTTTGCCTTTCCTTCCCTTTCTCCTTGGCAGTTACAGAGCCTAGAGCTGAAAATTGCTTAAAGGGGGATGGAGTGCTTGGCAGCTGCAAAGGGCTGAACTGAAACCTCATGAAACTCAGCACACATTTAGGCTATTGTATAAATGTATCCTGGAAAAAAAATTATATATATATATGAAAGGAAAGACCGGTAAGTCAAGACTTGTTAATAAGGACCACAAAGGCATCACATCATGCATCAAAAAGGCCTGAACTTGGGCATTAGGTGGACCTGGGCTTGGACCTCCGCTCTACCACCGTGATCTCAGACACATTATTTAACCTCTCTGAACCTCAGTTTCCTTAACTATAAAATGGAACCAACAATACCTTTTTCTTGCTGGGGTGAAATGTCACAGCATAATTTTCCTCCTTGGCTGAGAGGCTTCTAGACATCTGAACAGGGATCTGGGATCATTGCTGAGCACAGCCTAAAGTGACCATTTGTATTTAGCAGGAATGACTGAAAACCCAGCCAAAATGAGGGAAAGGGGCAGTTGGATAGATTCCCTGAGGGCGAAGTGCAAGCCCTTCTTTGAAGTCTTTATCATTCAAATCTATCCAGATAGGATCAGAGTTTCTCAAACTTTCCTGGGAAGGACGATCACCGAGGCCCTTGTTAAAATGCAGACTTTGCTGCTCTGCCTGGGGCCACAGAGGGCCAGGCCCAGCTTTGCGCCCTGGAACCAGACACCTCTCCAGCCCTGGAGCCTGAGGGATTCCAGACTTGGCTCATTTGATCTAGCTTCAGTCTCCTGTTGGGCAGCAGCCTGCTTGGCAGCCCATTTTTAGTTTGCGTCCTATTAAGTGTGATTCCTTTCACCATGTTTTTTTTTTTTTTTTTTTTTTTTTTTTTGTGGGTACCGGGGGTCGACCTCAGGACCTCGCACGCCAGCAGGCGCCTGCACCACTGAGCGATATCACCAGCCCTTTTTTCGTATGTGGATACCGGGAGTCGAACTCGGGCCCTCGCACTTGCCAGGCAGGCGCTTACGCCGCTGAGCCATCTCACCGGCCCTCACCATGTTTTAATGAAGTAAATCTCATTTTCCTGAAAGGAACTAGCAACAGCTGCCAGAGGAAGCCTCACTAAAGACTATGTGAAGAATAAATAAAGCCACAGGCCTCCTGGAGGAATGAATATTGCCGCGGAAAGCCAGGAAACAGAGACTGGGAAATAAGGGTCCTTGCACTCCACCTTGACTCATGTCCTGAAGGTGGGCAGGACACCTGCGGTCCCTCTCCTAAAAGAGAAAAGGGGGACTCAAAGATGCAAAGAGCACTTCGGATCTGAACTGCGCCTTTCCCTTCCCTTTCTTCTCCAGCCTCCAGGTTAGGACAGAAACTACAAGTCCTAACTCTCCATTAGGGCAGAGTGATTCTTGAGACCAAGTTATTTGTGGTTAACTGGGGATGGTTTACCAAGTTCAGGCCATGCTCTTGGACACCCCTGAGATTATTATAAAAACTTACACTACTCTTAATCCTGCCTCTCTGGTGCCTACAGGCCCAGAATTTAACCACTCTTGTGAACAAGTGATCTCCCAGACCTATGCAAGCAGGCAGGACATCAATGACCTGTCCATCCAAGACCCTGAAGCGGTGTGGTTCACTGATGGAAGTAGCTTTGTCCAAGAAAAACATCGAAAGGCAGGTTATGTAGTTGTCAGTTCATAACAGGTCATTGAGGTCAATCTCCTCCAGGGCCCTCTGCTCAAAAAGCAGAGCTCATAGCTCTTATTTGGGCACTGATATTAGGAAAAGGCAAGAAGCTATATCTATACAGACTCCAAATATGCCTTTCTGGTGCTACGTGCCCATGCAGCAATCTGGACAGGAGGAGCTTGCTGACTAATACACAATCATCTATAAAATACAAGAAGGAAATTCTACAACTCCTGGAGGTAGTCTATGTTCCCAAGTAGGGCGCTGTCATTCATTGCAAGGGATCCCAAAAAGACATGTCTAAAATCTCCTTGGGAGATCAAAAGGCTGACAGGGAGGGCCGGTGAGATGGCTCAGCGGCTTAAGCGCCTGCCTGGCAAGCGCGAGGGCCCGAGTTCGACTCCCGGAACCCACATATGAAAAAAGGGCCGGTGATATCGCTCAGCGGCACGGGTGCCTGCTGGCGCGCGAGGTCCTGAGGTCGACCCCCCGGTACCCACAAAAAAAAAAAAAAAAAAAAAAAAGGCTGACAGGGAGGCATGAAGGGCAGCCCTACAGCCCCTCGAGACCCTAGCCTTATTTCCAGTTTCTGAGGAACCATTCTGGTCCTTCCAAAGAGACCTAGTCACAAGCTATAAAAATCCTACATAAGAAATGGTCATTAGACTTTTCACAGAACTAAGAAGAAAGCTATTTCTGAGAACCTCTGGAAGACCTGAGGCTCCTCTTCAGAAAGCAATATTCATGTATTGCCCCAGGAGCAGATAAGTAGAGTTAACAATGATCCTAATTCACCAGAGCTTATATGGGCACCTGTATTGAGGCACCCATTTTTGATTAGGTCCATTACGTGGGTGATTTTGCTGAGGCTATGGCTCTCAGGCTCTCAATAATTTATCTAATCTCCCTCTTTGCCATACTTTGTCCTCCACAAGAAGCACAGAAATCTGATCTGCTCCACATATTTGGGTTCTACATCCCCAACATAATGGTAAAGTTACTTTCTTTCTCCCATCAAACAGGCAGCTCAATGGTCACTAATTCTTTTCTCATTGTCTTCTAACAGTTTTTCTCTTCAACCTGACCAGCAAGCTACAATACTGCAAGGTTTGGAAAGCGTGTAATCCTCAGTAGGTAGTGTCTACAGCCCTACAGCTATAGAAGACAGAGACGTCCACTCCCTCAGCACCCAATACATAAGTATGGGGATTTGTGGCTCTCAGGGGGAAATGAGATAGGAAGATAGGGTGTGGCTAAAGCTGGCTGGAAAAGGAGGCATGACGAGATCCTGGAACACATGTGCAGAACAATTCCCAAAACCATGTGTGTGGACTTCTTGTGAGAACTCGACCAGGTTTTCCACAGGATGGCCTACACCTGACGTCAGCTTGAGAAGTGGGTGATCCAAAAAGGACAGTCCACGTTGAGTTTTTGCCACTGTGTTCCCTCTTGCATGGTGGCCCACCCTCACACTGTAGGGTGCACTTCTCCATTTTACTTGGCCCAAAGTTGCTCTGCAGAGCCAGTTTCTTTTCCTACCTTTAATAAAACTTTGCTACCATTTGCGCTTGTCTTGACCAACTCTTTGCTCAGGATGGAAAGAACCTAGAAACGGAACTACATGGTACATAAGTTAAATCATTTGTTATCCCAAGTTACATAAAAAGAGGCATCTACCACATTATATTATTACTGAAGACTTTGGCTCACATAGGTTTGGGTTAGCACCTTTAAAAGCCCTAAGCCTGGAGCTTCTATTTCTACCGACGCTAGGCCCACCCCTACCCCCATTTTAGATATGGTTTGTTGGAGATCAAGCCCTGGGCCTCTTGTATGCTAAGGAAGGACTCTGCCATTGAGCTGTACTCCTGACCCCTCAGCCCCATATTAATCCAAATAAAAGCAACACTGAAACAGAAAAGAAATAGCAGAAGGCCTAGCAAAAATTTCTACTTTTTTTCCAAGATGAGTACTTCAATGCTGTGTTTAAAAATACAAAATGTTTACAATTTTTTTTCTTTTTTTTTTTTTAATTTAAGGAGCAACCTGTTTTGTGGATCCCTTAACCATGTGCTTACTCTATCTCTCGGGCAATCGGACAAAGAAGTTGCTTTTCAATACTATAGTCAAAGCAGTATTTTATAGAGGTTAGAAATGTAGACTTTAGAGTTTGAACTACAGCTCCACTCTTTACTAATTAGATACTCTTGGACAAGTTAGCATTCCTGAGACCCAGGTTTCTTGTCTATAAAATATATGTACTTCTCAGGTCTTAGTGAGGAGCAGAACTAGTTAACACTTAGGGCCTTTGCTTTGTTCTGTTTGCTTCTGCCGGCTTGTCCATTGTTGTTCCTCTGGGCACACCCTCAGCCTTAGTTAACCTTTACATAGTGTTTGCTGTACGGGGAGCTCTGCTTGAAGCACTTTGCATATATTTGTATCAAGTCTTTTTTTTTTTAATTTTATACATTTGTACTTTTATTTTTTTCAATTTTGATTTTTATTGGTGCATGTTTGCAGTACCTAATTACATTCCTTGGGGGAAGTTGGTACATGTACACAACTCATCTTAATTATTTTTTCATCCCCTTCTCCCCCACCCCACCCTCCATCTCTTGGTCCCCTTCCCATTTGAGAAAGATCTATCTCTCTGTTTCCTATTATCTGTCTTTTTTATTTTGCTCTTTATTTATATTTTGGGTTTCTCATTTAAGAGAAACCATGTGTTATTTAAACTTGTCTCATTTATTTTACTTAACATTATGCTCTCAAGGTGCATCCATTTTTTCTACAAATGACTCAAGTTTATCCTTTTTTATGGCAGAGTAAATGGTTTAACCATCAAAATGAGTTAGGTGCTCATTTTAAAACTGAGAGAGGGCAGGTGAGATGGCTCAGCAGCATAAGCACCTGCCTGGCAAGTACGAGGTCCTGAGTTCGACCCCTGGTACCCACAAAAATAAATAAATAAATAAATAAAAATAAATAAAACAGAGAGCTGAGGGGCGGAGCTGTTGAGTAACTTCTCTAAAGTCACACAGCTGGGACACGGCTAAGCCAGGATTTCCGTGTATACATAGACAATCTAGATTTAGAATTCATGTTCTTTACCACCATGGAGTATGGATAATGCTTATGAAGCAAAGTATTACTTCTCATAGAGCTTGAATGTTCTAATAGAAATTAAAATATGAATGAGTTGCATAAGATAATTTGCTGATTTCATTCTCAACCAGAAGTCTGTGTAGAAGCCCTCGGGCTCTTTCTATATTTTTGTTCTTCTATCAGCATGGCATTGCCTTCTCCCATCTGGTCCGGGGTGGCTTATCCTTGTGTCCACACTCCAGCCTGCAAGAGGTGTGAATGGGACAGGGGGCCGTGTCACTCCAAAGTCACACATCTGACTATAGCTCACTTCTCACTGGCTAGTGTATAGTTGGATGGTCACATCCCATGGCAAAAAAGCCTACAAAATACAATTTCTATTCTGGGAGAGAGAGAAAATAAAGCAAATGGGGTCAAATGTTTAAAACGTGGAGAATCTAGGTAAAGGATATATGTGTACTAGCCATATTAGTCTCGCAGTTTTTCTGTGTTTAAAGTAAAAAGGTTTTTAAAGGTCTGTTTATAACTGCAAAAAGAGGAACAGCATCTACTGTTTGGTAAAAGCTTAAATATCAGATGCTCTGTGGAGACTTGTGGCAAAACTTGCTGTTTCCCCAGAATCTGTTCTTCTTCTTTGTTTTTTTTGTGGGTACCGGGGGTCGACCTCAGGACCTCGCACGCCAGCTGGCGACCGTGCCGCTGAGTGATATCACCGGCCCTTTTTTCGTATGTGGGATCCGGGAGTCGAACCCCGGCCCTCGCGCTTGCCAGGCAGGTGCTTATGCCGCTGAGCCATCTCACCGGCCCTATTCTTTTCTTCTGAAAGTAATAGAACATGGACTCGGGGAGAGGGGATAAATCCTGGCACTTGCTTTTTGGTTTTGTTTAAGTTTCTTGGTGCACGGCTATTCATATATGATGTTTTGTGGGGGGGGATGGGGATTGAACCCAGTGCCCTCCACATGGTAGGCAAGTACCCTATCACTGAGCTGCGCCCCCAGTCCCCGTATATGTTTTATGGTTGCTTTTGTGCTATAACAACAGAGCTAAGTAGTTGCTGCCAAGTCTAACTGGCTCACAAAGCAGAAAATACTTACTGTCAGCCCCTTTACAGAGAAAGTTCACTGATCCAAAGGGCCTGAACCGAGAGGTCTGAGAGCGCTCATGAGCGTTACACACAGACACACACATGCGTCATTTCAGGACCATTTGTGTCAGACCTCTAAATACTTAAGTGTGTGTTTCCAAAGAACAAGGATATTTCTTGTATAACCACGATGGCAATCATCAAATTCAGGAAATTTTAATACTTTTTCCAACCTACAATCTACATTCTAATTTTGTCAATTATCTCAGTAATGTTTTATAGCATTTTTCCCCCACTAATACAGGATTCCATCTAGGATCACACATTGCATTTTTATATTCTAGGGTGAGGTTTTTTTCATATATTTCTTCATTAGCCCTTTATCTCTGATATATATTGATGTATTGCATATTCTCTCTCTCTCTCTTCTCTCTCGCCCCCCTCCTCCTTCTCTCTCTACTCCTTTCCTCCATTCTTTCCTCTTTCTCTGTTTCTCTTTCTTTTTTTTTTTAATGTGGGTACCGGGAGTCAAACTCAGGACCTCGCGCTTGCCAGTAGGCGCTTATGCTGCTGAGCCATATCGCCGGCCCTGTTTCTCTTTCTTTTGCAGTACCACAGATTGAATCCAGGGCCTCCTACACACTAAGCAAGCATTCTACTGTGGAGCTACATCCCCCGCCAATTCATACACTTTCTTGTAACTTGTCATTTGAATTTTGAATTTGCTTATAGTAGTTTTTTGCCCTTGCAAAAGTATTTTTAATATAGCAAAAAATATTAATATTTTTGCATATTGATGTTTAAAACATACAAAGAAGCTCTTTCCTACACAAAAGTTAAACTTGAATTCACCTTCATCTTCTTCTAGTACTTGTATACGTTTCCTTTTTTACATTTCGATCCTTGATTCATTTGGAGTTTATTGAATTTGTTGTTTTGTTTTGTTTTTTGAGACAAGATCTATAACTCATGCATGATCCTCCTGCCTCAGATCCCAAGTGCTGAAATTATAGGCATGTGTCACCTTGACCTATAAGGTCCATTCTTAAATATTTTTTAGCTGAATGTGGTGCACACACTGTAATCCCAACACTCTTGGAGGCTGAGGCAGGAGGATATCAAGTTTGAACCCAGCCTAGAGAAATTCCTGATTTAGCCAAACCCTGTATCAAAATAAAGAATAAAAAAAGGGCTAGGACCATAGCTCATGTGAAGGTTCTTGATTCAACCCTTAGTACCACACACACACACACACACACACACACACATACACACACACACACACATCTTTTTTTTATGTATCCCCTCTGTAAGTGGGCATTAAAAGAGATATAATAAGTTTTTTTGTGTGTATGTGAAAAATACTGATTTTTGCATGTTGCATGTTAATCTTGTATCCTGCTGCATTACCGAATAATTTTTGTTACATTTTGAATCTGCAATGTCCCCAGAAGCTCATGTGTTGAAGCACTGGTCCCCAGGGTAGCAATGTTCAGAGATGGGGCTTTGGAAGCCACTGGATCATGAGGAGTCCGATGGCATTTTCAGGAAGAGGTGGAAAGTTAGGATAGGGGACCCACTGGAGGACCCAGGTCACTCGGTGCACATCTTTGAAGGATATGTTCTGTCCCTGGGTCATTCCTCTCTCTCTCTCTCTGCCACCACATAAGCTGTGTTGCTGCACAACACACTCCCCGCCGTGACATCCCGCCTTCCCATGGGCCAGAAGTAATGGAGCCAGGCGACCATGCGCAGACGTCTCTGCAACTGTGAGTCCAAAGAAACCTTCCTCCTTTAGGTTGTTTTTTGTTTGTCTGTTTGTTTGTTTTAGTACTGGGGATTGAATCCAGGGCCTTCACACTGACAGGGTCTCACTAACTCACACAATAGCCCAGTCTGGGGTTGAGCTTGAGATCCTCCTGCCTCAGCTTCCTAGAGTGCTGGGATTATAGGTGTGAGCCACCATGGGTGGCTTCCTTTAAATTTTTATCTCAGATATTGTGTCATAGTGATGGAAAACTAACACAGCTTTATTATTGTCTAAGTTTTATAGTCAAGTATCTAGGGCAGCCCTGACCAATGTAATGTAGTCTTATACATAGCTTTAGATTTTCTAATAGCTAAATTTTAAAAAGCTAAAAGACATATGTGAAATAAATCTTAATACAGACCAAATATCCCATATCTAAAATACTTGGGACTAGGGCTATTTCTGATTTCAGTTTTGCAGATTTAGAATGTGTGCATATACACAAGGACCTATCTTGTCTGAACACAAAATTCACTTATGTTTCCTGTATACCTTATACACACAACTTGAAGGAAATTTTATACAATATTTTTAATAATCTCGGGCACAAAGTTTATTTACATTGAAACATCAGACTTGTGGTGTGATGTCAGTGCTCAAAAAGTTTTGGACTTTGGACCATTTTGGATTTCAGTTTTTGGATTAGCTCCCTGGATTACCTGCTCCCAAATCACCAATGCCCAAGTCTCTACTGCAGGCCCCTTTCCAAAGGAGATTCCGGCACACAGAGGTGCATTAATTCTGGGGGCTGGCGAATGTGTAAAAGCTTGAAGAGTTAGTGCTTATAGAAAAATGAACTGGAAATATCTGGAAGGTTCTTGAGATACTGTGCTGGAGCTTGAACAGAAGGTGAAACGCAAAGACATACTTTAAAACATTCCTTATTAAATTAGGGAGGGAGGAAACTAGTTCAAAACTATAGCAATGCTGATAATGTTATTATCTTTGGGCATATGAAACTTACTCTTTAAAGTTCAAAACAATGCTGGGCATGGTGACAGACACCTATCATCTCAGCTTCTTGGGAGGCAGAAGCAGGAGGATCACTTGAGCCTGGGAGTTTGAGATCAGTCTGGGCCACATAGCCAGACTCCACTTCAAAAAGAAAAAGGTTCAGAAAATAATATATGTATATACATATACAGAGAGCGAGAATGTGAGTGAGAGAGAGAGAACAAAGTAAATAGGGCAAAAGTTAAACAATAAGCATATCTAAGGAAAGAGTATATTGGATGTTTTTGTACTACCCATGCAACTTTTCTGTTTATTTCTAAAGTAAAAGTTTCTTAAAAATTATTAAAGACTTACTTTCAAAAGCAGTAGACCTCAGTTACCTGGCTTCAGGATCAGCAGCCTTTATCTTACTGCCACCTATTTTTTTAAAATTCCTGGAAGTCTGACAAGTTAATGTTTCAAAAGCTTCATATTGGGGCTCCTTAGGAGAAAGAGGAAATAGCTCCTTTGAAGTGAATCTAAATGGTCACACTTTCCCTGTCTGGAAGACAAAGGGCAGTGCTGGTCATTGCCCTGAAGAGATCAGTTGACCTTTTCCTGATCTTAATGCCTGGCAAGGGGAAGCCCTGGAAATTCATGAGATAATTGTAACTCAGTCGAGATGTAAAGTTCCAATGTCATGCACCCATGTAATGTCTTTCCTGGGTTTCTTGGAAACTTTGGTCAGGAAATACCCTGCTGAGTTAGTGAGGAAAGACAACACAGAGATGGTCATGAGCGACATGTGCATTTGCCCCTGACTGGAACAAATGCCCACCGACAGCTCCTGGCCAAGGCTGGAAGAACTTCTACCGCTTAGAGTGAAACCTGGGCAGTGGAGGAACTGCATACTGTGGTGTGGGTCACAGTGCTCACTGGGTCTAAATGCTCAGTTGTGGCTTCTGCCTTCTTTAGTGACACATGCTCTGTTACATTTCAGATATGTCCAGCAACAAGCTGGTCACAGTGCGTGGAACGGCGCTATTAATCTATTTCCTCATATGAGCAATGAGACTCACTGCATCGTTATTCTTCACTGTAAAAAAAAATTAGCAAGGACTACAATGTTGATTAATAGGGGTAGTGTTAGTTCATTGAAATTTTAAATATCATTAAAAAGAATAAGTTGAATCAGGTGTGGAGGCCTTGTGCTTGTAACCCCAGCACTCTGGGAGGCTGAGGAAGGAGGATTGCAAGTTAGAGCCTAACCTGGGGAACTTAGTAACTTAGCAGGACCCTGCCTTAAAATTTAAAAAAAAAAGAAGAGGAAAAGAAAAGAAGGCTAGGGATGTAGCTCGGTGGGAAGGCCCTGGGTTAATTCTTTGAAGAGATAAAAAAAAAAGTCAGATCTATATATATATTTATTTGGAAAAATAGATTTATAATATATTGTTAGGTTTAGAAAAGGAGTTGTGCAAGAGTTTACATCAGGTGTGGGAGAATAACTGAGTGGCAGAGCACTTGCCAAGCATGCAGTCATTCCGAATTTCATATTAAAAATGTGAGAAATTTATGTACATCGGTTAAAAAATAAAGTTCAGAAAAATAAATTCCAAATAATTTCAAACTGTTAACATGGTTTCCCATGGGGAAGATGGAAGAAACAATCATTACCAGTTCTTTTGTTTCCAAGTGGGATAGAGTTTCCCTGACATTCTGGCCTCTTGACCCTTGATCCAGTCCTGGGAGGTTGCCTGGGCAATATGATGGGGATGCCCATTCTCTGGAACTCTTACTTGCAGGTGAGGACTGGGCACAAGAGGAACGCTGCTCCTGGGAGATGGAATAGCTGATCAGATTGGTTTGTAGAGGTGAATAGGTATAGCTCAAATGGGCACGGTGGCTTAACACTCAGGAGGCTGAGGCCGGGGGATCTCAACTTTCTGGCCAACCTGGGCTATACAGTGAGTTCAAACCCAGCCTAGACTACATAGCAAGACCTTGTCTTCCAAAATGAATAAACTATCAAACAAAAAGAGGCATAGCTCAATAACATTTTCTCTTCCTCTAGACCTCAGCAGAAACCATGCTTTTGCTCTTCCACGCCACCTTTGCAGGAGCACACGCTCCTGGGAGGGAAGGCCATATTCTACTGTAGTTCCAGCAATAACAAAACCGAGGTTTTGATCTCTATATGCCTGCCTATTTCTTTCACTGGTTCTGAGCTTGGATGAATAACACGAGTATTATCCATTGGAAACCCTCAAATGTGAATGAAAATAACATTCTCTTTTTATTTTTTATTTCTGTATTATTTCATAATAATTTGCAATTGTTTCATATAAAGACCTAGATAGATATGTCTAGATGTAGAGACATGAAGTCATACGAACTGCATCTGTACAGTTTTCACCTAATATTAGGATTTCTGCATTCTCCTTGATTTCTATTGTCTTTAGACTTCAACAGTAAACAGGCTGTCTTCCAAGACTAGAAGGGGATCTTGCCTTGACCTATGCTCTGCTCTTTTGGTCACAGATGCTGTCTTATTCCATAGATACTTTCCCCCTTTCTGTTTAATCCTTCTAGTTGGGCTTGTCTCAGGAGGCAAATGCCTCTATCCTAGTATGTCATTCTGTTTTGGGAAAAAGCTTTCGCTATTTTTCCATTGTCCCCTCCAGTACCCCAGGGTACTTTTGCTTTGGTGACAGCCTAAGAATGGCCTTCCAGGCATTTATAGAATGTTGCCTTCATTTTCTACAGCACCGCCTGAAAATATATAAAGAAAGCATTATTTCCTCTCAAATCTGTTTTTCTCCAGGCAAAGTATTCCCCTTTGTTTTCAACTATGCATCATATGACATGGTTTTGATTCTGTCTAATATTTTGACCACTCTCCTCTGACTGGGCCCTAGTTTGTCTATAAACCTAAAGAGTGATTGATCCCCAGAATGGAATACAGTTGCCTGGGTGTGATCTGATTAATGCAGAATACAGGAGGGTGACTGAACCTTGCTTGTTCTAAGGCTGGTACACTCTTTTTTTTTTTTTTTTTGTGGTACAGGGGGGTCAACCTCAGGATCTCGCGCGCCAGCAGGCGCCCGTGCCACTGAGCGCTATCACCGGCCCCTTTTTTGTATGTGGGTTCCGGGAGTCGAACTCGGGCCCTTGCGCTTGCTGGGCAGGCGCTTATGCCGCTGAGCCATCTCACCGGCCCAGGCTGGTACACTCTTAACACAGTGGTAAGAGTGGTGGTATACTCTCACCCGGTATGTGTATTGCTGAGCAGCTATAACAAAATACCATGAACTAGATAACTGTTGCAAACAACAGAAATTTATTGCTCATAGTTCTGCAGGCTGGGAAGTACAAATTAAGGGGTCAGTTCAGTGTCTGGTGAGAGCCCATTTTCTCATAGATGGCAAAATTTTGTTATGTGCTCACATGGTGGCAGGCATGAACAGAAGAAGTTCCTTGAACTTCTTTCTAGGTTTAGATCTAAACTATACCTCCACCCCCAGTCTCACGTGTTCAGAGACAGGTCCTGGTTGGAAGAGGTGGGTCAGTGGGGGCATAACTTGGAAGGGTGTTTTCTTGTTCCCAGCCCCCTGTTCTCTCCCTGCTTCCTGGCTGCCATAAGTTGAGCAGCTTCCTTCTACCAGGCCCTTATGCCATGCTGTTTCTGCCTTGGAGCCAATTGACCACGAACTGAATCCACTGAAACTGTGAACCAAACAAACTTCTCCTCCTTTAAATTGCAGGTGTTGGGTATTTTGACCCAATAATGGGAAAACTAACTAACACAGGTACAAAGCCCACTAATGATGATTCTGCCCTCATGAGCTAATCACTTCCCAAAGACCCCCACCTCCAAAACCATCACTTTGAAGTTTGGGATTTCAACATGTGAAGTTTGGGGAAACACAAACACTAAGACCATAGCAGTGATGATGTCAAAAGTTCTACTCATACTGGGCTTACTGTGATATAAAGCACATAAATCTCTTTAATCCATGAATTGATTAAAAAATTCATTTATCTTTTTTTTTTCTTTTTTTTCTGTGGGTACCAGGGGTCGACCTCAGGACCTCGCGCGCCAGCAGGCGCCCGTGCCGCTGAGCGATATCACTGGCCCTTTTTTCGTATGTGGGTTCCGGGAGTCGAACTCGGGCCCTCGCGCCTGCCAGGCAGGCGCTTATGCCGCTGAGCCATCTCACCGGCCCCTCATTTATCTTAACATATAAACATCTCATGTCACTTCTTCACCAAATTATTGATCATCTCCTCACAGCCTAACAGCATTCCTCCTTTTTTGTTTTTTTTTCCCCAGTACTGGGGATTGAACCTAGAAAACTCTGAGGTATATCCCCAATACTTGCTTCCTATTTGTTTTTGTAAAATTTGATATAGGGTCTTGCTAAATTGCCTGGGCTGACTGGGAACTTGTGATCCTCCTGCCTCAGCCTCCCATGTAGCTGGGACAACGGGCATGTACCGCCATGCCCAGCTGACACCCTCCCTTCTTTACCGTCTATTCACTTCTTAACCCAGGTGACTCTTCATCCTTCTGATCTGGGTAATTGGAGTTATTCTTGCAAATGATTTAATAAGAAAAACTCAGTAGCCTCCTTTCAGGCCCAATCTCAACCTCTATAATGAATATGAC
This sequence comes from Erethizon dorsatum, assembly GCA_028451465.1. NCBI lineage: Eukaryota > Metazoa > Chordata > Mammalia > Rodentia > Erethizontidae > Erethizon > Erethizon dorsatum. The sequence goes on from CM051825.1 coordinate 111,331,334, forward strand.
ATTGATAGCCTTTTTCTCTTTCTTGCCTTCATAACACTATTGCTTTGAACTCTTGTACTTCTCCAGACCTTCCCCTCCCATTCTGAACAGTTTTTTTTGGGGGGTTATCTCACCCAAATCTGACTCTATCTTCAACTTGTGTGACGGTTTCAATGTTTATTCAAAGCATTGCTTCTCAACCCAGTTGCATATTACAATCATCTGAGAAGCTTTAAAAAATATCTAAGTACAGTCTAAGTCTAATGAATCAAAATTACTAGCAATAAGCTTTGATTTTAAAAAGCATCAGAGGGCTGGGGGTGTAGATCAGTGGTAGCTACTTAACATGTTTTTATCATGTGCAAGGCCTTAGATTTGATCTCAGAATCAAAAACAAAACAAAACAAAACACACTATAGAGAGCTCCTGCTTTTCATGTCCAGTCTCATCTGGACATATCTCGTTCCCCTAGGGATCCAGCCATATTAAATAGGGAGGGGTCCCAATGCTTGCTGTTCACTTTGTCTTAATTATACACTGGCAGTTTAGGTCTCAAATCCTGTGTGCAGCGCTAGGTTTACACCTGCAAACTCCCCCATTTATTCCCTCTTCTTCCTTATTGTGTAAGGATTGATAAGGAGTTGGGTTTTAGCTTACCTCAAGATGGTAGAGCTGCAGATACACCCAAATCAGGGACCAAGAAGAGTAGGGTGGGGTCAAGTGTGGTATGTACAGAAGGGAGTAAGCACGTTCAAGCCTTCACATCCATGTACACACACACACACATGCACACACACACACAAACACACACTCTATGAACAAAAACCTGGTTCCTCTTCAAATACCTCAGACTGTGAATAAAAAGGGAAGGATACCATTAGGGGAAGGCATAAAAGCTTTTGGTGGATCGCTTATACTTAAAGAATCAAGAAAAAGGATGAACTAAGTTGGATTCATCCCAGTGATGCAGGGATGGTTCAATATATGTAAATCAATAAATGTAATACACCATATTAACAGAGCCAAGAACAAAAATCATATGATCATCTCAATAGATGCAGAAAAAGCTTTTGACAAAGTCTAGCACCCATTCATGATAAAAACCCTACAGAAAATTGGAATAGATGGTCTTTATCTCAATCTGATAAAAGCCATCTATGACAAACCAACAGCCAACATTATACTAAATGGACAAAAACTGAAAGCTTTCTCTCTAAAATCAGGAACAAGACAAGGATGTCCACTGTCTCCACTCTTATTCAACATAGTCCTGGAAACTTTAGCCAGAGCAATTAGACAAGAGAAAGAAATAAATGGAATAATGATAGGAAAGGAAGAAGTTAAATTATCATTATTTGCAGGTGACATGATTCTCTACATAGAAGACCCCAAACTCCACTAAAAAACTGCTAGATTTAATAAGCAAATTCAGTAGCATGGCTGGATACAAAGTCAACACTCAAAAGTCAATAGCCTTCCTGCCAGCTGTTCTGCAAAGGATTACTATGGAGAACATATAAAGAACTCAAAAAAATCAGACCTCCCAAATTTAAAGACCCAATCCAAAAATGGGCATCTGAGATGAATACACATTTCTCAGATGAAGAAATACAAACAGCAAATAAATACATGAAAAAATGTTCAACATCACTGGTCATTCGAGGGTGCAAATTAAAACAACACTGAGGGGCCGGTGAGATAGCTCAGCGGCGTAAGCGCCTGCCTTGCAAGCGCGAGGGCCCGAGTTCGACTCCCGGATCCCACATACGAAAAAGGGGCTGGTGATATCGCTCAGCGGCACGGGTGCCTGTTGGCGCACGAGGTCCTGAGATCGACCCCCCGGTACCCACAAAAAAAAAAAAAAAAAAAAACACACTGAGATTCCATCTCACTCCAGAAAGAATGGCTATTATCAAGAAATCAACTAATAGCAAATGCTGGAGGGGCGGTGGGGAAAAAGGAACCCTTCTCCACTGTTGGTGGGAGTGTAGACTGCTGCAACCACTGTGTAAATCAGTGTGGAGATTCCTCAAAAAACTAGTATTGGAGGTCCCATTTGACCCAGCTATTCCCCTTCTGGGTATCTTCCCAGAAGAATTAAAAACATTGTACCACAGTGATATATATGCATCCATGTTTATAGCAGCACAATTTGTAATAGTTACATCTTGGAAACAATGCAAATGCCCATCAACCAAGGAATGGATAAAAAAGATGTGGTCTTTTTATACAATGGAATACTACTCAGCCATAAAGAAGAATAAACTGGAGATTTTTATAGGTATATGGATGCAACTGGAGACCATACTCGTAAGTGAAATAAACCAGATGCACACGTGTGAACATCGTATTGTCTCCCTAGTGTGAGAAGCTAAAAGAGTAAATAAGATCCAAAATGTACAATAGATATTGTAAATCAGGAAGAAACTGTTCAAAAGGAAAGAGAAACTGGGATGGGGGAATGGAGAAAAGAAGGAAGGGAAAAGCAAAATATATATATATATATATATATTTATATATATAAGGTAAGATGGATACACCACTAATTTCTCTTAGTTCATTGAAAAGAAAGTTTTGTGCTAATATTGTTTGGACAATTGAATGCTGATATCTTGTACTCTGAGTGACTAATTAAAAGATAACAATACACAATGTATTAACCATTGTTACCCTCCTATTATGTCATTTTGAAATTTTGTTCCATTTTTGTCTCTTTAAAATAAGATTACGGGGGCCGGTGAGATGGCTCAGCGGCTTAAGCGCCTGCCCGGCAAGCGCGAGGGCCCGAGTTCGACTCCTGGAACCCACATACGAAAAAGGGGCCGGTGATATTGCTCAGCGGCACGGGCGCCTGCTGGCGTGCGAGGTCCTGAGGTCGACCCCCGGTACCCACAAAAAAAAAATAAATAAAATAAAATGAAATAAGATTAAAAAAATCAAAAAAAAAAAAAAAAAAAAAAAAAAAGAAAGAAAAAGAAAAAGAATGATGGAGGATGAGGGAGGTTTGTGAGACAAGAACACGTACTTTTTGCCGGGGACCTAGGAAGACTGGGGTAAGAGAGTGTGCGCAGATGTGGGGAAGAGATCATGGGATTTACGCATCTGCTGAAGGGGGAGGGATTGGCTGATTGGCTGTCTGCAGGCTCTAATACCCAAAGCTTGATTTGAGCTAGAATTGATGTGAAGGTCTTTGGTTTGCTGTTTGTGGTCACTTTCTTCCCAGTGTTGAGTGTTTCTTGCTCTTCTGGTTGTTTCTACTGACTTGTGTTCTCATTTGCAAGCTATCTTAGTGTCTTGAAATCAAGAATAATATTGGTTGCCTACCCAACACTCACATCCTCTTTCCTTCCCCACAAATAAGTCCTTGTCAACATAGCCACGTGCTTTAAAGAACCCCGACTCCATACCTGCCTCTGGATCCCAATGAATCTGCAGTTAGAGTAATCTGAGTATTTCAACTGTTATGGTTTAGGGTGTGCATAGAATCCAAGTAGGCCAAATCAAACTGCTCAGGGCTAGGATTCTTCTTCTTCTGGACATAAAGATGAACATTTGTAACCCAGTAAGCACTGGCAGCCATGTTCTAGCCAAGAGAAAAACAAAGGGTTAAACCATTCTGGAGGACAATGAAGCCGGGGATAAAATACCCTGAATCTCTCTGAGTCACTCATTCGGCCAACCTTGGGTTGTGCTCTACCTCTGGATTCCTTGTTATATGAGATGACAAATGCTATTAAGTCATTAGGAAAGAGCATTTTTGTTATTAGCTGAGAGCATCTTACCATCCATTTAGATGTAAGTTGAAAAGATTAAGCGCCCTTATCTCCTCCTAAGTTCTTCAGCCCTCTTGAGTCTTGGCTTCTGGCCATCATTTGTTGTGCAACTGTACATTCATATCTCCCCGAAGTGTGCAAACTGGTGCTGCTGTTGAATTCATAGACCTTCCGAGGGAGTGAGGGAGAACTACTATAAGAAACTTTTCCCATTATTAAGGCTTAAAAAATGTGGAAATTGATTTTGACTTATCCAATACAGCAAGCAATTGAGTTGTAAGGTTTCAAAAATTATTATTAAAATAAACATACACATCTGAGACTCCCCTAGAGTGGAATCCCAGAAGAGCAGGACTGTACAATTAGGGTGTGTGTGTGGCTTGTGAGCCAGTGTGTAAATATTTACTGTCGTTAGCAACGACAACAACAGCAACAACAACAAAAAGCCATACTTCAACATGTCATTCTTGGTTTGCAGCTCTAGAATCTTTTCTTGCTCTTCAAAGAAAATCAGAAAACTATGCTATACATTAGTTCTTGGAAGTTTTATAAAGAAGCAGTGAAAAGAAATAATTCCCAAAAACCTCACAACTGAAAGAAAATTATTATTTTTCTGTCTTCAAGGAGATGGTTTTTCAGATATTGGAATTAGAAGGTTTTTTATAATGATACAAAAAGAGACAAATTACCAATTTGTTTTATAATTTATTGTCTTTTCTGTAATGTTGGTAACACAAATTGCTTTTAAGGTGGTTTTCAAAGCTATCCAAAAACCTTAATGACAACTATAGAAACTACAAACTGATCAAAATGAAATAAAATTTAGGAAAGTTTAAATGATCCAAGTAGGGAATATAGACTTAAATCATAGTTTACTTCACAGATCAGAATTAGTACATGAAGAAACATATACTTTAAATTGTTTACACATTTCTGAAATACAAGATCAAAATATTTTAAAGTCTTTAAATTGAAATATTAGAAATACATTCAGAAACTATGGGTTATGCCAGGCATAGTGGCACACACCTGTAATCCCAGCACCCAGGAGGCTGAGGCAGGAGGATGGCCACAAGTTCGAGGCCAGCCTGGGCTACATAGTGAGTTCAAGGCCAGCCTGGGCTACATAGTGAGTTCAAGGCCAGCCTGAATTACAGAGCGAGACCCTGTCTCAAAAAAACTAAAGGAAAAAAACTTCACAGCAAGGATTCTGCTGTTAGATTAAGCTGTTCCTCACTTCTCCACGTAAATTAAACTTCCCTAAGTTATCATCCAATTGACACTAGTTTCTTTAGCGTACCATCACAGTCTGAAATGCTCTTATCTGTTTGTTGTCTAATTTCACTAGAAAGTAAGCCCCACAAGAGCAGCAATCTGACCTCACTTATTAGCACCTGTATTCCCAGAAAATCATCTAGAACACCTAATCCCCAGCAAATGTTTGTTGCATACATACATGGATGAATAAAGAAAGAAATTTCAGCTAAAATGTGTTTAAATTTATGAGGAAAAGAATAGATTCTGTGTAATAAATTTGAACTCATTCAATTGATTAGGAACATTTTCATGAGAACTGTTAATGACTGACATTGTTAAAAGATGGATAAGCATGTATATTTAGGAGCTGGTTATAAAAAAAAGAGTGCCAAATATGCACAGATTCGTCCTCAATACAAAAACATTTACAGTATGATTGGATTATTTTAAACTCTTCTGGGTTTAAATTTAAATGTTCCCAGGTTTGAAAGATGCTTACCTATTAAGAAGTAAAATGCTATGCCACGCATGGTGGCACACACCTGGAATCCCAGCACTCAGGAGGCTGAGGCAGGAGGATCGCTGTGAGTTTGAGGCCAGCCGGGGCTACATAAGTGAGTTCAAGGCTGACCTGCATTACATAGTGAGACCTTGCCTCAAAAAGAAGAAGAAGAAGAAGAAGAAGAAGAAGAAGAAGAAGAAGAAGAAGAAGAAGAAGAAGAAGAAGAAAAGGAGAAGAAGGAGAAGAAAAAAAAATGCTATCTCGAGAACACTATTAGAGATTTTTTTTTCAGATGGTGTCTTCTTGTGTTTCCCAGGCTTGCCTTGAACTCTTAATCTTCCCACCTCAATCTCCCAAGCATCTGTGATTACATATATGCCATGCCTGGTATGACTAGATGCTTCTGATCCAGCTTGAGATCTAGGACAGTAACTACGGAAATCAATTTTCATTGTTCTGGTTACCTAATTACCCTTTCTCATGAAGCCACTAAAAATCTTTTATGATTGTGAAAATCTTCCTATGTAAGGTGGACCAAAAAAAAAAAAAAAAGCAGAGCTAAGAATTGAAACTTTAGATATCAAACTTCAAAGCCTGCTTTTGATTTTGTTTTCTAAGGTGGAGTCTTACTGTGTTGCCCAGAATGGCCTCCAATTCCAGAGCTCTGTCGATCTTCCTGCCTCAGCCTTTGGATTAGCTAGAATGACAGGCACATGCCACAGCTCCTGGCTCAAGTCTTGATTTTTTCTTCCAGTATATCAAAGTTTGATGACACATGAGGCCGAAAAATAGTATGATGGAGAGAGAAAGATGTTTAGAATCATTTTGTGAATGCTTGGCATTTACAAAATTTCCTTCTCATGGTCACCTTAGCATGTTTGTGGTTGATTAAAAAAAGGTGAAAATCAGGACTGGGGGGGGTGTAGTTCAGTGGTAGAGTGTTTGCCTAGTGTGTTCCAAGCACTGGGTTTGATCCCCAGAACCACCACCAAAAAACAGTGCAGTTCACATTAATAAGGGGCCAGATGTTACCAGAAAGATGTCAACATCAGCTAATGCTTGTGAATAACAACCACGACATTCCATATGGAGAGGGCACACTGTCTCCATCATGCTCACCATCGAGTGATTCAGAGAGCCTGAGAGATGACGCATCAAGTGTATTATACTGAGGAATTACGAACCCAAGGATTTGAAGTGATAAACTCGATGCTCAGAAGGTCAGATCTCTTGAGTTAACCAAGATTAACTGGAAAGCTCAAATGTATATTAGCATGAAATAAACAACATATGGACATTTGTCAAGGAAATGGCTCTATTCAATTTCCCACACTTTGGAAATCAAATGTGTTATTAGTAAGATTTTTTGCAAGGTGCAAAATGTGGTAAAAATGCTGAACTAGTAACCATATATATTAAAATTAAATACCACATGCTTTCTCTCTCACCTTGAACTGTTATATTAATATTTGCTTTCCTCTGTGAAATTCTTATTGAAAGTAATATAAATGAAAATAAAAATGTCTTGAAATACAAGAGAATCTTCCGAGGTCCATGAACCCTTGGGAAATGCTTGGAAATGTGGTAATTGAAACATGCAAGTATTTTAGAAATTAAGTCCATCAATGTTCATTTCAAACCTTTCCCAACCCAGATCAATACCTGTTATAATTACTGATTTATTTTCCTCAATGTAAATGAAAACAGAACTTCAGTTGCAGCCACACAGACCAAATTTTGAGATTTTTCATAATTTTTTGACAAGTTCTTCAATAAAGCCTAAGTTTTCTTTGGGCTTCTAGCAGGACTGAGAGTATAGATAACTTTGCATCAATACACAATGTTTCTGGTTACCTTTCTAGCCAAAGCTAAGGTTATCTCTTTCCTAGCGAATATTAAGACTTCCTGGTGTTGAAAATACTCTTTCTTTCATGGTTACTAGAAGATGACTCTTCCCAGATTTAAAGACCCACTCCAGAAATGGGCATCTGAGATGAATACACATTTCTCAGATGAAGAAATACTAATGGCAAATAAATATACAAAAAAATGTTCAACATCACTAGTCATTCGAGAGATGCAAATTAAAACTACACTGAGATACCATCTCACCCCAGAAAGAATGGCTATTATAAAGAAATCAACTAATAACAAATGCTGGAGGGGCGGTGGGGAGAAAGGAACACTTCTTCACTGTTGGTGGGAGTGTCGACTGGTACAGCCACTGTGAAACTCAGTGTGGAGATTCCTCAAAAAACTAGGGTTGGAGGTCCCATTTGACCCAGCTATTCCCCTTCTGGGCATCTTCCCAGAAGAATTAAAAACATAGTACCACAGCGATATATGTGCACCCATGTTTATAGCAGCACAATTTGTAATAGCCAGATCTTGGAAACAACCCAAATGCCCATCAACTGAGGAATGGATAAGAAAGATGTGGTATTTTTATACAATGGAGTACTATTCAGCCATAAAGAAGGATAAACTGGAGACTTTTATAGGTAAATAGATGCAACTCCAGAAAATACTCATAAGTGAAATAAACAGGAAGCACATGTGTAAGCATCGTATTGTCTCTCTAGTATGAGAAACTGAAAGAGTAAATAAGATCCAAAATGTACAAAAGACATGATGAATCAAAAAGAAACTGGTGAAAAGGAAAGAGAGACTGGAATAGGGAAAAGAAAGAAGGGAAAGGGGAAAGAAATTGTATATATATATAAGATGGTTAAGATAGATACACTACCAATTTTACTTAGTTCATTGAAGAGTAAGGTTTGTGCCAATAATGTTTGGGCAATTGAATGCTAATGTCTGGTATCCTGAATAACTAACTTAAAGATAATAATACGTAGTGCATTAACCATTGTTACCCTCCTATTATGTTGTTTTGAAAATTTGTTCTTTTTTTGATTTGTTTTGTTTTTTCTTCTCTTTAAAATTAAAAAAAAAAGAAGATGACTTGGTTTACATTTTAATTTCACACAACCTCTTTTATTAGAAGGAAATCAATTCTGGAACTGGATTATAGAAAATACTTGATAAAATTCTAAACCTCATCAGTAATGATTGAAGGGAAGGCTATGTGACCCAAGAGAAGGAAATAGAAAATGAAGTTTTTAGCCTGCCAATGATGAAAAGCCATATTTACCCCAGATCTTCCAAGATCTTGGTTGTAGTTCTAGAGGGCAGCCAGGTGTTTTTGGTCCCAAATAATGTCACTTCTCTTCTGTTCTGGCAACTTAAGTCATAAGGCTAGGGAGAAAATGGTCTGCTAATCTGTAGGACTAGCTATCTGTAGGACAAAACTCTTTATGGAAACTGACTCAACTTCTGTGGTCAGGGAAATGGGTCCTTTCCTGGATGTAAGCACATACTTGCTGTGGCAGCATCTTTTATAAGAACAACACTCAAAAGAAGTATGTAGTAACCTTGTTGTTGTTATAGTTGTTGCTTTTGCTTTTGTTTTGCAGCACTGAGGGTCAAACCCAGGACTTCACACGTGCTAAGCAAATGCTCTTAAGTTTATAGTTATGGAAAAATATTTCTTATATTAGTTGAAAAAAATGTATACATTTAGGAAAGAGGTATAGAATTGACTCCATCTTAGACTCTATACCAATTCTTGGGAGAAACAGAGAAATTAAAATCCACGGCTACAGCTGGGGGTGCAGCTCAGTGGTAGAACCAGCACTTAGCAAGCGTGAATCCCTGGGTTCATGACCAGCACATACAGACACAAAAAAACCATGGCTATGCCTACATTATTACACACACTCATTTAACTCTATGAATTCATCCGGGAAAGTAAATTCCATGAAAATCAATAAAAGCCTCTTTATTTTTCTATTCAACCACATAAGTAAGATAAACATGTGATTAACTGAAGACTAATCGATCAAATCAAATAACTTACTTATCTGACATATTTGTTCCTTGTACTTTCATCTTAGCTCTGGGGCTGTCTTTGCTTTTATTCACTTAGTAAATTACAAAATTCAGATCAGCAGCAAAAGCAAAGAGTTGGAACATAATGCATGGGAGGGTTATTTTATTCATACACTTTCAATGTTTTATTACTATATATTTCACTATTTATCCAGGAGACCAAAAAGCTGTGATTTGTTCAATCTTTTGTTTTCCACAACAAAATGAGTATCTTTAAAACAAACAAAAACAAATAATTTTCTTAGAAAATTCCAAAGGAACTAAACTCTATCACACATGTTAACAAATGCTTACTATAAAGGGCCAGATAGTAAATATTTCAGGCCTTGCAGTCCACACGGTCTCTAGCAAAATTATTCAGCTCTTGCCTTGCAGCACAAAAATAATAGAAAATATAGAAGCAAATGGGTATGACAGTGTTGCAAATAAAACTTTACTTACAAAATCAGGCACCTGACAGAATTGGACCTACAAGCTGTTGTTTGTCAACCCCTGCTCTATCATACAGTTTGTTATACAAAAAGAAAATACTCCAAGGAATGTTTGTGTCTTAGTAACTTCTCTCACTGAGACAAAATGCCCACCATCCAAAGTTAAAGGAGGAAAGGTTTGCGGCTTATAGTATGTAGTGGTTTCAGTCCATAGTCAGCTGGCTCCAAGGCAGGGTGGCGTGGCAGAGAGGCATTGCAGAGGAGAAATAGTCTGTAGCAAGCAGGTAGAAGGCAGCAAAGTAGAAAGCAGCAGAAGCAGCAGTAAAGTAGAAGAGCAGCTTCTTTCTGTCCCTTTATATTCCATCCAGGCTACCCGCCTTTTGGATGGTGCCATCTGCATCACACTCTTAATACCAGCGTCACATCCTTAATCCCAGCATCACATATCCTAATCCAGCCACCTTTAAAACTCACCACCTATGACCCCATGAGGCTTTGTGGGAGACATCTAAATATTCAAGCCGTAACAGCTTGAATAATTATGTTCCTCAAATGACATCATTGTTGACATAACATGAAACTATTCTTTACATTAAGATATGATTTCTGGGCTGGCGAGATGGCTCAGCAGCGTAAACGCCTGCCTGGCAAGCGCAAGGGCCCGAGTTCAACTCCTGGAACCCACATACAAAAAAAGGGCCGGTGATATCGCTCAGCGGCACAGGCGCCTGCTCGCATGCAAGGCCCTGAGGTCGACCCCTGGTACCCACAAAAAATATATATATATATATGATTTCTATTAAAGAGCTCTTGAAGGAGAGTGATTGCATGTGATGCCATAGGCCTTCCAAAAAAGATGGTGACTTTTGCAGAAGGGACATATGAAGGAAGAGTCTATGAGTTAGAAATCCAGAGGAAAACAATTAAAATGTTGAGGGATTGATGTGATGTAGCTAAGTGGTAGACTGCTTCCTTGGCATGCTCAAGGTCCTGGGTTCAATCCCCAGCACTGTGGAGAAAAATAAAAAAAAAAAAAAAGTACATTAAAAGTTGAAGCACTGAATCTGGAGAAAAGGGAATTAATTAAGAGATAGCCTGGAGCTAATTACTTGAGGGCTAACCTGGGATAAAAGAAGACTAAAATTGAAAAGGCTCCCTTTGCTTCACTCAAATAAGATTCAGTATTGAAATGCTTCTATGTAAGTACTTTAAAACTTACAAATCGTCATAGATAAGAACAAAGACATGCCCCACAGCAAAGACAAAGCCGATGAGCAACAAAGATGAGCAAGACAGTGCAGCATAGCCATGCTCATCTTTTTTTTTTTTTTTTTGTGGGTACCAGGGGGTCGACCTCAGGACCTTGCGCGCCAGCAGGCGCCCGTGCCACTGAGCGATATCACCGGCCCCTTTTTTGTATGTGGGTTCCGGGAGTCGAACTCGGGCCCTCGCGCTTGCAAGGCAGGCGCTTAAACCGCTGAGCCATCTCACCGGCCCCAGCCATGCTCATCTTAATCCTCATGTTACTACCATTGGCAGGTGTTTCTACCTTGTTGCTTTTTGTGATGCTTATTTTGGAGAGTTTCTCAAATGTTATCTATTGTGGCTAGTAAGTGCAAAATAGCAAAGGCGAGGTGAAAATACTTGAAAGTGCTCACAAGAGGCATAGTCCAGTCAGTGTGGAACTCAGTATGGAGGTTCCTCAACAAATTGAAAATAAAGATACTATTTGACCCAGCTGTACCACTCCTTGGCATATCCCTTGAAGAAATAGAGCAGGCAGGTGTCACCCTCAGCTATGGGCCACAGGCAGCCCTGGACAGCTAGAAATGTTAACTGTTAACATTATGTGATTTTCAGTGAGATAGTTTTTGTTTTGGTACTTATAGATATGAGCTATGTTATATACAAATCAAGATGATTTTTCACTCAGGGTCACCAAGGGAAGCCAAAAGTTTAAATACCCATGCTATAGAGATATTTATATACCTGTGTTTATTGTGGCCCAATTCACAATAGCTAAGCCATGGAATCAGCCTAGGTCCCTGTCTAAAAGTGAATGGCTATTAGAAGAAGAATCAGCCATAAAGAAGAATGAAATCATGTTGTTTGCAAGAAAATGGATGGAATTGAAGATCATCATGTTAAAGGAAATGAGCCACACTCAGAAAGACAATTGTCACATCTTTTTTTCTCATAGGTGGAATCAAAGAGAGAGAGAGAGAGAGGAAAGGGAAGAAAGGGCAAGGGTATAACGTGGGGTGGAAATGATCCAAGTGTGTTATATGCACATACAAATCTGTCAAAATTAAACCCATTAATCTGTATAACTATCATGTACTTTAAAAAAGATAGAAGAGAAATGGAAAATCAAAAACAGCAAACTTCTTTTATAAAGCAACTTTACATAGATATCTTGTATGTATTTCTGCACTGTCATGGGTTTTCTTCTTTTTTTTTTTTTTCATGTGGGTACCGGGAGTCGAACTCAGGACCTTGCACTTGTCAGGCAGGTGCTTATGTGGTTTTCTGAATAAAAGGATTTATGATGAATCTGCCCAAAATTTCAGAAAAGCTTTTGCATTCTTTTCCTTCATGACCCAGACCTTTTCAATAGGGTTTTGGTTCATGTGGCAGATGAATGATGGGCACATATTCCTTAGTACTCTCACTGAGAGGTGAGCTCTGTGCTTCTGCAGATTCTCTGCCTAGTAGAGGACAGTGAAAGTGAGGCTATGATGGATTCCAGGCTCAAGGCTTGAGACAACAACCATTTCCACTTCTCTCATATAAAATTTGTCCTTGGACCTTTGAGGCCTGAGCTGCCTTGTGAGAAGTCTAACTGCCCTGCCGGAGAGGGAACATCAATAAGACATGAGCTACAATGAAGAAGGAGGTGGCCTGGCTTTGCCCAACATTAGATCCATTGCATCCAGTTATCTGGCATGTAAGTGACATTATCTTGGACCCTCAAGACCAGCTTAGTTACCAGCACACTGAGCAGAAGAATCACCCAGCTAAACCCTTCCCAAATTCCTAACTCAAAAAATCATGATATATGATGAAAAGTTTGTTGTTTTAATCCATTAAATTCCAGTGTCATTTGTAATATAACAATAGGTAATTTGAACAGCATACATGAAGAACAGCAGGAGGTATTTTATCTGTATTCTAGAGCAAATGATTACTTTTTGTTTCTTCCTTTTATTTTTTGTTTTCTTTCTATAAAATACAAATCCTCAGTATTTGCCACTCTGTAGTCCTCTTAGGTGTAGTCGTCTGAAAGTCATGATATTTCACTTCCTGAACAGTGAAATTCACCAAAGAATTTTCTAGATTCTTGTTGAATCATGATAGCCAATTAAAATGTTACTTTTCAAAGCCTACCGCAGAACAAGTGTGAACTGGCAGGCAGATCTTTTTTTTTTTTTTTTTTTTTTTGTGGGTACCGGGGGGTCGACCTCAGGACCTCGCGCGCCAACAGGCACCCGTGCCGCTGAGCGATATCACCGGCCCCTTTTTTCGTATGTGGGTTCCGGGAGTCGAACTCGGGCCCTCGCGCTTGCAAGGCAGGCGCTTATGCCGCTGAGCCATCTCACCGGCCCTGGCAGGCAGATCTTGAAAGCAATGAAAAAGAAAGAAAGAAAGAAAGAAAGTATAAGCCAGAAGTGGTGGTACAAAGCTGTAATTGCACCTCCTTGGGAGGCTGAGGTAGGATTCTAAGTTCAAGGCCAGCTTCAGCATTAGTGAGATGCTGTTTCAAAATAAAGCGCTGAAGATGTGGATCAGTGGTAAACCTGTACTTGCCTAGCATACGTGGGGCTCTGGGTTCAATCCTCATGACCATGAAGAAAAAGTAGGCAATAGATCAAACAGACAAATTAAATGATAGCCAAATTTGGGCCGGTGAGATGGCTCAGCGGCGTAAGTGCCTGCCTTGCAAGCGCGACGGCCCGAGTTCGACTCCCGGATCCCACATACGAAAAAGGGGCCGGTGATATCGCTCAGCGGCACGGGTGCCTGTTGGCGCGCGAGGTCCTGAGGTCGACCCCCCGGTACCCACAAAAAAATAAAATAAAATAAAATAAATGATAGCTAAATTCAATTTAATTTACCTTCTTCAATCATATCCACCCCTAGTTTTCAGCATACCAGCCATCTCTAATGGATTCGAGCAATCACAAATTTCTGCATAGTATCTCAAAATTTTTTTCTGTTATTCATATTAGATTAAAAATGTATAGCAGGTCAAATAGGAATTGGGGAAAGGGGTAAATTGTACTTTCCATGCATATAGAAACTCCTCAGAATGTAGACTGATTACCATAAGAATAGGTAATACTTGTTTATATGCTTTCTTGGTGTTTTCATCTGGTAATCTCATGTATGCAATTCCGCAGCCAAATTCTATTCTTTCAGGTCAGGGCCAAGAAGTTTATCGAATCTCTATAAATGTTGTGTGTGTGATTTCATAACATACTAGTTAACACACAAGATTTTTTTTTAGTACTGGGGATTGAACTCCTAGACAAGCGCTCTACCACCAAGCTATGTTCTTAGAACTTTTTAAAATTTTATCTTGCAACTCACTGAATTGCCCAGGCTGGCCTAGAACTTCTGATGCTCCTGGATCAGCCTCTGTAGTAGCTGGGATTACAGGTGCATGCCACACCTGGCTAAAAATATATTTTTTTAAATAAAGGAAAAGAAGAGTTTATAGTGCCGGTCTTTTTCTATAGAAATTACTTTCTAACATAGCCTGGCATGATGCATTATTTCTCAAAAAGAGTTCTGCAGTATTTGAGCCCTCAGGATAATAATATGTGTTAACTGAATTACAAGGTATCTTTGCAAATAATGTTAGGAAAATTTACCAAAAAATATTGTTAAACATATTTCCTTTCCAGAATTTTCTCAGAACCATGAATGTGATAAACTCTAGGAACCCTACAGTATGCAGAATCTCAGATGATTGGCATCATTTTTGGACAAGCATTTTTAGGGAAGAGAGTGGAGTAAACACACTTTAGGAAGTACCAGCAGAGTGGAAAGAGTCTGAAACTTGGGGCCAAAGGACTTTGTTATAATTCTGATCTATCATTTACTGCATGCAAGTCACTATTAATATCAATATAATCTCATGCAAAATGAAGAGAATAATTCATGCATGAATTGCTATCACAGAGTTTATGAAAATAAATTAGAAATTTTGGGTAATTCATGCCTGGCATATGTCAGGCCCTGTTGACTGAAAGCTAGAGAAAGAATTGTCTTTGTAAACAATGCCTTTACTTTTTTTAAGGTCCTATTAAGAGGCTCAAATGCTTATAAATTCCAGGGCTGATTTCTTACCGACTGCTTAACCTCTTCCCTGTTTGGATCAGTCCAGGTCTAATGCAGTAAAAATGAAATGCTGAAGTCCACAGCACCTCCTACCAATGACACAGAACATGCTGTACTGTGTGCTAAACTGAAGGTCAACTTGGTTTTGTTGTTAAGCTTATTTTACAGTTGGGCAAGTAAGTGCAGGGATTTTAAAAGTCAATTTCTTAGGAAAATATCCGATGAAGGTGGAACCTACTTAGAGCAGTATAGCTGGTATCAGAAACTCAGGACAAGATTTAGTTAATCTTTCTGCTGTTCGTTTCCTCACTTATACACAAAGTAGAAATTGACCCCTAAGAATATTATAAGGATAAAATTTGATATTATGTATCGAAATACATTGCAGAGTATAGGATATATATTATTACATAGTATAGTGAATAATGCATAGTTAATAGACCATTCTTTTGACTATCATCAAAAGAGATTTTTCATAGAATTACATAATATTAAAGTGAAATTTGTTATAGATCACATAGTCCACTTATCTCCTTTTCTAGAATTAAAAAAGCAAAATATAAAACAAAACAAAGAACTCAGAGAGATGAAGGAAATTGGCCAAGGCCATACAGTGGCAACATCAGGCAGGATAGACTAGCTTTTTACAAATTTTTGAACGAGGAGAACAGATTTGTCTTGTTTGAACTTGAGAGATTAAATCATTGGAGAGCACTGGGTGAAATCCTGTGAAGAAGACATACCTCGTGCTCTCAGTGGGCCACTTTCCCCTGCATAGCACTGAAGCTGGCTTCAGAGAGAAGAACCAGGCCACAGGCACTGTCTTCACTGTCTCGGTTGTATGCATCAGAAACTAATCATATTCACCATGGCTTCACTGTGTGGTGGACACACGGCCTGTGTGAGGCCCAGACGTGCACCAGTGCCAGCTACGGAACTTGTGTTTTTTAGGAATGCAGGACCCACAGTCTCACTGGAAGAAAAAACTTAAAGTGGTAATTTCTTAGTATTTTTCATAAGACTAAGAAAATGTCAAGTATCCATATCAAAGGGAAGGTTTTGAAGAAGATTATAAGGGGGCTAAGTTCTTCTAACCCAGTTGGCATTGCCCCTGGGTATAGATAGAAGCTTGGATTGACTCTGCTGTGTGGTTAGCCACAATTTTAGAATCTGCAATTTTCGGTTATCTGTACTGACGGCCTTTAGATTTCTGGGCATAATTGAAAATTGACTGTCATTTTGAAAACTAACAACCTCAAGACAAACTTTTTTTTTTTTTTTTTTTTTTTTTTTTTTTTTGTGGGTACCGGGGGGTCGACCTCAGGACCTCGCGCGCCAGCAGGCGCCCGTGCCGCTGAGCGATATCACCGGCCCCTTTTTCGTATGTGGGATCCGGGAGTCGAACTTGGGCCCTTGCGCTTGCCGGGCAGGCGCTTAAGCCGCTGAGCCATCTCACCGGCCCAAGACAAACTTCTTGAGCATCTCTCTTTAAAAACAATGTGAATTGAGACGTTCCCCTACCAGACAACTCAAGTAATGTTTGCTCATGACTAAAGAATGTGCTATCCATCACAATACCCCACACCAAAAAAAAAATTTCCTCTTATAAACAGTGTTAGTGAGACAGGAATGATTTTAGTAACAAAAGAGAAGTGAGAGGTGATTTGAGGAAGTAACATAAAGCTCAATAAAGGCTGGGATATTTCTGTGGAAGCTACTAAAAGGGGAACTCCAAAATAGGCCTTGCATTTGCACAAATCTCCAACTTAGTTTGCATATTTTTTAATTTCAGGGTATGTTCTAACTAAAACAGCAAATATAATTAGTGTAAGTTGCTCATGAAGCTAGGGGCAAAATGAGCACACCCTGCTGCAGTGCACATTATAACAACAAAGCTAATAATATTACCAGAGTGTTCACCATAGGTGGGCATTGTACTAAAAATGTTTCACATGAGTTAACTTGTTTAATCCTCATAACAAGCCTGCGAGGTATGTACTATTCTTAACTCTGTCTTCAGGAAGCTGAAGTTCAGAGAGTGAGGACTTTCCACCACTGATAAGTGCCTAACCCCAGATTTGAATCAAGGCCTTCTGGCCCGTACCCATCACTATGGCACCACAGTGTGCTATATGCATCGTGTCTATCAGCCCTTGACACATGTGACATTCGGTCTATGTGTTGTGTTGGTCCTGCTACCATTGTCCCCAGAAGTTTAGCAATCCGGAGGCCAACCTTTGGAGGAAGATGTGTCTCATTCATGGTAATCCTCGGAGGAAACTTAAATTCTTTTTCCATTAGGGTCATGACAAGTCAAAGATCTACTGAGCATGAGATAATTCTTTATTTGATGCAGTAGGCTTTCATCAGAGAAGGGGCATCAACATAAGCATAACCTAGAAAGCCTTCTAATCCTGATTTCATTTACGATGATACATAAAGTGAAGTGTGGCTTGTAGGTACTACTGAGGAAATCTTCCCTTGTCACAGTCTATCTGTGACAGGTCTTGATACCCTAAACTAAGGAAGGGTGGGACAGGGCCACCCTTCTACATGCATAAAGCAGGTGGACACTCAGGATGTTGACAAGGACTCTTATATTCTCTTTGTTTTCCCTCAGAGCCTCCAACTGGCTAGAAATTCTCGCCACTTCTATCGCTCAGTTGAATAAAGCTTCCTACATTAGAATATAAACATGTTTTTTAAAAGATGGCTATATTAAGTCATCAGTATTCATGATAGACCAGGGAGTCATAATGTTAAAAAAAAAGAATGGGTTTCAAGTGAATGAAAGCATGGTAGGTAAATTTTGGTGGAAAATGAAAATTAGAAAGGTCACTGAAGTAGGTCTCCAGACCACAGTTTTCCAGGATGAAGTGTTCATTAACTTATGGTGAAAAATAAACAACAAAGACAATGTAACAAATTTTTAATTAAAATGATAAATTCTCAGACAAGCCCCAAGGGAAATATATATATATAAAATCATGTCCACCTTGAACATTACCATGTCATCTCTTTCCTTAAATTACTGTGACAATAGATGGAGATGGTATTTTTTTCTTTAATGTGTTTATTTGGAAAAATCAGAAGTTAACAGCCTATTATTAATCTTTAATGTGTACATGTACATGTGCTAAATGCCTTATGCTTGGTAATATATTTAATATTTACAATAACTAGGTAAGGAATCTCAGGCCTAGAGGATAAATAACTGATCCAGTTACGTAGCTATTAAGTGGCAAAACTATGATTTGTGCTCCTTACTCCTACCTTTGGGGACAAGGATATTAGGGACTTTGTGGAAGAGATTAGTGCTAAAAGCAGAAAGAGAAATGAATGTCAGAGGAATTGGAATATAGAACATAAATGTCACCTCCTTAAGTTTATGAAAGACTCCCTAGAACTTTGCTTGCAAAAATATTTTCCCTGATAGTCGGCATTTAAAAGCTAACAACATAAAATCTTGGAAAGCTAAGGCCAAAAAATGTGTTTAAGTTCATTCTTCGTCTCTTTAGTAAGTGGGGAAACTTAGAGGTAGTGTCTGACTTAAAATTCAACAGTTGCAGGGCCGGTGAGATGGCTCAGCAGCGTAAGCGCCTGCCTGGCAAGCATGAGGGCCCAAGTTCGACTCCCGGAACCCACATACGAAAAAAGGGCTGGTGATATTGCTCAGCAGCATGGGTGCCTGCTGGTGCGCAAGGTCCTGAGGTCGACCCCCCGGTACCCACCCAAAAAAAAAAAAAAATTCAACAGTTGCATATCACCAGCATGCAGAAAAATGTTTACTTAAAGCAAAAGACATAACATAGCTATTAATGTAGGAAAAGAAAATAGAAAAAAACCCAAGAGCCTGATCAGACCAGCTAAATAACTCCATGTGATAAACTACAGTCCACTCAACTCAATCATCCATGACAAATGGATAATTATAACTAAGAACTTCCCCAAAACAAACAATATCAATTCAGTATTTTACACATAGTAAACATTCAGATAAAAGTCAATTGCTAAAGTAATGAATCCCTAATTTTATAATACTCATTGTAACATGGGCCACATACATCCTTTCTTGTTCTAGAAATAAGCAGTTGAAGACTTGTGAAAATACTTAACCATGAAATACCTCTTACAAGGCTACACTTTGACAGAATGTTTGCGAGTAAATAGATGTGAAATGAAAATATGTTAATGTACACATAATGCATATAGTGATGAAGACTTAAGAATTAGTATCTATCATTTGACATTTTTCCAACTCTCAGCTTCTGAAAACATTTTCTATTGCTGAACCTCGCTGCTACTAGGGAGTCCAACTAAGCCACAGTTATACTTTCTGCATGGAGCAAAGGGGAGTTCTTACTAGCATCAGTCATCTTGGCAGAAACTCTCTTTTACTTGCTCTGGAGCACATATCCAAGAACTAGAATGAATAAAGGCTGAAGAATATGCTCAGCATTTCCAAAGCCTCATGTACCCTAATTGGAATCTCCTGTTGATTAAAAGGACAATGGGTGAACAATAATTAAACTACTTTTTGGAAGGTTGGAAGGACAGAAATAGAATGATATTTTGTGGCCTCAGCCTTAAGCTTGAGGAAATCTCACTGTTGACTCACATCTCCAAGCCAAAGAGCTAAAAATGTACATCTAATGCTTCTGAAAGTCGGGTATTGAAGGGGTCGTGGGAACCTCGGAGGGCTTTTCTTCTCCCTTTCAGATGAAGAAACAACCTGTGACAGAGGAAGCTCAGGAGCTCCACTGAAGTTTCCCACCCTGGCTTAAGTGTGCATAAGAAACATTATGACATTGGATGCAGGGGTGCAAGGATGGTAACTTTCAAGATGTTTGCTCTGTAATTAGGGATCTACAGTAAATCCCTGCCCAGCTTCCCTCACCCTTAGCGGAAAGTTAATAGTTCTGAAGACAGTGTCTAAACTAATTGCTGACTTCAGAACCCATTTCACTCATCAATTTGAGTCCCCAAGGCCTACAAAAGGTGAAACTAAGATTCAAGCTTTCCTTTTACTTTCTTTTTTTAATACTGGAGATTGAGCCCAAGCTCTTGTGTATGCTAAGCATGCATCCCACAACTGGGCTACACCTCCTGGCATCCTTTATTTTCATTCTATACAGACAGACCTCCCCATTTCTTTAAAGTGTCTGGATCTCTACCAAGCAATACTATCACTTGCAGAAATTCTAGCTGTTCTGAAGCTCTGAAGGAGGGAGATGCCACTGCAACGGAGGTTTCCTGGAGCTCTGTAGAGAAGTGACCAAGGAGGGCCTGGCTCGGATACATAGCTCTCCCTGTGATCTATGTGGGAGAGCAGCCCTTTTAGGAGTCCCTGGAAGTGTCTCACACAGATTTTGAACTTTGCTTTCAGGACATTGAAGGATCACCCTCCAGCTTCATTTTTTTCAGCAAAATGTATTAAGCACCTTCTTTATGGCACTAGGAAGGACAGGCTCTCTCACAGTTTGAGGATCATGTCACAGGTCTTAGGTAACCAGCAACGAGTACAGGATTATGGGATTCGTCCCTTAAGCCTCTGTCCCATACTTATCTGGTATCATCTTTCATTTCATCAGATTTTCTTTTCTCCCGAAATTTTGTAAACCAAGATCTGATTAGGTAATCTCATGAAGGAGCTACCCAACACTGTTGGGCTGTCGGTTAATCCATAAAATGTTTATTTTATTTATTTATTTTTTTTGTGGGTGCCGGGAGTCGACCTCAGGACCTCGTGTGCCAGCAGGCGCCCATGCCGCTGAGCGATATCACCGGCCCTTTTTTCGTATGTGGGTTCTGGGAGTCGAACTCAGGACCTCGCACTTGTCAGGTAGGCGCTCATGCCGCTGAGCTATCTCACTGGCCCAAAATGTTTATTTTCAATGAAGAAAAATCAAAGATCTTGCCTTAATTTTCTTTAGGCCTCCAATGTATAGCACAGTGTTTAGGCTATAGTAAGCATTCATGTGTGTTTATTACATTGAGAAGAAAGAATTCCTACGTTGAGGATTTTACTTTGGGCTTTGTTTGACTGGATACAGTTATTGGCTTGATATTTTCTCATTTGAAATGTTTTCGAGCCAGTGAATAGTAATAATGAACAGCAATGGAATAACAATTGATTTATTTTACTTTTTTTTTTAATGCGGGTACTGAGGAGTCGAACTCAGGACCTCATGCTTGCCAGGCAGGCGCTTATGCTGCTGAGCTATATCAGTGGCCCTATTTCACTTTTAAGCTGTGAAAATTTGCCTAATCAGGTAGAAATTCTGAGTCATCCAGTCTAGTGAGTATTCACTTTGGCAAAATTCCAAAGTATTCATCAAGAGCGCTGATTTGAAGTGATTCTAAAACTGCATCTATAATTTTTACCCTGTCTCTTAACTTAACTTTATATAAGATCCATATTATAATCATCTATTCTCTAAGAATATCTGTGAAAATGTGTATGAGCTCCCAACCAGATATTAATATACACACATAATTAACCACTACTCTCAATGCCAAAGATTCAATAGACAAGTGTATTGAAATCAGTTATATACTGCAAGCACCAAAGTACTGATTCTTAAAAAATGATATATTTAAACATATTTAGATTTAAGGCTATCACAATAACAGCCATTGTTACTCAATGACTTTTTAGCTGATTTTTCTGAGCAAGAGACGATGAGATGACTTTTAGGTACCGAGAATTACACAGAGCACGAAGTCTCCCTTGTCCACCTATGGGATTTTGTAACATGTGAATGTCGCCGGTCACGTGTATCACAATAGAAGAAAAGCTTTCAAATTCCTGTTCCGTCATTGTCCTTTACTGTAAATTATAATTCCCTCTGGAAAATGTACATTAAAACATGGCACCATATGACAGTTCACCATTAGAAATAAGAGAATAGTTTTACTTATCACGTTACTTAATAATGCGTCTGCCCACCACATTCTATAATCCCTTTCTCTGTCTTTTTTTCCTATAGCACTTATCTCCATCTGATATTCTAAATGTTTGCATTTTCATTTTATATCTTCCTTGTAGAATAGAAACACTGAATGTGGTAGGAATACCTATTTGTTTTGTTTCCTACTATTTCCCAAACCTCTAAAATTGTGCATGGCAGGGCCGGTGATATGGCTCAGCGGCATAAGCGCCTGCCTGGCAAGCATGAGGTCCTGAGTTCGACTCCCTCTACCCGCAAAAAAAAAAAAATCAAGTCGGTAAAATAGTGCATGGCACATAAAAGACATGGAATAAATATTTTAAAATAAGTGAATAAATAGTATGGAAAGATTTGTTCTACTGAGTAATTCTTATGAAGAAATTCTAGCAATTTATTTCTATTTAGACTGTCAGTTGTTTTTATTTAAACAAAATTTGGATGATGAATGGAGCAAAAACTTCAATCCAAAACATGTTAGTCCAAAAGTGAAATAGAAGAGTGGTGGAAAAGAAATCTAATGACATGGTTCTGTTTTCACTTGACAAATTAGAGACAAATATAGTTTTCAAGTGCTTGAATAACAAAAATTCCAAGTGCTTCTGAAAAAAGAAACTCTTTTCTTTTAAAGAAAACCAGACATCAATTATCAGATTGGATAAAAGTATTCCTCAACAGTAGGTTTGGGGCTGGGGATATAGCTCAGTGTCACAGCGCCTGCCTGGCAAGTGCGAGGTTGTGAGTTCAATTCCCAATACCAAAAACAAAACAAAACAAAACAAAACAAAACAAAAAGACCCAGTAGGTTTGTAATTTTATTAAACTATAGTAATAAGACAATTCTTCTGAACTGGAATTAAGAAAAGGATGAAAATAAGTTGGGTACATTTTTAATTAGCAGTCAGAAGGGAAATGATTATAAAAGTCCCACTTTATTTCACTAAATATAAAAACAAAAATCTTAATGCTCAATGTAGATCAACTTATGCAATATATTTGTTTTCTACTGTTTTTTTTATTTAATTAATTTATTTTGGTGTGGAGGATTAATGCAGGGCCTCACATATAATGTTCATTTCTTTTTTTTTGAGGCAGGGTCTCACTATGTAGTCAGACTGGCCTTGAACTCACAGTGATTCTCCTCCTCAGCTTCCTGAATGCTAGGATTATAGGCATGCTTCACCATGCCTGGGTCATTTCTTTTTAGGGCTTTTTATTTGAGATTATTGTCGATTCATATGTTATTATAAGAAATAATACAGAAAAAGTCCATGTATCCTTTACATAGTTTCTTCCAATATAGTGACATTTTGCAAAACTATAGCACGATATCACAGTCAGGATATTGACATTGACATAGTCAATGTATAGAATATTCCCATCACCACAGGGGACTCTCACATTGCTCTTTTGTAGCCACACCTATTTCCTTTCTATCACCAATCCCTCTCCAGCTCCTGGGAACCACTACTGTCTTCTCTATGTCTGTAGTTTTGTTATTTCAACAATGCTGTGTAAATGAAATAATGCAGTATGTAAGATTTAGAGATTGTTTTTTTTTTTACTTTTCATAATTCTCTGGTGATTCTCTGGTGATTCGTAAAGGTTGTTGAGGATTCTTTCCTTTCTAGTAAATATTATTCCATAGAGAGGATGCACCACAGTTTGATGAACTATTAAAAGACATCTGGTTGTTTTAGTTTTGGTTATGACAAATAAAGCCACTATAGTCAAGCCTTGGTACTCAACTACTTCGAAATGCATCAAACTTTGTCCCAGTACTCATCCTTTGTTTGAATCTGTACAAGGTAGAACCTGTCTGTGTTGTACTAGTACTCATCTTTTTTTTTTTGGTACTTGTTGCACCTCCTAGAAGCAATTAATGATGAGTGTTAGGTACCACCGTATAAATATTCATATACAGGTTTTCGTATAAACTGAAGCCCTCATTTCTTTGGGATAAATGTTCAGGATTGCAATTGTTGAGTTGTAAGTCTATCGCATGTTTAGTTTTTGAAGAAACTGCCAAATTGTTTTCCAGCATTGCTATATCATTTTGTTCTCACTAGCAATGTATGCATGATCCCCTTTCTCTGTATTTCTAACATTTGGTGGTGTCACTTAAAAAAAAACAAAACAAAAACTGTGCTGCTCTGATAGGTGTATTGGTAATGAACTTACTATTTAAATATGTACTTTCCTGATGGCTTAGGATGTTGAACATTTTTTCATGTGCATTTTTAAATCCTTTCAGTAAAACATGTTCGTGCATTTTGGCCATTTCCCTATTAGACTGTTAGGTTTATTTTACTGTTGAATTTTAAGTTATTTTCTTTTTGTTTTGGATCTGCAATGTCCTCCAAAAGCTCATGTATTGAAGGCTTGATCCCTAATGCAGCTGTGTTCAGAGGTGGGGCCTTTGGGAGGTGACTAGATCATGAAAGCTCTAACTTCATCAGTGGATTAATCCATTGATAGTTTGGTAGCTTAATGGGCCCCTGGGAGGTGAAGACTTTTGGAGGTGTGACCTTGAAGGATATATTTTCACTCTGGATCTCTCTTTTCTTATGCTCCTGGATGCTATGAAGTGAGCAGCTTTGCTCCACCATGTACTCCCTGCCATGATTTTCTCTACATGACCATGGACTAAAACCATGAGCCAAAATAAGCCCTTCTTTTAAATTGTTTCTCTCAGGTATTTTGTCACAGCAACAGAGAGCTGACCAACATATCTTTGTTTCTTAGATGCTAGTTCTTGGTCACATATATAGTTTGCAAACATTTTCCTCCAGTCTGGAGCTGGTCTTTTCACAGTCTTTGAAAGAGTTTTAATTTTGATAAAATATAGCTTATAAATTTTTCCATGATGTGCTTTTGGTGTTAAGTCAAAGAACTTTTTCTGCCTAGCTTTAGATCTCAAATATCTTTTATCTTTTTATAAAAGTTTCATAGTTTAAGCTTTACATTTGAATCTGATCCATTTTAAATTAATTTTTGTGTGTGGTGTGAGACTGACGTCCCTGAATATCTCTTTACTCTCTCTTGTTTATAATATAAATGTTTTAAATAATTCTTACATAGAACCATAGCATTATAATTTTTCCTGCGACTGTCAGTCTTTATTTATAAAAACTCCAGAGGAGAAGGAAACTATACTCTATTTACTAACTTTGTTCTTTTGATATTCTAGGGTTCCTTTCTTTATCATTGCTTTTTTTTTTCTTTTTTTTTATTTTAAAGAAAAAATAAAAATAACAATAAAACAGTGTTTCAAAACAGGCTAGTACAATATTATACTAAATGGCCAAAAACTGAAAGCCTTCCCTCTAAAATCAGGAACAAGACAAGGATGTCCACTGTCCCCACTCTTATTCAACACGGTTCTGGAAACTTTAGCCAGAGCAATTAGACAAGAGAAAGAAATAAAGGGAATAATGATTGGAAAGGAAGAAGTTAAATTATCATTATTTGCAGATGACATGATACTCTACACAGAAGACCCCAAAAACTCCACTAAAAAACTGCTAGATTTAATAAGCAAATTCAGTAGTGTAGCTGGATATAAAGTCAATACTCAAAAGTCAATAGCCTTCCTGTACACAAATAACAAACTTACTGAAAGAGAAATTAGGGAAACAATACCTTTCACAATAACATCCAAAAAAATGAAATACCTAGGAATCAATCTCACAAAGGATGTAAAAGACCTATACACTGAAAACTACAGTACTCTGAAAAAGGAGATTGAAGAGGATATCAGAAAATGGAAAGATATCCCTTGCTCCTGGATAGGAAGAACCAATATAGTGAAAATGGCCATACTTCCAAAATTGTTATACAGATTTAATGCAATTCCAATCAAAATTCCAACAGCATATCTCACAGAATTAGAGAAAACAATCCTAAAATTCATTTGGAATCAGAAGAGACCTAGATAGCAAAGGCAATTCTGGGCAATGAAGGCAAGGCAGGGGGCATCACAATCCCTGACTTGAAATTATACTGTAAAGCTACTGTGATAAAAACAGTGTGGTACTGCTAAAAAAACAGACCTGAAGATCAATGGAACAGATTAGAAGATGCTGAAACAACCCCAGACATACTAAGCCACCTTATCTTTGACAAAGGTGCCAAACACATTCGCTGGAAGAAAGATAGCCTCTTTAATAAATGGTGCTGGAAAAACTGGCTCTACACATGCCGAAGATTAAAACTAGACCCATATCTTTCACCATGCACTAAACTAAATTCAAAATGGATCAGAGATCTAAATATTAAAACAGAAACATTAAATCTGCTGGAAGGTAGGATAGGTAAAACCCTTGAAGACATTGGTGTAGGCAAAGACTTTATGAATAAAAACTCAACCGCACGGGAACTATCCCAAAGAATCAATAACTGGGATCTCATCTTATTAAAAAGCTTTTGCAAAGTAAGAGAAACCACCAACAGAGTGAAAAGACAACCCACATCGTGGGAAAAAATGTTTGCCAGCTGTTCCTCAGACAAAGGATTACTATCGAGAACATATAAAGAACTCAAAAAAATCAGACCTCCCAAATTTAAAGACCCACTCCAAAAATGGGCATCTGAGATGAACACACATTTCTCAGATGAAGAAATACTAATGGCAAATAAATATAAAAAAATGTTCAACATCACTAGTCATTCGAGAGATGCAAATTAAAACAACACTGAGATACCATCTCACCCCAGAAAGAATGGCTACTATAAAGAAATCAACTAATAACAAATGCTGGAGGGGCTGTGGGGAAAAAGGAACCCTTCTTCACTGTTGGTGGGAGTGTCGACTGGTACAGCCACTGTGGAAATCAGTGTGGAGATTTCTCAAAAAATTAGGGTTGGAGGTCCCATTTGACCCAGCTATTCCCCTTCTGGGCATCTTCCCAGAAGAATTAAAAACATCGTACCACAGCAATATATGTGCACCCATGTTTATAGCAGCACAATTTGTAATAGCCAGATCTTGGAAACAACCCAAATGCCCATCAACTGAGGAATGGATAAGAAAGATGTGGTATTTTTATACAATGGAGTACTATTCAGCCATAAAGAAAGATAAACTGGAGACTTTTATAGGTAAATGGATGCAACTCGAGAAAATACTCATAAGTGAAATAAACCAGACGCACATGTGTAAGCATCATATTGTCTCTCTAGTATGAGAAACTGAAAGAGTAAATAAGATCCAAAATGTACAATAGACACGGTGAATCAAAAAGAAACTGGTCAATAGGAAAGAGAGACTGGAATAGGGAAAAGAAAGAAGGGAAAGGGGAAAAAAATTGTATATATATATAAGATGGTTAAGATAGATACACTACCAATTTTACTTAGTTCATTGAAGAGTAAGGTTTGAGCCAATAATGTTTGGACAATTGAATGCTAATGTCTGGTATCCTGAATAACTAACTTAAAGATAATAATACGTAATGCATTAACCATTGTTACCCTCCTATTATGTTGTTTTGAAAATTTGTTCTTTTTTTTGATTTGTTTTGTTTTTTCTTCTCTTTAAAATAAAAAAAACAGGCTAGTAGGAGAGTGACAATAATTAATACATTGCATATTGTTATCTTCATAGTAGTTGTTCCAAGTACAAAGTATAGGAATGAAATATTGTCCAAACAATATTAGCTCAAACCTTTCTTTTCAATGAACTAAGAGAAACTAGCTGTATAACTATCTTGACTACCTTGTGAATATATATATATATATTTCCTTTTCCCTTCCTTCCTTTCCCCTTTCTCCCTTCATAATTCTTCTTTTCTTTTGAACAGTTTCTTCTCTATTCACAGTATCTATTGTACATTTTAGACCTTATTTACTCTTTCAGTTTCTCACACTAGTGAGACAATACGATGTTTACACATGTGGGTCTGATTTATTTCAATTATGAGTGTGGTCTTGAGTTGTCCCTTAGACAAAGGACTTATATCTAGAACATATAAAGAATTAAAAAAAATCAGGCCCCCAAAGTTCAAAGACCCAATCCAAAAATGGGCATCTGAGATGAATATACCCTTCTCAGATGAAGAAATACAAATAGAAAATAAATACGTGCTTTTCTTTTTAGAAACTTCATTTAGCCATTCTACTAAAGTAGGTTTTTAGTGACAAATTTTCATCTTCCTTCATTATTTCTTCAAGTCCTTCTTGATGATGAACCTGTAAACTTCCCATATGGTTTTGTAGTCCCATAGGTCCTTGAGTCTCTTTTAGGTTTTGTTTGCTTATTTATTTTTCAAATGGAGAAATTTCTATCATTTTGTTTTCTAGTTCACTGAGTTTTCCTTCTGACATTCTGATATTGAGCCCATTCACTGAGTTTTGTGTATCGGTTGTTGCATTTTTCAGTTTTCTAAATTAAATAGTTGGTTCTCTTTCATATCTTCAACTTAATTTCTATTTGAATTTCTTTTATTTAAAATGTCTGAAGGTCTCTTTATTTCCTTTGGTTTCAAGTGTGTTTATAACTGTTCACTAAAGCTTTTTTAAAAATCATGCCTGCTCTAATATCTGTTAGATCATTATAACATCTCTGCCATCTCAGCGTTGGCGTGTATTGATTGCCTTTTAAAAATTTGTCTGGGATTCATTTACTTAATTGGGGTCCATTAATTTTTGAGCTTTTGAAAAAACAGCAGCAGTTTGAAATCTTCCTAGTTCTTGTATGATGAGTGATTTTTGATGAAACTTGAATTTTTTTTCAGTGCTAGAGATTGAACCCAGAACCTCATACTTACTAGGCAAGTGCCATACCATTGAGTGATACCCTCAACCTGCCCCTTTATGCAAACTTTTTTTTTTTTTTTTTACAGTGCTGGAGATCAATCCAAGGGCTTCATATATGCTAGGCAAGTACTCTACCACTGAACTATATCCCCAGCCCTGAAACTTGATGAGATTCTGGATCTTATTTAGGCCTTCTGTTTGGACTGATATTCTCTGATAACACCCTGACAGGAGCAGAGCGGACATGACCTCCTTCCAGTCAGGTAGAGGGAGGGGCCACTTCTCCGCCTTGGCTTCCATTATCCTCTGACGACAGCAGAATCCTCAGTGCGGCTGGCAGGGGTAGTAGGAGTTCCATCTGCCAACGTAGTCTCCACTAGCATCATGGCGCGTGGACTCATTAATGTTGAGTGGTAGTAAAAGTCTTGACTTTCCAACTAGACTTCCCCTGACACTCAGTAGGAAGAGGAAGGTGAGTCTTATTACTGTGAGGATGGGATGGGAAGTTAGGCTTTCCATGTGGTATCCACTGATCCTCTAGGGCAGTAGTGGTGAAACTATGGCATATGTGCTATTTTTCTTTTAAGACAAAAGATGTTAATGTGTGGGTTGTTTTCTCTAACCTAAAACCTCAGTATTCAGGTTTAATTGTAGTGTTCCTACTTTGCAAAAAATAAATAGGTTTTGGGGTGTAGTTTGGTCTCTCATCTCTAAAATTTTTGCCATCACTTCTATAGGGGTGTGGGGTTAGTCATTACAGGACAATGGGGATGAAAGGCCTGATCTCTACTTGACCTTTTCTGTTACCACCTTGAGGCTTGGGGCACATCATCTTAGTCTGCAAGGGTGGGAATCCAGGCTCTCTACTCAGCATTTGTTGGCGAGTGTGTATGTATGGAGGGGCCTAGTCTTTTCTGTAGCATTTGACTAAAGAGCAAAGGGCTAGGGTGTCCTTTGATCCTTTAGCTAGACAGCGTTAGTGTTGCCTGGAGATTTTTTTGTCTTGCCCATTGGCATCATAGGTTGCTTGCTTCTCCAGCTTCAAATGTAGGATATAAGAGGGGGGAAAAAAAAGAACAAAAAACAAGCAAAAAAAGGAACTCACTACCATTTTCCTTGGGTTCCAAGTCTTCCAGCTTATTTTCCTTCTCTCCACTTTTCAGAGTCCACTTAGGTTTGTCTTACATAAATGCGCAAGAAGAAATAAGGAAACAGGAATAGAAAAAAGCATCTCTTCTTTGTCTTCCTGGATGTAGTAGCTCATGCAATATAGTTTCATACACAAAAATGTCAAAGAAGTCGATAGTCATTATTGAGCCTTCTGAAAGAACAATAGCAAGACCTGTGTTGTCCAGTATGGTACAGCGAATAGCCACATGGGAGTATTTCAATATAAATTAATTAAAATTGAGAAATATATATTTCCTCAGTTTGAATAGCAAAATTTTTGCATGTTCAATACAGCTACATGGACCTGGTGTCTACTGTACCTGACTCTGCAGATACAGAGCATTTTGCATCTTAGTGTTTGGGGCAAAGTTGATCTAAACACTGAAAAAATTGTTTCATATTACCACGAAATATTGATTATCTTTTAAAAAGTGGAAATTAAAATACAAAACATGTAGATGAATAAATGTCCCCCATTTAATGGTAGGAATAAGAAGGATATGGATTTATCACAGAGCATAGCTGCAAAGTGGACACCGACCTCACTAAAATGCCATGGATGAGATTTCCAGTGATTCTAGCCTGCCTGGGTTTATCCCTAAGCCCACTCATTTTCCTACGGGTCCACACAACTTGGAATGGAAAGACCTAACTGATGTGGCTGCTGACAGTAGTAGGTATTTACCCTGGCATTGCATGTCATATTACATTCTGATGTCATCTAACTTTAGCAAATTTTGGACATGTTCATTCAATGTAATTTTATTGAAAGAGAGGATTCATTCACTTTATAGAATTCAGTTTTTTGTTTAAAAAATAATCTGAGGTGATGTAGAGGCAATTCTAGCAAGAGAGTACCTTTTCAGAACATCAAAGTCCTAATATAAAGAAAATATTTGCAAATGTAGATATGAGAGATGGCTCAAAAACCTTAAAGATTTCAGAGCTAGAACTGCTTGTCATTTAACCTATTCCATGACAATATATGAACTACATATTATTATACTTCAACCATTGGTCTCATTATTTAGTGGAAAAGGAAGAAAAAAAGTCCTTTCTTCTACATTTTGTGCTCTTCCCATATATACCACATGGCCACCAAATGGTCTTTTCTGGTCATACCAGCCACGTTGGACCCCTTACTACTTGAAAACATATGCTACACTTTCTGCCTTCATGATTAACTTGTGTTTTCCCCTCATTAATTGATTCCACATGTTTTGTGAAGCAGTTCAATTGACAGGAATTTCTAGGCACCACAGCATGTACATCCTTTGCCCCTGGACATTAAGACTAATTTTGTTTCAAGGCACAGAAACATGGGTCTGTCAGATCCACGTTTATTCTTTAGAATATTTCTATTGATGAATTATTAATTTTAATTTTATGAGTTTTATTATTTTCAACAATGAGTAATTAATATAAAAATATATCACGGGGCCGGTGAGATGGCTCAGCGGCGTAAGTGCCTGCCTTGCAAGCACAAGGGCCCGAATTCGACTCCCGGATCCCACATACGAAAAAGGGGCTGGTGATATCGCTCAGTGGCACGGGTGCCTGTTGGCGCACGAGGTCCTGAGGTCGACCCCCCGGTACCCACAAAAAAAAAATATATATATATATCACGAAAATAAAGTATTGACTTTTTAATATTTATCGTTTATAAAAAAGCATCAAAATTTTCAACATCAACTGGTTTTTGGTGTAAAAAGTCTAAAAAGGAACAAGAGAAATAAATTCCTATATGAACTACAAAAAAATACCAATAGCATGCTACAAAAAAATAATCTTTACTTCAATTATCACACCTACGGCAGTCTGCACACGTGACATGTACCATACACACGCATCACTCACACTGACATCACATGTCTTTTGCTTTCCTGGCCTTTCTGTAGGACATAATTGACATCTCAGTGACCTTGCTCTATTGTCAGGAGGTTCTTATTACATTATACAGTGTGTAGTTAAAAGGAACATAAAATATCAATAAAACAAATTATTAAATTCTTAATATGTATTGTGCATTTAGAATAGACATCAACATTTTCACATCTGCTGTGTACTTGCTTACAAAAGCTAAAGGATAACATCAGAAATAAATTCCTATTTGAACTACAATGACAATACCTATAGAACTCTACCATAAAAATATCTTTGTTTCATCTGTCATACCCAAGACAGTCTTCACACATGAGAACTGCTTATGTTCTCATACACTTCTCACTTACACTGACAGCATGTGTGCTTAGCTTTCCTTTCCTATGTGGCAGTCTTGTCACCTCTCTTCCTGTTTTGTCAGGAGCTTCCTACTATATTTTATGACATGAACTTAGAAGGGAAATAAGAAGTCAACAAAATAAATTATCAAATATGTGATGAGTGCTTAGAATAGACATCAACATTTTCACATTAGCTGTGTACTTGCTTACAAAATCTAAAAGATAACACCAAAAATAAAAACCTATGTGAACTACAATGTAAACATAAACGAAATTCAACCACAGAAATAAGCTTTGTTTCAACTGTCACATCCAAGACAGTCCTCACACATGACAACTGCATGTTCCATACACAAGTATCACTTACACTGATAGCACATATGTCTTGTTTTTCTATCCTTTCTTGTAGGGCACAGTTGACATCTTTTTTGCTTTCCTGTTGTTGTAGTAGGTCTTTGGAATGCTGCACCTGCCTGTTCACATGTCAGCTCACCAGCATGCTCTGCAATTTTTTGTGTAGTTCCTTGGGCAGAACCATTTTGATTTTCCTCTACTGTAAATGATCTTTGATGAGCTCCAGTCCCAATCCTATAAGAAAATTTCTCTGTGATATTTTGCACTTGTTATTTTCTTTGTAAACTATCAAACTATTTATGCCACTCATGTTTAGGATTAAGTAAAACACAACCATTGGCCAATGCTTTGTGTTTCAAATGACATCATAGTTGCTGCATAACTCTTCAACAACATTTACTCCAGCTTTGGTTTTGTTGTTGAAAGTTCCCATCTCAGGCTTCTGTTTTGTTGAGGTTTCCTTATCAATATTTCCATCATGGTGAAATGTTGATATCAACAGTACCGGTTTGTTTTTCTCTGCCATATATGAGGCCAATGTTATATTTTTCTGAGATCCAAAGATTATACTATACAGTTCTCTGTTTTGAAATTGCAACATTTCATTTGGAGTTTCTGCTTTGTTCTTGTGTACAGTTCCTGTGCTGGTCAATTTGTGCTCTATTAGCAAATATAACGTCAATTGAAAACCAGTAAACGAATTGTCAAATGTCACATTTGATTAGTTGGGGAGATGGGAGCAACAAGTCTGTCCAAAACATCATTCAATTTAAGGACTGTATGAATAAGGACCTGATGGCTGATTTCCAGGATAAATGTCTAAACGGAAAGCATAATAAGTCTTTGCATCTACAAGAGCATAAATTTTTATGCCATATTTTGACCCTTGCTTTTCTCTAAATCTTTTACATTCTTGCAATTACCATGAAAAGTCCCTGCTAAGTATAGCAGACCTATGAGTGCTTTCAGTTCAGCTAGTGAGGCATCACAATAAATACATTTTTGAATATGGCTATTAGTGCAAACAGAATGTTTTACTTGTATTTCAGCCTTTGTGTATTTCACAACATCTTGTAGCACTTTATCTGTTACAATGTCCAACATTGAATGGCAATGTTGGCATTCTGTCCAATACATTTCCGTCCTGCCAAGACCTAGTTTTGCTAGGAGTCTTTGATCAACTAATAGTTATTAAGCCATCCACCAGGTGTGACTCTGCAAGGGATAAAATGATTACTAAAGCACATTCTCTCTATTACAGAGTTTTACTCTAGTGAAAAAGACAGATGCATCCACCACTCACACAAGGCAGAATGCAAAGTGCTGTAACAGATATAAGAACCTAGTTCTAACAATAGATTGTTCCATTTTCTTACCTGGCCATTTCACAACATTTCAACTAGTCAAATATGTATTCACATTGCTGTTTTCTTCATCATCCGAATCAAGGAGGTCTGCATTCCCTGGTTCTGTATCAGTCAATTCTTGCTCCATTTCACTGTCACAGGAACTTTGACTCACATGGTCAATGTCAAAGTCATCATCATCATCGTCATCATCACACACTCACACCATTCTTCTGTTATGAAAACATGTATTTTACCATAATGGATCATCTTCATCACCCATGCATGCATAATCTGATGACTCACTTTTGACCTCTGCCAAAACTTGCAAATCTAGTTTTTCATGTGCCATTGTACTGAATTTGACTACTGCTACCAGAAAAATCAAAAGAAAACTATTTTGAAAAAACAAATCCTGGAGTGTGGGTCTACAGGACCCTCTGTGATGCTCGGGTAAACATATGCAAAACCAGTTAGATGGAGCATAAAGGTGGGTCCAAACCCCTGTTTTGACACTTTGGCACACGTGCACACTCCTTGCTGTTCATCATACCAAGTGGGTAAACACATAGATTGCTTCCTGTATCCCTCAGGCAGAGGTACTGAGACACACAGCTGGCCACTACAATGATAAAGTAGAAAAGTTAGGGATGGGTACACTGGACCCAGGCTTATGCCCCTTAATAAAGATACCTGTTGCAACACTTATATTTTAGTTGGGGAAGAAAAGCAATAAGTTTGAGAACTACAAACTATGTTAAAAGATGAGTGCTATAGAATAAAGAAAACAGGTTAAAGAGGTTCAGACAGGAGGTTTAGGCTAGATGAAGCCACTCTTGTAGGACCTATCATCAGCCTCTGTTGAAATTTCAGTTCTTCTCCAGTAACTACCTGAAATGCCAACTCATCCATGAAACTCTGCTCAATATTTTAAAATTAACCTCGTCCACTGTGTTCCTATAACACTTCCTATTTCGGTTACAGCACTTTGCATTCTGCCTTGTGTGAGTGGTGAATGCATGTCTTTTTCACTAGAGTAAAATGCCATAATAAAGAGAATGTGCTTTAGTAATCATTTTATCCCTTGCAGAGTCACAGTTGGTGGCTGGCTTAATAACTATTAGTTGAATAACGACTCCTAAAATTGAACATGAATTGAAAAGGTGCTGGACTGTTTATAAAAGATAGTCCTGTTATTAGAATTCAAAAATATCAATTCAGTATGTAGATACTAGGTGCAAATACTATGTTGGAGGAAGTCTTTATTTTCTGTTCTTGCTGGATTTCTAGGTTTTTGTTTTGTCTTCTTTCTTTCTTTGTAGCACTGGGGATTGAACCCAGGGATTTCACACTAAGTTACATCTCCAGCTCTTTATTTTTTATTTTGAGACAGGGTCTTGCTAAGTAACTAAGTTGCCAGGGTTGGGCTCCAACCTGGGATCCTTTGCCTCAGTCTCCCAGAGGCCTGGGATCACAGGCATGTGTTACCACACCTGGCTTCCAGTTTTATTTTTTTACTTTTTTGTCTTTTAAACACATATCAACACGCCCAATAAATCAAGTAAAATAATGGCATCATCGAGAGCTTAAATTTCTCATCAGAGCAGAAATACATTATTCATACAACCTACTAAATTAACTGTTATTCATTAGGATTAGGCAACTTAACTAACACTATTGCCTTTATATAGTTAGCATTATGCTTTTATCTGAGAAAAGGTGATTTGTATGAAATTGTCGATCTTTATTGTTCTCTGTCAATGAATAAAACCACAGAAATCATCAAGCTATATTGTTTGCCATTTCTTTCACAAGATATATTGCTTCACATGCCCAACCAGTAAAACTGGTTAAGAAATTGTATTTTTTACAACATACTAACATACTACCTTGAAAGTGCTGTTACAAACAATATTAACTATACTTATAACTACTGAATAAAATGTAGCTATGAAACTGATTTTGATTCTATAGGCATCCTAAAGGTTAGGTATGATAAAAGACTTCCCTAAACAAGTATAATGTAAATTTTGCATTTTACTTATTTTTGAAAGATCAGTTTTAGAATAAAAATGTAATTAATGTAAAATTGGGATGTGTTTAAACATATTTAGTAATTCAGTTGATAGAACTGGTCGAATTAGTGTTTAGCATTACTTTTTTTTTTTTAATGTGGGTACCGGGAGTCGAACTCAAGACCTTGCACTTGCCAGCAGGTGCTTATACCGCTAAAAGATATCACCGTCCCTTTTTTTTCCTTTATGTGGGTACCGGGAGTCGAAATCAGGACCTCGCACTTGCCAGGCAGGCGCTTGTGCTGCTGAGCTATCTCACTGGCCCTAGCATTACTTTTTGAATAGAGATGTGACAACACAAAATATTAATAAATATTCTACTAGAATTGCTAACAATGAATTCTTTTTCTTTTTTTTTTCTTTCTTTCTTTCTTTTTGTTTTTTTTTTGAGATAAAGTTTTGATAGGTAGTCCAGGCTGGCTTTGAACTCACTGTGTGGCCCAGGCTGGCCTTGGACTCGTGATCTTTCTGCCTCAGCTGGGATTAGAGGTGGGCACCACCACACTTGGTTTAGATTCTTCTGATGAAGATTTTGTTTTGTTTTCTTTTGTTCTGAGATGGGGTCTTACTCTGTTGCTTAGGCTGGTCTCCAACTCCTGGGCTCAAGCCATCCTCCTGCATCAGCTTCTCAAGCAGGTGGAACAACAGGTATACACCACCTTGCCCAGCTCCTAGAAGAAAAATTTGAAATGAATCTTTAAAATAAGGAAATATGTCTTTATTCTTCATATTTTTATTAAACAAAAACAGTCATGTTTGTCTTAGATGTACTTATTTTATCCAAAATGCATACATAGTATATATTTCAATTAATTTTATCAGTGATGTACAAGGAATTGCTGTATTGAGTTAGGAGGAATTAAATTGCTAAGGTCAGAGATCACATTAGTAGAGACACATTTTTGTTTTTGTTTCCGTTTTTGTTTTTTGCAGTACTGGGCATTGAACCCAGGATCTCTGCACTGAGCGATATCCTTAGCCCCTTTTTTATTTTAAGACAAAGTCTCACTAAATTGCCTAGGTCGGGCTCCATTTATGATCCTCTGCCTCAGCCTCCCAGAGTCTGAGATGACAGGTTTGAGCCACCAACGTTAATATTATATAAAGCTTAGTAGATGAGTCATGAGTGACAAAGGTAACAGTGATGACTGCGAAAGAGAATACATTGGTCAGAGGCAGAACAAAAGTTGAAAAAAAGTACAAGATAATCATGAACATAAGAAATCATGTCTACACTTCCGAGTTCAATGTATGACAAAGAGTGTGGGTCACATGTCTTACTCCTATTTTCGCATTGTGACTAATATAGTGTTGTATATGCATGTATATATAGATATAGTTCTTCAATAAGAGCCTATTTAATTACTTACATAGGGCAAATTAACTAAAATTACTCTTTGTCCTTGAGTATATGAATGCTATCAAAACAAGTGATAAATTCAACAAAAGATAAAAACTATATGAAATTATTTGAGACCTTTTTTTTTGACTTAATATTTTAAAGTTTTGATCACCTGTTTGTTGTTACATCATTATAAAAAAAGTTCAAAATTTTCTGTTTGTTTATTACTGAGTTACAGACCCTGCCCAGAGAGTTCAAAGCTTGTATGTTATAAAGTCTCTAGTGGGTTAATCCTCTTGAGAACAAAACATGCGCATTAATATTACTAATAATAATTATTTTCATTTAAATTTATTGTTGGCACATTTTGAAAGACCACGTGTGTTTATGCATGTGTGAAAAATTTGATTTTGGTGTCTGTGACTCCGGAATAGGCATTTTAGTGCATAGCTACTCCATTAGATATATAGGAACATACATATTAAATTTATAAGTTTAGAGATCAAAATAATTGTGCTTGTCTTTTACATGAATCCAGTGATTGAACATATGTGTAATCCTCACTACTCAGAAGGCTGAGGCAGGAAGGTTGCAAGTTCAAGGCCAGCCTGGGCAATGTAGCAGGACCCTGTCTCAAAATAAAAGGAAAAGGGCTGAGGATATAGTTCAGTGGTACAACACTTGCCTGGCATGCACTAGGCCCTTGGTTTGATCCCCAGTACTGGAAAAAAAATTCCAACAGGAGAATTCAGTGGAGAATATTTCATTGGCATAAAAAAGAGATTTTTCCTGCCTGGCAAGCGCGAGGGCCCAAGCTCAACTCCTGGAACCCACATACGAAAAAAGGGCCGGTGATATCGCTCAGCGGCATGGGAGCCTGCTGGCGCGCGAGGTCCTGAGGTCGACCCCCGGTACCCACATTAAAAAAAAAAAAAGAGATTTTTAACAAAATGTTAGCAGTATATAAATTTCTTTTAGCTATACAATTCTTTTCGTTTCCAAATTGAAGTTACTCAGGAGTGCAAATTCCCCTTGCATCCCTTAGATGTTCTGACATGCTCTTAGTTTATCAGTAAACATTGGGCGGGTGTTGTCATGGTAAGCAGAAAAATATTATTATCTGTCTGTATAAGTAGGCCCACTGCTGTCAGCAGATAAAAAGAGAACAGAAACAAGGTGTAATGTTGAAGTGTAAAAAACTAAAAGGGTTTTTAAAAAGCATACTTATCCTCTAAAAAGCGATTACCTTGAGTATTATATTTAGAGCCACATGCAAATAATATAATTGAAGAAGTTCAACAAAAAGCAATTTGTAAATAATATAAAAAGTGAGTACATGAATATAATTTCCATTTTAGCTTAGAATATGTACTGAGGTAGAGTCTAATCTTCAACAAGCAAAAAGAAATGACAAAAATCACTTTTAAACAATATCCAGTTCCACGTGATATAGATATTTTTGAGGAAAGAACTAAAATAGGAACTTCTTTTGTATCTTTAAACACCAGTACCAATTTACCTTTACTTACCTAAGGTTCGATCAATTGTGACTGTTCCCTTTAAGTATTTGTATTGTTCCTTGCTATTCCCTGTGAATCCAAAGTACAAAAAAGAAAGAAAGAAAATTTCAAAATATTAATTCAGGGGCTGGGGGTGTAGCCCAGTGGCAGAGCACTTGCCTAGCATGTGTTAGGTCCTGGGTTTGATCCCCAACACAATAAAAAGTAAGTTAATTCAAAGAGGCATTTTTTTAATCCAGTACTTTGATTTAATAAAATATTTAACACCTGTAATGTGTTTAGTCTTGGATTTGTAAGCAATGGAATTTCCTAAAAATGAAAACCATAGCTTGCGTATTTTGATTAATAGTTAAAACTTCTGCATGCTGACCAATTAAAGAACATAGTGTGACAGGCTTTGCGTACAGACAAAAATGCTACAGTAGTTCCGACAAATGATGCAATATTAAGTGAGGAAGTCAGGAAAAAATTCTTTTTTTAAAAAAATTTTTATTTTAAAGAGAAAAACA
Organism: Erethizon dorsatum; assembly: GCA_028451465.1. Classification (NCBI taxonomy): domain Eukaryota; kingdom Metazoa; phylum Chordata; class Mammalia; order Rodentia; family Erethizontidae; genus Erethizon; species Erethizon dorsatum. Next base: position 111,370,808 of record CM051825.1, read on the forward strand.
TGGAACAAAATTTCAAAACAACATAATAGGAGGGTAACAATGGTTAATACATTACGTATTGTTATCTTTAAATTACTCAGAGTACAAGATATTGGCATTCAATTGTCCAAACAATATTAGCACAAAACTTTAAAAATATGGAATGCTTCACAAATTTGCATGTCATCCTTGTGCAGGGGCCATGCTAATCTTCTCTGTATCGTTCTGATTTTAATATATGTGCTGCCGAAGCGAGCACCAGGAAAAAATTCTTTTTTTTGTGTGTGGGTACCGGGGGGTCGACCTCAGGACCTCGCGCGCCAGCAGGCGCCCGTGCCACTGAGCGATATCACCGGCCCCTTTTTCGTATGTGGGTTCCGGGAGTCGAACTCGGGCCCTCGCACTTGCCGGGCAGGCGCTTAAGCCACTGAGCCTTCTCACCGGCCCATGGAAAAAATTCTTGAAGGAGGTAAGTTTGAATCCTATGTACGTTAAGTGGATGGTATGGAAGGAAAGATAGTATTCATGGTCAGAAAAAGCAAGAACAAAAGGGGTTAAAAAGTGAGATATTTTAGGCTGTGGAAAATTAAATTTTCCTGAAACAGATTTGTGGATTTTGAGCTATGGGGACCAAGTTTTCAGTATATCCCCAGGTTTTCTTTCAGATTTACTTCAAGTTTCAGAGTTTCTCTCTGCCCCTTCCATTTTTTTGCAGTACCAGTGATCAAACCCAAGGCCTTGCACATGCTAGGCAAGTGCTGTACCACTGAGCTATATCCCAGCCCTCTCTTACCTTTTGTTTTGTTGATGATATTGGTTATAGCAGTCTCTTGGTCAGGCTGTCCTGATTTTACACCTTTGTTTATGTTTTTACACCAGAATCAGAGCATCCTTTCTTGTAGTTCTGATCGGCTTCCCATTTCTTAGTTTTTTCCAGCTGCTTTCATATTTGTCTCTTCAGACTGTCCAGGTTTAAGTCGGTGAATGAACATCAGTTCCACAAATGTTTATGAAGCACTTACTTGGGGACAGGAATACAGAGATGGAATGGCCATGGTCCTTACTTTCTCGACAGTTTTAGACAGGCTAAAGTCTCCTTCGTACTCCAAATCTGTCTATATTGTACTAAACTACAATTACAGTTTAAAATCTACCAAAATAGAAAACAAAACAAAACAAAACATGATAAATGCTAGGGTGTTAGCTTTCTGTCACTGTCACAAAAATACCTGAGTGAAATCAACTTAAAGGTGGAAAAGATTTATTCTGGCTCACAGTTTCAGTTGCTTGGCCCTGTTGTTTTGGGCCTGTGGTGAAGCAGAACATTATGGTAGGGAGTGAGTGCCTCAGGGCAGCCAGGAAGCCAAGAAAGTGAGGAGGAGGGCCTGAGGTCCCAAAACCCCCTTCAAGGACACATCCCCATAACCTCACTTCCTTCCACTGGGCACCACTTTATAAAGGTTGCACCACTTCCTGATAGTGGCACAAGCTGGTGAGCAATACTTTAGCACAGGGTCTTTGGAGAACACTTATGATTCAAACTGGCTAGTCTTGCACAGCTGTACTCTCAGCTACTTGGGAAGTAGGAGCATCACAAGTTTGAGCCCAGCATGGGCAACTTAGCAAGAGCCTGTCTCAAAATGAAAGAGAAAAACGAAAATAACAAAAGACTATGGATTCAATCCCTAGTATAGCCAAAACAAACAGATAAACACACAAATGCATCAAACTGTAATAGTAAGAAGATTAAAATTCTAAAATTCATGTAAAATAAGAATGGATAGATTATTATCTGTGAGGCACTCATGATGAAAGGAGGGCACAGTAGAGCAGTTGAAGTCCTAGCTCTGTCTCTTTACGTACAGCTTTGACCAAGGTGAGATAGAAAAAGAGAAAGGGGGCTGTGATGATTCTTGATTACATACTATGTGTCCAGAACTGTGAGTGATATTTATTTTATATTATTTAATACTCAGACCACTTCCCAGCCTCTACTTCAAAAAACAGAGCAAAACCACCATTGAAAAGAAAGAACAGATTATTTCTGTTTTAAAAATATCCAAAACTCCGCGCAGATAGGCTAAGCTTGGAGTCTCAGATATGAGCCTGGTCTTAGCACTCCCAGTTCTACCACTTATTAGATCTTTGGCTCCGTCTCCATTCATTTACTCAATATCCCCCATACATCAAGCACATTCCTTGGCACTGGGTTTTAAAGAAATAGTGTGGCGTGCTTCTGTTCCTTAATAAAGCTCTGACAGTACAGTAGAGGGAGGGAGGTGCATGAGGGAACCTGTGTAATTAAGTAAAGGTTCTGGAGGTCTGTAAAGTGTGTTGTGAGCTACCATTAAGAACCTAGTCCGCTCTAACCTGGGGTGGGCAGATGACAGGGGTCAGGAAAGCTTTCACAGGGAGCTGGCCCTGGCGTTCCACTTAGTCATCCAGTCATTCAGAAAACAGAGAAAGACAAGACATTCTAACCTGAGCAAGCACTGGGGACTGAAACAGCCTGGTGAGAAATGAAAGTGGTTTGGGTCTGTCCACAGTGAGAGAGCTAGGTGGGGGCGATGCCCATATCCTTCACTAGAGGATCAAACAAGTAATGTACAGAACGCTAAGCAGAATGCCCCAGGTATCCTAGGTGCGCAATAAATGCTCCTTTCTCTTTCAGTTTTTCTCCATTTGAATACACCACCTTCTGCCTCTGAAATTCTGTAATTTTTTTTGGTGCTGAGTATTGAACCCGGGGCTTCACCCATGCTCATCATATGCTATACCACTGGGCTACATCCCTGGCTCGTCCATGATTCTTGTCATAGCTTACAGGTACAATGCTGCACAGGTTCCTTTTGGGAATAGGTTCACACACTGACTAGCACATTGTACACGTGCTCTCATTAGTTCTCACGGTTGGCAGCAGTCTGTGTGGAACAAGAATTTTGATAAATGACTGAAGCGAAAGATCAATTTAGCCCCAATCCTTTCTTCCTCTGTGTCCCCTCCAGTAAATTAAATACATTTTGCACGTGTACATGTGAATATCATGGATGTGTGCAGAGTCAGCACGGTGGGACAGAATTCAAAAATTTCCCATGGGGAGCTGCTCATTTGCTCCCAACCAGAAGTAGTGCTTTTCTATCTCCAGAACTTTCTAAGACCATAACATTAACAATACTGCCAGAAGGAGATTTGGAACTCATTCTTTGTGTACAGAGTTTATAGTCAATTCCATTTCCCTTTCCATCTGCCTCCACCTCCTTACATGGTTCTGTGCATACTTGTGTTTCCTTCACAAATGGAAACTCAGAAGCCTTGACTTACCTAGTTCGACTTACTCAGTCCTTCCTAGCTACTCCCCTAGGCCATAGTGCTTTACCCAAAATAATATGCGGATGGGCCGGTGAGATGGCTCAGTGGCATAAGCGCCTGCCTGGCAAGCGCGAGGGCCCGAGTTTGACTCCTGGAACCCACATACGAAAAAGGGGCCAGTGATATCGCTCAGCGGCACGGGTGCCCACTGGCGCGCAAGGTCCTGAGGTCGACCCCCGGTACCCACAAAAAAAAAGTGGTAAAAATTAGTTAAATTAAACAAAACCTGGCTAGTTAGAAATTGAACATAATCTCATTATGGTAGGATTCCCTGAGCTTGGGCAGCCCACTCGTGGGTGAGTGGCTGGAGATCACAGGAAGGTACATTATCACTTCAGACTGCAGCCATCATGTTATTTATTGCATGTTTTCAAAGAGTCTGTATAGTTTTTCACTCAAGAGTGTAAGCCATAAAGCTATTCTACCTAATTTTGAGCCTTGTTACAAGTCATAAGACCTTAGGCATATGACATAATTGCTCTGTATATGAATATTCTTATCTTCAAGTAGGAATAATAAAAAAATCTATCTTACAGTTATCATGAAGAGTTACTGAGTTAATATATGAAGTAATTTTGAATAGCATGGACACTTCACAAGTGCCAAAATAGAATTGTAATTTTACACTCTGCTAAAGTTTTGTATAAATGTAACCGGGAGCAAGGCATTAGCTTGGTGACAGGAAGGAAACAAAAGGCTAGCAGGAGAAATGAGGGCAGGAACATATTGTAATCCCACCCTAGGACAAAGACTTCTCCAGGCAGGAAGTTATCCCTGTCATGAAGTATGAGGACAAGGTGTTACATACCTACAAAATTTCTCCTACCAGCCCCACCTGCCCCATTCAGCTGGAATCAAAGTGCCTCTCTTCATGGTGAAGTTGCCTACCTCCTGCAGTTGCTTTTAAAAAGATGGTCCATTTGTAGGAAAAATTCTGTCACAGAAATATATTTCATGTCAAATGAATCATTTTTTTCCTATTAAGACTATTTGTGATCCAGCACGCTGAGAGACTGAGGCAAGAAGATCTCAAGTTAGAGCCTAGCCTAGGCAACTTAAGGAGATCCTAGCTCAAAAAAAAAAAAAAAAAAAAAGAAAAGAGTGGCTAGGGATGTAGTTCAGCTAAAGGCCCTGGGTTCAATCTCCAGTACTGCAAAGAAAGAAAAAAAACGCGAGTATTCTTGTCTTTTTTTTTTTTTTTTGTGGGTACTGGGGGTCGACCTCAGGACCTCGCAGGGCACCAGCAGGCGCCCATGCCACTGAGCAATATCACCAGCCCTTTTTCCATATGTGGGTTCCGGGAGTCGAACTCGGGCCCTCGCGCTTGCCAGGCAGGCGCGTATGCTGCTGAGCCATCTCATGGGCCCTGCATTCTTGTCTTTTAAACTTTACTAGCAGATTGATTTTTGAAAAGGAGTATATATTCTTTTCTCCACTCTTCTCTGTGGTACTGGGAATAGAACCCAGGACCTTTGCACTGAGCTGCATCCCCAGTCATTTTTATTTTTTGAGACAGTGTCTTGTTAATTTGTCCAGACCAGGCTTAAACTTGTGATCCTCCTGCCTGAGGGGGGAAAAAATGTGTATATGTATATATATATATATATATATATATATATATATATATATATATTCTTTTAATGGACTTTAGAATTTCTTTATTTTTTATTTTATTTTATTTTTTTAATGTGGATACTGGGAGTCGACCTCAGGACCTCACGCTCGCCAGCAAGTGCTTGCGCTGCTGAGGGATATCACAGGCCCTTTTTTTCCTTTGTGCAGGTACCGGGAGTCGAACTCAGGACTTCGTGCTTGCCAGGCAGGTGCTTATGCCGCTGAGCTATCTCACCGGCCCCCTAGAATTGTTTTTAAAAGCAAAGATATTGGCATTTAACTAAGTATGAAGTAATAATGTTTGGCAGGAAAAGTAATTATTATTAATAAAATATAGTGAGGCTAATAGTGATAGAAGACACAACACCAAAGGAAAATACTGACTTGTGAGAAAAAATGATTACTCAAGTATTGACAAAGATGACTTATGAGGGCAACAGCAGCAATGGAACAAACCTTTCGGAATAAGCATATTTTGTTTGATCCTTTGTCAGCTTTTCTTACTACACATATTGTCTTTGAGAGAGACACTGATACAAAATAGATGAGGGTCACAGTGACAAGAAGGGTTATAGTTTTCCCACAGAAGACAAAAATAACAATTCTCCCTTCCCTCATGGTCAAAACCCTTCCTGAGAAAGGATCTCAGAGTCCCTTAGTTAGCTACAATGATCTGTTGGCTTTATCAGAGTAGTATAATGTGAAACCACACAAAGTAAAGCAATTATTTTTAAGAAAGTCTCTTTTGTGGCTACTTTCCAACTATTTTTATGCCAATACAGCTTCAAGCATTTGAAAGATTGAGATATCTGTAAAAAACTGAGATATGATTTAAATTTCTTTTATCTTTATTAAACTACTCTCTCTGCATTTTGACTGTAAGTTGCCTCAATGCCGGTGTTGAAGATGGTCAGAATCTACATCAAGTTCACATTTTTTTCTTTTTCAAAGATTCCATTTTCCTCCAGGAAGTCAAATTGAGTGTTTTTCCAAAGCCATAGTATAACAATAAGTGCAAAACTAAAAGACATCTCTTCCGGGTTGGTGAACAGGTTGATGTGCTGGCACAGTGGTGCAGCCAGAGAAGGCTCGAAAGCTCCAGGCATGCCCTCAACCCCATGCCTCACTCTATTGATCCCTTCCATATGGCTCTTCCTTAGTCATATCTCTATAATGAACTGGCAAATTGGACATGACCTTGGAGTTTTACCCTGTTACCAACCTCCCCATCATTTCTGATGATCAGAATGATCTTCCAATGTTCAAACCAAAGCTGAAAGAGCACCCTGAAAGGTTCAGCTACTTGGTCTGTGTTGGCCTCATCTTGGTTCACCTCTGGCCACCATTACTAGGAAGTGGGAAGAGGGACATGCAAAGAATGGGAAGTGGGCATTTGGAGAAAATCGCTTAGCCAACGACAACAAAAAGGTAGAACTAAGAACTTGAAATCTGGGCTGTAACTGAGAGAAACAGGCTACTTCACCACCACAGTGCCTGAGGCTGCTCTCTATACGAAGTCCTCCACACACACTGGGGATTTTCCTAGATACGGGCCTTTGGACACATTTCCTTTTCCAACCTCAACAATGAAGCCATATCTTTCTAGTCATCAAAATTTCTGATTCAGAACCATTACAACCAATCACATTTTTTTTTTTCTGCTTTAGTTTTTAAAAGAGAGGGTCTCTCTATATTATCCAAGCCAGCTCTGAGACACGGGCTCAACTGATTTTCCTGCCTTAGCCTCTCTCTGCCTCCCACACCATTGTGCTTGGCCTTTTTGGCTTCAAATCGAAACCATGGTAATTAGTGCACGCAGAGTAAATGTCCTCTGATGCAACCAGGTTAAGTAATCTCTCAACTATATGCCAAGGAAGACCAGTAAAACTCCACCCTCCCACAAATATTGGAAAAAAAATGATTCACTCTTATGGCAAGTAAGTATGCTGTTATGGTGACACATAAAAAATGTTATAGGACAAAAACAGATAGAACCTCTTGTAAATCATAAACTTAAAAATCTAACTCTAAATGGGAAAAACATGTTGATACAGAGGTTTGTTTGGGGGCTTAGGATTTGACTTCTATATTTGTATCTCTTGAACTTTCAGATCAAATGAGAGCATTTAAGTTTGTTCTAAGGACTATCTAGTATGTTACAGAGGTTTAACTGAAGAACAATATATATGATACATATATATATCACAATGTTAAATGGGATTTTGTTGTTTTTTTTGAGACAGTGTCTCACTATATAGTTCAGGCTGGCCTTGAACTCACTATGTAGCCCAGGCTGGCCTTGAACTCCCAGTGATCCTTCTGCCTCAGCCTCCCAAGTGCTGGGATTACAGGAATGCACCAACCATGTTCAGTTTAAGTGCCATTTTTAATGACATGGGGTTTCACTATGTTGTCCCTGCTGGTTCCAAATTCCTGGGCTCAAGTGAACCTCCTGCCTCAGCCTCTTGAATAGCTGAGACTTACAGGCATATGCGCCCCTTCCTTCAGCTTAAGAACAATATTTAATCAACATTAAGAACTGCATGATTGAGTAAAATGAAAGTTATTAAAATAATACTTAACCTATTTTGTTTTTCTTTAGAGACATGGTCTCTGTTGCCCTGGCTGGCTTGGAACTTGTGATCCTCCTGCCTCAGCCTTCCAAGTAGCCATGATGACAGTGGGTACTACCATGCTCAGGTAGCCTATTTTAAACCAGTAAATTTTATGTGTAAGACTGAGAAATTAACATATGCCTGTAATATTTTCTGCAAAAAATCTGAAAGGCTAGAATTCTCAGCATGTTTTTCCTACTTATTACAGTCTGTTCTTAGGTCTCAATTTCTGCCTACAAATTGGTTTTAGGGTACTCATTCTGAACTCACAAGTGTACTAGGAGGATATAATCTCTGCCTGTAGATATTTGACAATAGATATCGACATCTTTTGGTAATAAAAGTGTTTGTAAATACTTGGCATTCTTGTTGTTTCTAATACAATGTTTTTGAGTTTTTAATTAGTATAATGTTATGGACTGTTATAGAACATTGTGGAGTTACCATTCTGTGAAAATCAGAGGATATTCAAATTTCATTACATATTCAGTGACAAATCATAGAACCTATAGCTTGGTACTATCTATAGTTTTCAGTGGGGGGCCTTAAAGCTTCAAAATCAGAAGACAGGTTAGGCGGGATCAAGGAAATGATTTTCTTTACCACATCAGTTGTGGCACACTGACTCACAAACTCATTATAGAAGATTTTATTCGTATACTGCGATCACATGAAGTTGTGTTAGGCTCAAACGTTGCATATTAGGCCGATCCAGTTTTTGAATTGCACCTTATGACTAAATTTCTCCACTATTTTGCTTGAAAAATATAACGTAGGAACGAGACTCCATAGTGAATCCCCGCAATAAAGAAAACGGTCAGGTTATTTCTAAGTGGAAATCCCCAAATGCCACATCCCATCAATCATCTGACATATAATCTGACTTCCATGGAGCTGGAATGTGCTTTAAAGGTCAGGTCTCTGGATAAAGAATTTTAGTTTAGTGGGTTATGCAGCAGAAATGACTAAATCTGGAGCACTGTTTTAGCGTTGGCAGAAATAGCTTCTCTTCAAATAGCAGAGAAGAGTGAAAGATTTGAAGCTTAAAGTCTTTTGGCTAAGCACATTTTCAAATATGTATCTCATTAAAAAGTCAAAGAAATGGGGGTGGAGATAGAATCACATTCAGCTATTTTCACAGAAAATGTATGCTGGAGTCCTAGACTTAATTTATTTGGTTTATATTTTTTAAAAACTGAAAGGGCCGGTGAGATGGCTCAGCGGCGTAAGCGCCTGCCCGGCAAGCGCGAGGGCCCAAGTTTGACTCCCGGAACCCGCATAAGAAAAAGGGGCCGGTGATATTGCTCAGCAGCACGGGCGCCTGCTGGCGCGTGAGGACCTGAGGTCGACCCCCCGGTACCCACCAGAAAAAAAAAAAAAATGAGAGAAAGCCACCCTAGGGGGAAAAAATCCAGTGGCTTGGTCTCTTTCAAGAACTTGGACCCTCTGGGCACAGTGGGCCTGTATTCGTTAGTGGAAAAGTAGGCTAGAGCTGCGCATCCCAGGCTCTAGTTTGGCCTTCCCACCGCTCCCGACTCCTCTACCCGAATTCATTTTGCCGGCCTCATCCTGCAGGCGAGAGACACCTGCAGTTTACTAAATTGACGCGGCGGTGCCCTTTTTTCTTTTTTTAAAACAGATAAATCTTTTCGTTAAGGAATGAGGGGGGGCAAATGGCTGCTTTTGCTTCCAAACAATCCTAAATCTGTCTTCAAGGAGCTGACCCTAACCTACTTTTTCCAAAATGGCCACAAACTCGGTAGGAAGACTCCCACGGCGGTCCGGCTCCCGCCCGCGGGGTGGGTGACCTTGGGCGACGGCCGCTGCGCGAGGCGCCCGGGACCGGTACCGCGCAGCCCCCGGGGCGCCGCGCTCGCGATCTTTAGCGCCTTCCTAAGTAATTCAGAAGCCGCACACCGCTCCCCGGCGCAGGCGTCCGCCGCAGCGCGGCCGGAGTGGCGTCGGCGGGATCCACGCGCGATTCGCGCGGCTCGGGGTGCGGGCGGAGGGAGGGTCTGGAGGCGCCGGGCTGGGAAACTGACGGGGAAGAGAAGCAAGAAGTTCCTCAGACCCGGCAAAGTTGCCGCCGCACTTTGACACACCGGCTCCCGGCCGAGGGGACGGGCCCAGCCGCTCGGCCAGGGCGGAAGCCGGTCCCGGGGCCACCTCCCTGCCCGAGGCCAGGCCCTACAGATCAGTCGTCAACCCCCCCCCCCCCCCCCCCCCCGGCCAAGACTCGCACCGAGACCCCGAGTCTGTCCCCCACCCCGTCCGGGACCCGCGCTTCCCACGTGACAAGGCCCGGAAGCGTCACTTCCGGCGGCGGCGGCGCCTGCGCGGGCTGCCCGAGCTCGGGAGCGGCTGGCAGCAGCGCCGCGCTGCCAACGGCCGCGAGTGGCGGCGGCGCGGGTCTTGCTGCGGCCCTGAGGGTGTGGAGCCCGCGCCGCCCGGCCCGGCCCCTCGCTCCGTCCTCTGGGGGCTCCCAGAGGCGGGGGCGGTGGCAGCGGCGGCGGCGGCGGGGCGCTGTGGGAGGTGCCGGGCTCGCCCCCGCCCCGGGCCCGCCCCTTCCCGCCCCTTCCCGCCTCCCCGCCTCCCCGCCCTCCGCGGGGGCCGGCAGCTGCGGCGCGGCCGCGAGCGAGCGAGGTAGCGGGAGGCGGCATGTGAGGCTCGGCTCTGTTCGGCCTTGCGCGGCGGTCGCGGCGCTCACGGACGCTCGCGCAGGCGGCGAAGGGCAAGGGCGGCCACGCCTCGCGGACGCCGGGCCGGGACGCGCGCTCCCCGCGCCCCCAGCGCGCCCGCTGGACCATGAAGAAGTTCTCTCGGATGCCCAAGTCCGAGGGCGGCGGCGGCGGCGGCGGCGGCGCGGCGGGCGGCGGGGCCGGCGGGGCGGGGGCCGGCGGCGGCGGGGGAGGCTCGTCCGTCGGTGTCCGGGTATTCGCGGTCGGCCGCTACCAGGTCACCCTGGAGGAGTCGCTGGCCGAAGGTGAGGCGCGGGGTGGCGGGGGCGTGGCGGGCTCTGGGTCCCCGCGCTCGCGACTTGTCTTCCCTTTCTGAGGGGCTCGAAAGGAGGGAGCTGGGGCTTTCGCTCCCTAGCCGGCTCTCGTATGACTCGAACTCATTTCCTTCTGTTCTGGGCGCGGGGAAGTAAATAGAAGACATCCTAGCGAATGATAGGTGTCTCCTTTGGGACTGTAACTCAGGGGAGGGTCAGGTCGAGGCGGGGTCGAGGCTCGGCTTTGCCAGCGGTGGCTCACACGGGTGTCCTGCGTCGTCCTCTTCATGAAGACCCTGCAGCCCTGGTGTTTGCTCGGTTTGCTTTTGCTCAGTCATCAGTTTGAAACCAGCATCTGTGTAGCGTGTGTTCGTGTTGATACTTTGCCCCAAATTCGGTTAATAGGTTGCTGGGGGGGGCAGGTAAACTTGAAGCCCACTTGTCTTTGTTATTTAGAATCTTCTCTGTCCAACAAGGCACTTATTATTCATGCCCTCCCCTTGTGTTTCTTTGGTAGTAGGCGCTTTAAAAGGTAATAGGAAGCAGGTAACTTCCACTTGCAAAGTATTGTGATGGATCTTGCATTATCTTGTAACAGGTTAAGACAAAAGGTAGAAGTCTAGTTGCAAAAAAACCCTGTATTGCATGTTATTTAAAAAGATGCTAGACTTTGGTTTTGTACTTTTAGTATAATTGGATTGTAGGAAATAACTTGCTTCTCTTTATTTCATGCCTCACTGATCTTTGGGCTTTCAATTGTAAAATATTACAAAATAAATACTTGAGAAATTAATAAATAATTCCTGTTGATAAATGACCCTTTTAAGTTCCAAGGTTAAGAGAAAAGAAATCGAAGAGAGTAGTTTTAATTCTCTTACTGGAGTTAGATGTTGATATGGCTTGAAAACAAGACTGAGAGTCTGCTTGTATTTTTTTGAAATGCAGTAAACAGTAGTAAATTGATGCAAGAGAGAACTCTGAAGAATTTATGTAAAATATTCTAACATTGTTTGGTAAGCCATTGCCCAGAATAATAAGTCTAGCTGAAGTTTGGGAGAAGTGGGAGGAGTAGCCCTAGCTTCTCAAAATAATGAGTGTATGGCGATTGGTTTTTTTGTTTGTTTGGTCTTTTTTTGTCTTTTTGAGACAGGCTCTCACTATGCAGTTCAGGCTGGCCTTGAACTCACTTTGTAGCCCAGGCTGGTCTCACACTCAGTGATCCTCCAGCCTCAGCCTCTTGAGAGCTGGGATTACAGGCGTGCAGCACCACACCCGGCTTGGCGATTAGTGTTTTTTTTTTTTTTTTTTTTTTTTGTGGGTACCGGGGGGTCGACCTCAGGACCTCGCGCGCCAGCAGGCGCCCGTGCCGCTGAGCGATATCACCGGCCTTTTTCTAGTATGTGGGTTCCGGGAGTCGAACTCGGGCCCTCGCGCTTGCCAGGCAGGCGCTTACGCCGCTGAGCCATCTCACCGGCCCGATTAGTTTTAATAGATGTACTGTGCTGTAAAATTTCCTATGTCTGTATTACATATCATCCCAGGTGTTGGTTTGAATTGGGTTGTAGTTTTTAAGAACACATGGTTGTGAACTCCGTCTTTTGAGTTTTAGTATTTATTTGGAATTATTTTGAGTAGTGTTACAGTCATTTCCTTACTAAATCCCGGATAATGTTTTTATTTACTACAGAGAAAATATTGACATTTCACACACTAGATTATGAATTTGTAACTTTTATCACTGCTCTAAGCATGTCCTGTGCCTTTTGCAGTTAAAAAAATATGTAATTTTGAAGAATAAAAACAGAGGTGAATTTCCAAAGGAGAGTCCTCATTCAACCATAAAGATAAAAAAGCTTTTCAATTACTCATGTCACTTTTAGAGTGCTCCACTGACTTTTTGCCATAAATTTGCCTTTTTTTTTTTAAAGGAGTAATCAAGTGCTCAGAGGAGGCAAGGATTAAAGAGACCCTTTTGGAAAATGGAACTTTACTTAGACTCCTGGGACCAAGCTTTAAGCTTTCTCTAGAACAGAGCCAAGGCCTATGCTTTCTTCCCTTGTGCATTTTTTCTCTCTCTAGCAAATACAATTGAAATTATCCATATTCAGTTTACTTTTTGGTCCTGATGGGTTTGTTTTTACTTCAGATGCTTAATAAACCCCTCTCCCTTTCAAATTAATGTGCAAGCTAGACAAGATGGCAAGCACAAGCCTGGTTCACATTTAAGTATGATGAACCAGTAACTGACAGGTTTGCCTGTCAGCTGGGACAAGTGCTTTTGGAAAAAGCATTAGAGAACCTAAATATGGGGAGAGGTATATCAATGAATGGAAAATGTAGTATAAGCTAAGACAGACCAAAAAACAAACTTAGTAGATTTTTCATTTTTTTGCTTTGGGTCAGTGTTTAGGGCAGGGCTTAGTTGATGATGTGCCTGAGATGTTTTTGTCAGTCTACTACAGACATAGGAACCTTATTCATAATTACTGCTGTAGTATCAGTTCCTGTCTTGGTTTGTCTGTTTCTGTATGATCACTTATTTTTCAAGTCACCACAAACACTGAGTTAATATGGAATCACTCCTTTCTGGGGAAATGACAGGTTAGTTTCTGGAAGACTTTGTTCACAATATTTTGTCAGGTGATCAATATATTTATGTGTGTTTCTGTTTAAAGACACTATTTAAAATATCTTATTGAATCATTAATATTGAAATTATGGCCAGTAACACCATAACTCATGCCTAAGTGAATTTTATCTAACATGTATTTTCTCTGTAAGTAATAGAACAGACTTGCACTTAGGAACGGTCGACAGCAGTTCAGCACTATACTTGGGGATGTTTTATACAATGAAATCCCCAATAAAAAGCACAAAAATGAGAAAAACAGCACTAAATTGACCATGAAAAGGACACAGTATGAGAGCTGAAATAAGAACATGCAAGTCAGGAGACCTATGTTTTCCACTGTTGTGTACGTCTGCAGGGGACCATGAAAGTGTCGTGAATGATGGTTTGGGGGACTAAAATAAATTTTATTTAGGCAGATTTGCAAGTAAAAAAAATCCCTAAATAGTGAGGATCAACTACTTGAAACCTGATTTAAAACATTTTCATGGGTAAACTTATTTTGAATTATTAAATCGTTGGAGTAGTTTCTTTTCTGAAATACGTACTTTGTATGATATTGGCTGTCTAGTCAAGCATTTCTACTGTATGTTTGAAACTGCTGACAACTTGTGCTTTTTAGTTTCTACTGAAGATTTAGAGGACTGATACCATAGGCATTTTCATGTTTTTTCTCAAATGGTTTGGTTTCAGCAGTCTATGCTAAGGAAATCCCAACTTTGGGTTCTAGGAATGAGGTAGAGATGTATGTTAATTTTTGCTTGAAACAATATCAGATTGCCAATCACATATAATTCAGTGTAACCTTCAGTTCTTGTTTTTTTATTTTTTATTTTTTGCCGGACTGAACTCAAGAGGTGCTCTCCCACTGAACTACATTGTTATTATTATTATTTTTCTGTGGGTACCAGGGTCGACCTCAAGACCTTGCGCGCCAGCGGGCGCCCGTGCTGCTGAGCGATATCACTGGCCCTTTTCTCGTATGTGGGTTCTGGGAGTTGAACTCGGGCCCTTGCGCCTGCCAGGCAGGCGCCTATGCCGCTGAGCCATCTCACCAGCCCAAGCTACATTATTTTTTGAGACAAGGTCTCTCAAGTTGTGTAGACTGGTATTGGACTTTCAATCGTCTTGCTTCATCCTGCCGAATAGGTGGGATTGCAGTCATGTGCCACCATGCCCAGCAGCTTTTAGATTTTTATTAAAACAGTAGGACTGGCTGTTGTTCATATGCATCACCATAAGAAAACCTTTGGTGCTATTCTAAGGAATTTCATATTGATTGATGATTGGAAGAAGTTGGTTCTTGATGAGGGGACATTTTAAAAACAATGTTCTTGGCATGAAATGGACTTAAATAACAGGGAATGTCAAGACTAGGAGACCAGTGACAATTTGTTGGGATAATTCAATCATGAGGTTATGGGGACTGGTTAAGATATGGTACTGTGAAAAGGACGAGGTGAGTAAGACCAACTGATGTGGGCATGGGGGTAATTGGCCCTGTCAGTAAGTGGGGCTGGATTTTACAACTGAGTTCTGTGCAAGTAGAGCGAGTGAAAAAAAAAATATGGTAAGTTTTAATCATTCTCTTTGTTAATTTTACAGGCAGGTAGTAAACTCTTAATGTCTGATTTTGCAATAGAAATCTGTAGGGATTTAAGTATAAATGGATTTAAGTATATCCCATTTGCAGAAATTATCACTATTCAGTAACTTCTAAGTTAATGTTCCCGAGAGGACAGAAGGGGAGCACTTAACAAAAATATCAACATTAGTTACTGCTCCATAACTCTTTATTCAATGCCTTTTGTGTATCAGGGACTGCTAAATGCTTGCCTTTTTCTTTCTGTCTCTCATTGTTCCCTCCCTTACCTTTTCTTTTCTTTTCTTTTCTTTTCTTTTCTTTTCTTTTCTTTTCTTTTCTTTTCTCTTCTCTTCTCTTCTCTTTTCTTTTCTTTTTTTTCTTTTCTTTCTTCCTTCCCTTCCTTCCCCTTTTTCCTCCCTCCCTTCCCTCCCTCCCTTCCCTTCCTTTCCTTCCTTTCCTCTTTCCACCCTCCCTTCCCTTCTCTTCCTCTTTCCTCCCTCCTTCCCTCCCTCCCTCCTTCCTTCCTTGGCAGGGGCTTGCTGTGTAGCCCAGGCTGGTCTTGAACTTGTGATCCTGCTGCCTAGGCCTCTCAAGTTCTGGGGTTACAGGCATGTGCTGTCATGCCTGGCTAGGTGCTCTTACAAGGTGCAGCCATTTCTCTGGTCTTATGGAAGTTACAGTTTAGTGTAGAAGGCTGGTGTTAAACAAGCAAACAAAAATTTCCAAGTCCATATATGTATTTAAAAATGAAGAGAAAACAGGGTTTTATGAAGATAATTCCATTTAGATTGGGGGACCAAGAAAAGCCTTTTCAGTATTTTAGTAGAAACCTAAAAGATGAGAAAAGTTGAATAGAACAGAGATTGAGAAGATGGGAGTGGTTTGGATCATGTCATATGGAAGAATTGCCTATGTGAAGAAGAATTGTAGAAACTGAAATATGCTCAGAACTGTGGACTGCAATGAGAGAATCATGTGGGAGAGGGAGCTAAGATGATGAAGAGGTGACCAGGGTCTGGAATTTCATATGCTAGGTTGAGGAGTTCAGGTTTTATCTGAAATGCAGTGGTAAGATATGGAAAGACTTAACTTGGGGTAGTGACGTGCTCTGATTTATATTTTTATATGATCACACTTAATGCGTATAAAATGGTTGAGAGGTTTACAAATTATATGTTAAAGTGATAACAATAGGAATGGAGATGAAATGTTATAATGCACGCATGTGAATATCTAGTGGTGGATTGGACAAGGGCCATGTAGTAGG
Source organism: Erethizon dorsatum (assembly GCA_028451465.1). NCBI lineage: Eukaryota > Metazoa > Chordata > Mammalia > Rodentia > Erethizontidae > Erethizon > Erethizon dorsatum. The sequence continues at coordinate 111,386,858 of CM051825.1, forward strand.
AAGCGTCAAGAATGATTTAGTTATGAAACTCTTGGATGGAGGTATCATGCAGTAAGATAGATAGTGATCGGACTGAGGGAGGAGTGTGGGGAGTCCAGTGGTTCAGACATGTCAGGTGGGAAGGAGGTGTCAAGTGGGAAGTTGAGCATATGGGCTGATGTTTAGCAGTGGAGTTTGGGCTTAGTGATAGGTACTTTCAATATGAACATTTGGCTGTTATTTAAAGCCCAAGGAGAGGATGGATGTATGGAGGCAGCATAGAATGAGGCGTTCACTGAAGGACTCCTGTAAAGCATTGGCTTTAAGCATTAGTGTTCATCAGATTCAAGATCTTGATAAAACCCTGAATGCTGAGCCTGACTCCCAGAGTTTCAGTATGTCTGTGTAAGGCTCAGTATTTGCATTTCTGCCAGCATTCTCAGTTGTTACTGATGCTGCTGACCCCAGAATCACATCTGGAGAACTGCTGATTTAAAGCAGGGCTGGATGACCAAGAAAGAAACAGGTACCAGAGAAGTGTGAGAATCTGATGTTTGGAAATTTGAGTCTATTTCAAAAAGGGGAAGTAGTGAACTTTTATGTTAGTGAAAAGTCATCTTGATCTAATTTTTTTGTACTGGCATTCACATTTATCCATTGCTTAGCCCTTAACTTACCTGTTAAATTTTACCTCTGGTTACTTGGTAGGTGAATACTTATTGCTCTAGAGTCTATATGCTCTGTTTCCGGTTATTTTGTGACTAAATCTTGTACTTGACTATTAACTCTGCTTTTGCCTGAGTAATCCCTGCTCCCTGACTGCTTGTAATGATCACTTCCTCCTTCCTACAAACACTTGTAGCTATTTGCTCCTCCCCCTTTGTCTTGGTTACTTTTCTCTCCTTGCTGAGACAAAGTACTCAACGGCCAAAATTAAGGGAGGAAAGGTTTGTTTAGCTCACAGTTTATACAGGTTTCAGTCCATAATCAGCTGGCTCCACAGCAGGGTGGCACATGCTAGGGGTGGGGGGCAACAGTTCATGGTGGACAGAAGGTAGCAAAGCAACAAGCAAGGGGCAACCACACGTCTTTCTATCCCTTGTATTTTATTCAGGCTACTTAGGGTGGGTAGCAGTCACACCCTTAATCCTAGTGCCCTTGAGCATAATAAAGAAACAGTAAAGAAAGAATAATCTGAGTGTCCCCTTTTCATTTTATTCTATTGACGTTATAATTTCTTTATTCTACAAAGGTAGATGAGATAAAAAAGAAAAGTATTATTACATGTAGTTGTGGATGTATTTTACATTCAGCCGTCAATTTTGACAGCCCTTTTGTGTGAAGAGCTTTCTGAGGGCCAGCACTAGTAGCTGGTTCTGTATTAACTTCTGTAGCCTTGATTCCTGTCCTGTAGTACATATCCAGCAGTTAATTTTTGTTGTTGAATTAAACTCTTAGGAAACAGTGTTTTGTCTTTTGAAACATGAAGTTAGTATATAAGGATGAAAGAAGGAAATGTGTGACAGTACCTAATAGTGCATGCCAAATCTCTGAATAAATACTGGTAAACTTAGATTCAAATCTGGTCATAAGCTTGCAGTGAAATCTGATTCTGAAATCATAGTAACTTTTAGATTAGGTATCACATTTATCTTCAGTAGGTATCACATGTTTATAGAAAAATCTAAACTTTTAATTAGACAATTATATGATATTGAACCCTACGTAGTTTTCATGTATCAGCTATATAACATTTTGACTTGCATAGTAGCATATGCTTTCACAATAAAATGAAAGTAGTTTGCAGAGGACACTACACAGAATATTATTTACTCAAGCTTTCCTTTTGGGTTATCATTATAGGGCTAGCTCCTAGGATGTAATTTTGATTGTCCATTAAGGTTTTTTCTCTGTAGGTGGCAGTGTTATTCAAGAGCAAGCTATTACTAACACTAAAACCATTATTCCCAATTTTCAATACTTCAAAAAACTTAATGGAAATTATGCATTTATCTCCAATGAAGATATTCAGTCATGTAATGTAACACTTCTTTGCTTTTAGTTGTAGTCAGCTGTTATGGTGAATACTGACATTCTTATGTTAAGCAGATGTCTTTATTTTAAAAATAAAAAAAGAATATTATTAGCATCTTTCATCTTGGAGTTTTCAGGAGGGAAAAATGGAAATGTATTTTGACATTAATATTTGGGAACATACTAGAAGGTAGAGTTGCTGTCTTTACATTGAATTCTGGGTCTTCTGTAGTGTTCTTTACTAATCTTTATAATATTTCAGCTTTCTTTCTCCATTTCTTACCTGTTTCTTCTGAAAACTTGAGGTAGATCATTTATCTTTATTAGAGCATGTTTGATAGCTCTCAAAATGATGAAAGCCTTGACTTGGAATTCCAACATTAAGTCTTGAACGGTGATTTCAAAGGCGACATACATTTTTTCAGGAGATCCGAACATGAAGTTTTATCTCCATGGGATTAAGACTTTATTTCTTCATGTTTAAAAAATTTTTCTTTTAAATTTTATTTTTTGGCATGAATCTGCTGAACCATTCAGTTACCCACAAGCCTGCTATTTTTAGGGAATTTGGTTGGGAGGTTGAGTGGTTAATGACAGCTATTTTAAACAGTTGGGCACTTAAGTTAGTTTGGAGATTCTCTGCCTGTGGTGGATGAGATCAGTTAGCACATGTCTGCTAACAGTTTCAGAGATCTCTTTGCAGGGAAGTGGTTGTAGGGCCTTTCCCATAAAGACACTTTGTTTTGGAAAATTTGGTTTATTCTAGTCTTGTAGAATGCCAGTAACATTAAGGCATAGTTTGGGATACTGTACAGTCTTTAGAGAGACATTTTGCAGCGGGTATTATTTTAAAACAGAAATGATTGTTGTTGCTGGTTTACCAATTTTAATGCTTACTGTCTGAATTAGTGCCTTCTTGCAGCAACTGCCAGGGCAGGGGGTTAGGGGGGAGACGGACTTGTAGTCAGGTCAGCTGCTCATCCCAGTCTGCCTTTGACTGGTGTTGTGACACTTTGACTTCTTTTTCCTCAAGGAAAAAGAATGAAGTGGATAAAAATGAATTTGTAACAGTTTTACAATTTGCATTCAATGATTTTGCTATATGATTTTTTTGCTTCTGATAAGAAAGGAACACAGGGGAGGGAAGGACAGCAGGGAAGAATTATAGAATTAAGACCATAATGAAAAGATTGTGCTTGATCTTCATACATTCGTGTTTACAGTGGATTTGCCATGTATATTTTATCCCACAGCGTAAAATTACTCCATAATCATTGGAAAAGAATTATTTTCTGAAACAGTGCCTTATCTGATGCCCCTTGACATTGAGGGATTGGAGCTCAAATAAATTTATGTGGCATTCTATTTGGTTCCAAAAGATGTGCCACCTTGATTACTTATTCTATCTTAATTTATATGGCCATCTGATCATTTGTGTACATATATATATATATATATATATATATATATGTGTATAGGACATGCAATTATAAAATATATATTTTGCAGCATATTGGAAAGTAAAAGAAACATTGTTTTTCAAGTTTTTGTTTGAAAAGAATCTATGAGGAAGAATCATGACAACACTTTATCTGAGAGAGTTAATGGATACCATAATGTGAAGAATTTGGCACTTTTGTTTCAAGTGCTGTCAGCCCTAGTTTGGGTCCTTAATACTTCTCAGAGAATTACATTAACAGTCAGACTGTTCTTCAAGGCTCTTGCCTTGCCAAACCAATTTTTGTATTCCTTCTGGTTTATTCTTCCTGGTGTAGACTTATACTCATGCCACTACCTTATTTGCCTAATCAAGTGAAGTGCAAACTCCTTCTGGGATTCAGGGCCCTCTGCAGTGTGTCCCAGCTCACACACACTACCTTTTATCCATCTGTCAGTCTCGGTCTTCTCCCCCTCCTCCTCCCCCTCCTCTCACTCCTCCTCCCCCTTCCTCTCCCCTCCCCTTCCCTTTTCCCTTTGTCTTCCTTCTTCCTCCTCCTGCATCTTCCTTCCTCCTCTTCCTTTCCTCCTCCTGCCTTTTTCCTTCCTTCCCTCCTTCTCTCCTTTCCTTCCTCTTCTCCCTATCTTCTCTATCCTTTTCTCCCTCCCGTCTCCCTCCTTCCCTCCTCTCTCCCTCCCTCCTCTCTTCTATCCCTCCTTCCCTTTTCTCTTCCTCTTTGCCTCCCTCCCTCTTCTCTCCTTTCCTCCCTCCCTTCTCTCTCCCTTTTAATGAAACTATCTACAACCAAGTGAGTATAATTAATACATTCCTGTAACTGTTTGTAACAACTGTTACTGTCCTCTCCCTTTTCCCTCCCACTTCCCTCTCCTCTGCCCTCTGACCTCTTTGCCCTCTCTTCTTTCTCATCTATATCTAGATCTATATGTATCTATGTAAATACTGTGCTTGGTATTTCCCATACTTCTTTCTTGCTTTCTTTCTGCTATGGTCTCAGTGTTTATGACCCCCCTCCCCCCATATATTGACATTCCTACCCCTATGGTGATAGTTTTAGGAGGTGGAGCCTTTGGGAGGTGATCAGGTCAGGAGAGTAAGAACCCTCATGAATGGGATTTTTGCCTTTGTAAAAGATATCCTGGTGAGACTCTGGTCCCGCTTCTATCAAGTGAAGTTAAGAGTGAGAAGAGGTCTCTGAGGAAGTGGGTGCTCACCAGATACTAAATCTGCCATCGTCTTGGTCTTGGATTTTGCACCCTTCAGAACTGTGAGAAATAAATTTGTTGTTTATATACCACACAATTTGCGGTGTTTTGTTCAACCCAATAGACTAAGACATTTTTACTGTTCTTATTTTTTAGCTTATATTGTTAAATTTTCTTAGAATGTCTTCCTCTCAAGGTAGATGTGTCACCCACTCAAATTGGGTGTTGAAAGATACATTTAAAATACAGTTACTTTCTTGTAATCTTTGTTAATGAAACTATCTACAACCAAAAGAGTATAATTAATACAGTCCTGTGACTGTAACAGCTCTTACTCTTATAGCTGATATTTCACACAGCTTTGTTCTGTTCCTATCAAATGGGAAGTTTACTTTAAAATTTGGCCCCTTCAGGATTTGACTTGTAATCATCTTTTATCTTTTGCAGTGCTCTGCTTATGGTAGGTATTCAGTATATTTATAAGAGATTGAGTGTTATGATTTCTATCTAGATTTCCCCCAAAAGCCTCATGCACTCATAGGTGGGGCTTTCAGAAGGTGACTGAATTATGGGGGGCTTATAGGTGACTTGCTGTTAAGAGGTGGGGTTTGGTCAGAAGAGGTGGGTGGCTTGAAAGGGTTTATCTCCCCAGAAACTCCCCTGACACTCTGCTTCCTGGCTGCCTTGACGTGAGCAGCTTCTCTGCCATGCCTCTCTGAATTGCCTTCCTGTTTTGGAGCCAGCCAACTATGGACAGAAACATAAGCCAAAATAAATCATTCCTCCTTTAAATTGTGAGTGTCAGGTATTTTGTCACAGTGACAAAGAAAGTGACCAAGACATTGAGTTTTGGAATTAAGAAGTGGGTGGAGCGGCTATTAAAATTTACTGTAAATTGGGCATTGTGGCACATACCTGTAATTCCAGCCTGCTTGGCAGGCTGAGGCAGGAGGCTGGCCTGAGCAATTTAGTGAGACCCTTCTCAGAAAAAAAGGGATGGGAATGTAGCTCAGTGTGATGCCCTAAACTTGATCTTCAGTAACACAAACACACACACACACACACAATTTACTGTAAAACATAACTGTCCAATTGATGTTTGCCCCTTTTTTTTGGTGTGTGTGTGCGTGTGTGTATGTGTGTGGGGGTATTGAACCTAGGGTGTTGCTAATGTTAAGCACAGTACCACTGAGCTAAACCTGCTACGAAGTGGGATTATGCATCACTGGTCATGACCCACATTTCATTCTTTGGCCCACGTGGAATCTCTCCTACTGAATGTTAATGGTCTGTCTTTGTATGGAAAAAGCAAAACAAAACAAAATGAAACAAAACAACTAATGCTACAGACTCATAATAAGACATGTGCTTTGAGTATTTTTTCAGAAGTAGGGTGTGTATATGCTCAGCTGTACATAGGCTTTTTTTTTTTTTTTTGTGGGTACCGGGGGGTCGACCTCAGGACCTCGCGCGCCAGCAGGCGCCCATGCCGCTGAGTGATATCACCAGCCCCTTTTTCGTATGTGGGATCCGGGAGTCGAACTCGGGCCCTCGCGCTTGCCGGGCAGGCGCTTAAGCCGCTGAGCCATCTCACCAGCCCTGTACATAGGCTTTTGATAGTGTTTTCTTTTCTTTTTTTTTTTTTTTATGTGGGTACTGGGAGTCGAACTCAGGACCTTGTGCTTGCCAGCAGGTGCTTGCGCCGCTGAGCGATATCAACCGGCCTCTTTATTTCTTTTATGTGGGTACCGGGAGTCGAACTCAGGACCTTGCACTTGCCAGGCAGGCGCTTACGCTGCTGAGCCATCTCACTGGCCCCTCTTTTTGTTTTTGAGATAAGGTCTCTCTATGTAGTTCAGGTTGTCTTTGAATTCACTGTGTAGCCCAGGCTGGCCTCGAACTCAAGGCAATCTGCCTGCCTCAGCCTCCCAAGTGCAGAGTTTACAGGCATGTGCCACCACGCCTGGCTTTTTGATGGTGTTTTCTGTGACCAATTAGAGAAGTCTGTAAGATAGTGAACTGTGTGTGCAGGAATGTGGGTATCTCAAGGGCTTTTTTTTTTTTTTTTTTTTTTGTATATGTGGTGGTCCAAAATTGAACTTGGAGTAGTAGGTCTTTAGTCTTACTAGCAAAATATTATGGTTAAATCATCCAAACAGCCCAGTTCAAATCCTAGTGAATAGTTAGTAGTTCTAGTAGATTGGCAAATGTTTGGTAATTTTTCCATTCTTTGGCAAAGTATTGTTTATATAATCCAAAGGAGAAACTTTAAGAATCTCTACTGAAATTGATAGTTATTTCTATTTTTAACCTACTAGAAGGTAGTGTTACTGATTTAATTAAATTAGTTAGTTTATTTTTTGATTTTTTTTTTTTTTTTTTTTTTGAGACAGGGTCTTGCTATGTGGTTCAGGCTGGCCTTGAATTCACTGTGTGTAGCCCAGGGTGGCCTTGAACTTGCAGTGACCCTCCTGCTTCAGCCTACCAAATGCTGGGATTACAGGTGTGAACCACCACACCCAGCTTGATTTTATTTTTTTTAAACCTCATTGAAATAGGAACTTTAGAAATGTTGCAAATAATTCCATGAGTTTTATTTTCTTAAGTGTATGTTTGCATGTGTTTTTGGCTATAAAAAGGGAATGTTGGAAGTGAGTTTGTAAGGGCTGTATGAATCCTTAGTGTTCAAAGTTAGATGTTACTGTAACATCTGTACATTTCTGGCCTGAGAACCTGTTTACAGATTCAAAGTTCAGATCTGTTCTTGCCTCTAGAATAGTAGCTGATTTTCTTAGTAGATGCTACAGATACTTAAAAATAAAGCTGTGGTGGGCCATTATGGACAGGCCAGAATTGTGAGGCCAATTCTATTGATTTTTGTTCTTTGCAAGACTAAATATAGGAGTGAGAGTGGTGGTGGGTGATATATAAAAACTCAGGTTAAGGATAAGACCTTCTCAATGTCCTTCAGAAGATATTTTCAATATTACGTTGAATGGTATCCTTGGACTAACAGTCTTTCTTTTAAAATGCTACTGTTTCATTAAACTAGTGGCTATTCAATTATATTTCCTTCATTTAACTATGGAAAGATAGATGGAGGAAGTGATGAACAGTCACACTTTTAGTGTTGGTTGTGGAAAGTAGAACTTGCATGTCATGACTTTAGCATTCTAAAAAATTTAGCGTCTTTAGTTGGCTCCTGTGCATATACAGGCATTCGCTTTTGATTGAGATGCCTTGGAGGAGGCTTTAGGCAGCTGGAATACTAATGGGTGCCTGAGGAGTTAGAGGTGGGAGAGATATTCCCAAACGTTTTTGCCTGAGTTTGAAAGTTAAAGCTCTTTGCTCTTTCTGAAGGCCATCTGATCATGTGCTGCAGCTTTTGAGTTAAGATAACAGGATAAATTTTAAAAGTTTAAAATCCTAGCTTTCTTTGAATTAGTCTTACTGTCTCAGTCTAGAGAGGGCCAGTCTTAAATGAAGTATTTGTGAACTATAAAGTAAATAGAAAATTTGCATTACCTTAGCTTCTTCACTTGAATCTAACATAGCAATACTTAGGAACTTCTGTCAGGATGAAGGAAAGGGCAAACAGGAAGAGAAATAGAATTCTTATCCCATACTACTAAATTAATTAAGTTTATTGGTACATTTTAGATATACATAATGATCACATTCATCATAGGGAATTTGTACCTGTACATGATATATCTTGATTCTTCCCTTCAACCCCTCTTTCCCTTCTTATTTACAGAAGCTTTATTTCCATTTTTTCCTTTTTATCTCTTTTTTCTTTTCCTTCCGCCCCCTGCCCCTCGTTCCCCTTCCCATTTGAACATTTTCATCCTAGTTCACGATATCTACTATGCATTTTGGTCCTTATTTATACTTTTAGTTTCTCACACCAGAGAAACAATGCGATATTTACAAATGTGTGTCTGATTTATTTCACTTTGAGTATGGTCTCAAGGTGCATCCATTTGCCTGGAAATGTCTGAAGTATATCCTTTTTTTATGGCTGAGTATTACTCTATTGTATAGAAAAGCCACATCTTCATTATCCATTCATCGGTTAATGGGCATTTGAGCAGTTTCCAAGAATTTGCTATTACAAACTGTTATGCTATAAACATGGGTGTACATATATTGCTGTGGTATGATGTTTTTAATTCTTTTGGGAAGATACGAAGAAGGAGAATAGCTGGGTCAAATGGACTTTCTAGTTCTAGTTTTTGAGGAATCTTCACACTGATTTTCACAGTGGTTGCACCAGTCTACACTCCCACCAACAGTGGAGAAGGGTTCCTTTTTCAATACAGCCTCACCAGCATTTGTTATTGGTTGATTTCTTCATAATAGCCATTCTTTCCGGAGTGAGATGGAATCTCAGCATTGTTTTAATTTGCATCTCTCAAATGACCAGTAATGTTGAACATTTTTTCATATATTTATTTGCCGTTTGTACTTCTTCATCTGAGAAGTGTGTATTCATTTCAGATGTCCATTTTTGGGTTGGTCTTTAAATTTGAGGGAGTTTGATTGTTTCTGAGTTGTTTATATAGTCTAAATATTAGTCTTTTGTCTGAGGAACAGCTAGCAAAAATTTTTTCCACGCTGTGGGTTGTCTTCTCACTGTTGATGATTTCTTTTGCTGTGTAAAAGCTTTTTAATAAGATCCCAGTTGTTGATTCTTTGTGATGTTTTCTGTGTGATTGGGGTTTTGTGAAGTCTTTGCCTACCCTGTGTCTTCAAGAGTTCTACCTTTTCTCTCTTTTGTCAGATTTAGTGTTTCTGTTTTAATATTTAGATCTTTGATCCATTTTGATTTTAGTTTAGTGCATGGTGAGAGACATGGGTCTAGTTTTAGTCTTCAGCATGTGGAAAGCCAGTTTTTCCAGCACTATTTATTAAAGAGACTATCCTTCTTCCAGTGAAAGTGTTTGAACCCATTGTTGAAGATTAGGTGGCTGAGTGTGTTTGTAGTTTTGTCTGCATCTTCTAATTTTTCCATTGATACTTGGGTCTGTTTTTTTATTTTTGCCAGTACCATGCTGTTTTTATCACAGTAGCTTTGTAGTATAATTTTAAGTCAGGGATTGTGATGCTTCCTGCCTTGCCATATTTTTTCTGTTCCTAGTTCACGGTTATAGAACTTTGAGGCTTAGAGTCTGATGTGCTATAATATCAAATACATTTTTCTATTTTATTTAATAAGTTTGTGCTATACGTGTTCAAAGGAAAAAAATGAAGTTCTTTCAAATTTCTTTTATTAGATCACAACATAAATGCATTTTATTTAAACCTGGAATACTAAACACCCAAGTTTAGCAGTGAATTGAATTCTATGGCATCGTAAAACAATTTCCTTAAAATAACATGACATAGCCAATGTGTGATGCATAACTGTAGTCCCTCCTATTCTGCAGGTTGAGACAGGAGGGTCAGTTGAGCCCAGGAGTTGGAGGCCTACCTGAGCAATGTAGCAAAACCCATCTTTTAATAAAAGACATTTTTGTAATTCTTTTGGTATATTTTTATACACGTGTAAGTAAAAAGTTAGAATAATGCATTATCTGTAATGTAACTACATTAAGAGATAATATTTCTAATTTTTTTAGTGTATAGAATTATCACTGTCATTATCAAGAAGCATTTGTCTAATGGCTGTATTTTTCTAAGTAAAAAGTTTTGTTTTATTTTGCACTAGGGATGTAACCCAGGGCCTCACATACACACAAGGCAAGCACTCTATCACTGAGTTACATCCCCAGCTCTTTATTTTATTTTATTTTATTTATTTTTTGTGGGTACCGGGGGTTGACCTCAGGACCCCGCGTGCTAGCAGGCACCTGTGCCGCTGAGCGATATCACTGGCCCTTTTTTTGTATGTGGGTTCCAGGAGCTGAACTCGGGCCCTCGCGCTTGCCAGGCAGGCGCTTACGTCGCTGAGCCATCTCACCGGCCCCTATTTTATTTTATTTTGAGAAGGTCTTCCTAAGTTGTCCAGCCTGGCCTTGAAATCACCATCCAACTTACATTCCTTCTACCTCAGCCACTTCAGCTTCCTAAGAAGCTGGAACTGTAATTCCAAATGCCTAGCGCTGTGTGTGTGTGTGCGTGTGTGTGTGTGCGTGTGTGTGTGTGCGCGCACATGTGTACTGGAGTTTGAAGCAGGAGTGCTGAGAAACATGCCCAGCCTTTATTTTTTCATTTTGAGACAGTCTCACCAAGTTGCTCAGGGTGGCCTGGAAATTGCAGACCAACTCACCATCCTCCTACTGTAGTCTCTCCAATACTGTGACTCAGCCTCTCTGGTAACTGTGATTACAGGTGTGTGGCATTGCACCTGATGAGAGCCTTTTTCTTAAAAAAAAAAAAAAAAAGCACAAGTGTAACTCCCACCCCCAACATCTACCTCTGATACCTGTCTCTTCTTTACCTCCAACTTTAGAGACTTTCTTCATCATCTTTTCCCTCCCTTTTCTGTCATTTGATCTGATTTTCTCCTTAAACTCTCTACTTGTTAAATAATGACTTCCATTTCTCCATTTTTACTTGTGCCTAGTGTTTATTATCTCCAATTGCTGTTAGCATTATAAACCTGTTTCTCTTACTTTAGGAGACAAACATAAATAAATCTGTTCCATGATCTTTCCTGCTTTTTCCTGTGCTGATTGATTTTTCAGAAAGAATGGGCTTCAATAATAGTTCTTAAGGTGTGGTCTGTGAACCTCAGGGGCAGGGATTCCTAAGACCCTTTAAGAGGATCTGTCAAAAGTTATTTTCATAATAATACTAAGACATAGTTGCCATTTGCACTGCTAACCCCTTAACACAAATCAAGACAGTTGTCACTAAACTGTACTATTAGTGACTGTATTCTCTACTGTGGTGTGCATTTAGTTATTTTTTTTAAGAGGCCATTCAATAAAGCAGTAAAATATTTCTTTAATCTTGGCCCTGCATGGAATTTTAAATTGTAATTATGATCACATTAGATACTATATAAAATTTACTGTCTTAACCATTTTAAGTGTACAGTTCAGAAGCATTAAGTACATTGACATTATTGTGCAACCAGTGTCACTGTCCAGCTTTAGAAATTTCGTAAACTTTCTACTTGTTAGATAATGACTTTCATTTCTCCTTTTCCTGGCACCTAATAACCACTAGTCTACTCTGGTTTCTACGAATTGGGCTATTTTTCGTACCTCCTAGAAGTAGAAACAATGTTTGTCTTTTTATTGTCTGGTTTATTTAGCCTAATGTCTTCAAGGTTTGTCCCTGTTGTAGTTTGTACCAAAATTTTATTCTTTTCTAAGACTTAGTATTCATTACACGTATATATCACATTTTACTTATCTGTTCATCTATTTATGGACCTTTGCATTGTTCTACCTTTTGGCTGGTGTCAGTAATGCTGCTGCAAACACAGGTGTACAAATATGTGTTTGGACCCCTGTGTTCATTTCTTTTTTAATACACTCAGAAGTGAAATTACTGGACCATATGATAATTCTATTTATTTACTTATTTTTTTTGAGGAACTGTTTTTCATAGTAGCTGTACCATTTTACATTCCCAATAGCAATGCAGTGACTTCCAGTTTCTTGGCATCCTTGTCTCACCAGTTCCCGGTTATTTTGTTTGTTCTTGTTTTTGTTTTCTAATAGCAATTCTTACGGCTATGAAGAGATATCTCATGGTTTTGATGTGTGTTTTCCTAAAGATCAGTGATTTCGAGCATCTTTTCATTTGATTATTGGCCATTTGTAAGTATATATCTAATGTAAGAAATGGAAATATACATAAAGCACTTCTGCCGCATAATGAATTGTGATGAATAATTAAAGAGAAGCACTTGGAATTTCATGGGATATTATGTTTACTTGGAAGAATGGCTGATAAACTATGATTATTCATTTAATCTTTGGTGTTTGGCAGACATTTTCTCAAATATGAAGTCCAGGTATTATTAATGTTGGAATTTGAACTTTTAAAGTACAATTATAATCTGGGCCTAGTGGTACCTGTAATCCCAGCTACTCAGGAGGCTGAGGGCAGGAGGATGGAAAGTTCAAGGGCAGCTTGAAGAGCTTAGCAAAACTGTTTCAAAATATAAAAAGGGCTGGGGATATAGCTCCTCTGTGTTCACTCCCAGTACCCCAACACTACTACTCCACACAAAATGGATAATTACAATTTTGGAAAACTTGTTTGCCATTGTGCGCATGACAGCCTCCCATTACTTTAAAGGTGCTTTTGAGAAGATAGGTAATATTAAGAAATGTGATTTAAAAATTGTGTAATGGAAGATCTTTATAACTTAGTGAACTAATATTTTTCCAATGTTACAAAGTACAAGAATGACCCGTGAATATTAATTGTAACAATGCCAAAAATTCAGTGATGTGGTTTTAAACACTGTACTACAGCTAACTTTAAGAAACTAGTAAGTTTCATGTTTTGCTACAGTAGCAAAGAAGAGTGTATTTGTGGTTAACCAAAAAGACTATAAAAAATTTTCACTTTTCATCTACATATCTGTGTGAGGTTGGGTTTTCTTCATAATACTTCATTATGAGGCATTTCTACAGATTTACTGTAGAAGTATGAGAATTCAGCAAATTTCTACTAAGCCAGATATTAACTTTACAAAAGTATAAAAAACAGTGCCACTCTTCTTTCTAAATTTTTGTTTTGGAGAAAATGTATGTATTTTCCATTAAAATGTTGACACATAATGAATTATTAAATTTTTAAATGAATTAATAAAGATATTAAATTCTCAGTTTTTATTTTAAGAAATGTGGATTGATATAGCCCATGCGAACAAACTCTCTGGGTTATTCAATAATATATATATATATTTTTTCCCCAGTGCTGGGGATTGAACCCAGGGTCTTGTGCATGATAGGTACCCATTCTGCACTGAGCTACACTTCATTTCCTGGGGTCTTCAGCAGTTTTTAAGAATATAAAGGACTTGAGACACTGCCACTAATCACCCTCAGAATATTCCCACTCACATCAAACACACTCACCATTTTTGCCACTTTTTGGAAGTCCTCTTTCTTGTCTTTAGTTGCACTGTTGTGGCTGCTTTGATATCCTGAATCTTTTCAAAATGTTGACTTTTCATGGTTGTTTTGACTTCAGGGAAGAGCTAGACGTCATACTATGTCAGATCCCGTGACTAAGGAAAATGAGGAGACACAAATGCTTTTATAAGCCTGCCTTTCTGTTAAATGGCACTCAGCAGCAGTTTAACTATGTTTTTGATTATACCTTGTAATGAGACAAAGAGTCCAGAACTGCTTCAGAAAGTGGCAAGAATGATGGGATAAGTGTATTCAAAGCAAGAGGGATTAATGGCAATGTATCTTACTGTAAAATAAATTTTTAAAAAATTTAAATGTTCATATATTTTGATCACTACCTGCATTTTGGATATTATGGGTCAGCTGCTTGCATTTTAGATATCATGGGTCAAAGAAAATGTATTAAAACTGATTTTATTGTTTTTTTCTTTTTTTTTTACCTTTTCAATGTAGCTGCTAGAAAATATAAAATTATATATGTGGCTCATGTTATTTTGGAAATATATTTACATTTTTGGTCTATAATGTATAGTTTGTTGTTTGAACTCTATACTTTGCAATTGGGTTCATAGACATACTTTTTTTTGGGAGAGGGCTTATAGTGTCCATCATGTTCTCAGCCAGGTACACTACTGTAAAATTTGTAAACTCCTTGCCTGAACTATTGCTTGTAGTACTTGGGTACTGTTACTAGACTGGATATCGGGACATGTGTACCCACATGGGTGAAATTTGTGTTGCTGGGGTGGGTGGGGTTGTAGTGAGATGTGCTCTTGGCTTTTGAAATGGAAACCTGCATGAATGCTTCCTTAGAAATGTTTTTATAGGGCAGTGATGGCAAACCTCTTAGAGCTTTCAGTGCTACAAACAGCCTGCTGCAGCATGCATGGTGTAGGTTTGCCACCACGGTTACAGAGAAATGTTAGGTATTACCACCTTATTAATACTAAACTGCAGGTTGACCTAAAAACCTAATTATCACATATAAGATTGTTTCTGTGGGAAAATATTCTGAATGCCAAAAGTAGACTTACAAGCTGTCAGAACAAAATGTACTACTAAATTGAGGATTTCATGCATTTTATGTTGGGAGTTTGATCAAATGAGTGACTTTCTTAACTTCAGCAAGCATAGAGTTTGAAAGGTTTTGAGGTGGTAAGCAGTCTAAAGATAAAGCTATGGGACACTCGTTTACTGTTATCTTTAATTATAAGTGGTGTTATAGAAGCAAGCCACTGAATTGGAGTTCCTGTGAATTTAAATGGTTTCGTGTTTATTTTGAGTAAGTCCAAGATGCTGTGGATGTAATAAATTTTTGACTTACGTGGTCAATTTTTATCAGGAAAGGCTTCCTTAAACAATGACGTTTTGAGGCCTGTTTAAATGAAAACATTGGATTGAGGTTATTCCAAACATGATTCTATTACAACCTTTTGTACTTCAGTAGATTGCCTATAGAGTTCACAGTGTACCACAGTAACTTTTTTTGTCTTTCTATCCCAATAGACTGTACACTCAAACATTTAAAGTCCTCCTTAAAATGTGTTCCAGAGGCTAGCACACTTACTTAAAATACGTTTAAAAAGTGAATATAGGAAGAACTCTATACAGTTGATTAGTTAATTGTTGTGTCGGTGAGATGACTGTGGTAATTGGGTGGAGGAGCATTAAGGACAATTTGAGAAAGCAGGGGATGGGTTGTAGAGTTGCAGAGTACTTTGTGGTGTTTAGGGAAATCTGGAGGAGGACTTGAAGGTATCAGTTTTTTATACTTAGTAATTGTAAAGCTTAAATGAGTCCCAAGGAGAGATTTGTGTAATGCCAAATCCGGGATGTAAAAAAGATGAATTTAGCAACAATAAGTAAAAATTGACTAAAAAATTGAGACTTTTAGAGTCTGATGTACTGGTGAGAGGAAGTTGTGAAATGGATAATCGAGACCTATACCCAGGATTTGGATTTATGAATGGAGGAGTTTTGAGATGTAAGAAAGGGAGAGAAAGTAGTATTAGTAGAGAACTAAACACAGTCTTGTTTTTTAGTTTTGGGAGGTGTGGGGGGCCACCGTAGAGTGCTTCAAAGCTCGAGGGGTCTGAGGACACCTGAGGACATGAACTTGCATGGGTGCACGGTGGGATACACATATGTAGCATGACTTAACACAGACAGTCGTGCGTGTGCTACATGGTTGTCAGTATTCAAAAAGGTAAGTATGTGATAATGGCACACAGAAGGGTTAAACAATAAAGATGCAGCTGCTCTCTCTGCTTTGCTGCTGTTGTTGGCTAATGATGACTCCCTGGACTCCTCCTGCTTTCTTTTCCCTGGGGACCTCACCTGCCAAAAAACCTCCAGCCCCGACAGGAGGGAAAAGGGGATTGTTGTGGTTTGGATCTTAAGTGTCCTCCAAAGGCCTATATGGGCACCATCTTGCGGCCTTGTTGGGAAGTGTTGAATCTTTAAGTAGTAGAACCTAGTGGGAGAAAGTTAAGCCCATGCCTCTGAAGGGATATTGGAACCCCAATCTCTTCTCTCTCTCTCTCTCTCTGTTTTTTTTTTTGCTTCCCGCTGTCATGAGTTAAGTAGACCTCCTCTGCCATGTGCTCCCCATCACAAGGTAACTGCCTTGCCAAAGGACCCCAGGCCAGGTTACCATGGACAGAAACCTCTGAAACATGAGCTAGTGTACACCTTTCCTCCTTCAGTGTACACTTTCCACCTTTTCTGAGTTGATTTTCTCAGATATTTTATCACAGTGATGGGAAGGTAACTAACATAAGCATTGATTCCAAAATCTGATTATTTCACAGTAGGAAAGAAAATACAGATAAAAGAAGGGAAAAGTATCTTGGAATTGCAGAAAGCCAAAAGATAGTGGCTCCATTCAGGCCCTATGAATGAGAGCTGTGAGGAGGAACCCTAGAGACTGATGATACACATGAAAATTCAAGAGGACTACAGATGTCCCTTCTATAGCTATTCTGTTTCATATATATTAATGTAAAAAAATGTAATTTAGGGACTTGTCCAACTTAGTGCTTCTCAGACTCTATTAAGTATATAAACCTCCAGGACGTTATGAACTTATAACTCCTGATTTAGTTCATCTGGATGGAGCTTAGGTTCTGCTTTTTCTGCAAGCTCTCAGCTGATACCAGTGCTGCTGTTGTCACAGAGGTGAGTTCTCCTGTAGTCACTTTCCTAGCAGAAACCACCTCCCTTCCACCCACCATGATCAAAGTGTCCAAGCGGTTCGTTAGGAGTCTTTGCTTTGTTAATGGCCTTCAGTTGGATCCTTAGTAGATAGCAGAACTAATGCAAAAGTTCTTAAAGTTCGTGTAGGATGCATTTATTGAATAGATTCCTGGATTTAAATTCCAGAGGTTTAACTCTAGGTTTAGAAAAGATCCAGAAAACTTCAGGTTTAATAAGTACTCCAGATAATTCTGCAGTTTTGGGATTTGATTGCCGTTACATGAAAACTTCATATTAACCTAAGAAGATTTTCATATTGACAGTATTGAGTGGTCCTTTCTCGGAGCATAGTGTAGCGCTCCATTTTTATTAACATGGTTTATTTCTGTCAGTGATGTGCTCATCAGTTAGGTCCCACAACTTCATAAGCTTAGTTGCATATCTTTTGTAGTGTAAGTGAACCTTTTTAGTAGTGCAAAAATTTTATTTTAATCTTCATTTTGGGAGAAGATAATTTACGTTTGATTGGGAATGTATTATAACCTTTTCACTTAGGCCTAGGAATCAAACATAAAAGGACAGACCTTGCCAGGAAGTTCTGGAAGTCTGTATGTTTCTAATGAATTAATTTCCTAAAAATGCAGTTAAGTCAGGTTGGTAGAGAAAAAAAAATTCAGAAAAAAAAATTCACATAAAATGTGAGAATTTTAAGACACCAGATAAGTTGTTGGTAGAAAAAAGGAAAAGGGGCCATCTGCCAGGAATCTGAAGTGTTTCAGAGTCTCCTTTTATTGCATGGATTCTTTTAGGGCAAAGGGACAGTGCATTAAATAATTTTTAGATTATGGGAACAATTTTAGAAACACTAACTTTAGGGTCTCACTAAGTGAGAAAATAACTGGCTTTATTCCCTTCCTTTAATGGAGCATGAAAACAAAGTATTTCACTCTGGAAACTGTTTTTAGAAAAACTATGAATGTGTTCTTTCATAAGTATGATTTTCTTACAGTAGTTTCCAAGCATGTCACTTCAGGTGGGCAATATTATTCTTTTTCTTTTCTTTTTCGGAGGGTCTTGCTAGGTAGTCTGTGCCAGCCTTGAACATTATACATACAACATTATACATGTACATACATGCCTATACACTATAGGCATGTACCACTTAGCCTGGCTCAGATGACAGTATTCTTTAGGATGGTTACAGTGGATTCACTTAAGCTGGCTATGGTGGTGCACACCTGTAATCCCAGCACTTAGGAGGCTGAGGCAGAGGATTGAGAGTTCGAGGCCAGCCTGGCCTAGCTACATAAGGAATTCAAGTCTACGCTGGACTACATAGCAAGACCCTGTCTCAAAAAATCAAAGTCAAAATAAAACAACCCCCCCCAAAACAGTGGATTCTCTTACCCAAGAGCTTGATTGTATTCATCCTTAACTACTAAGTGCACAAAATTACCATTATGGTCTTTTGGGTAAAATATAGTCTAATGTAAACCTATACATCATAAAAATCCTCAGATTGAATGAATCTGAAGTCTGGGTAATCAGTGCTTTTAAGACAAGTTACCTCTTTATGGCACTTTCTCTAAAGTTTTATTTTTAAAAATTTATTATTTTTTGTGGTGCTGGGGGTTGAACCCAGTACCTTGTGCATGCTTACTCAGGTCCTGGGTAAGTACTCTACCACCAAGCTACATTCCCTGCTTGTGTGAACATTTTTTTTTTTTTATGTGGGTACCGGGAGTCGAACTCAAGACCTCACGCTTGCCAGGCAGGCGCTTATGCCACTGAGCCATATCACTGGCCCTGTGTGAAAATTTAAATGCCTTCATAGAACATGCTGACACAGATAACAATATCAGTGATAATATTAGCAGATTTTTATGTTGGCACATTTTGATAGAAACTTCTAATTGTCTAAAGAACTTTCTCTTCATTGAGAATTTAATGTGCTCAGCAATTCTGAAGTAGGCAGGTTAGCAGTGCTATTCTCATTTATACAGAGGAGGGATCTGGTGCCAACAAATGGTACCATTTGTTGTCAGGTACCTTAGAAACAACTTAGACAGTTTAAATAAAGGGATGGATATATAGGACCAGAAATTTGAAAAGTTGTTCCTTGCATATTTGTTGATTTATTTATTTATTTATTTTTTATATGTGGGTACTGGAAGTCGAACTCAGGACCTCACGCTTGCCAGACAGGCACTTATGCTGCTGAGCTATATCACCGGCCCTGTTGCATATTTGGAATACTAAAAAAATGTTTTTAGGGGATATTGTGTATTTCTTTGAAAATCTGATGAAAGTATATAAATTCTTTCCTCAGCTCAGTTTGCACATAAATGCTGCGTATAATTTCAGAGTCCCTAGTTTATGTAAATTACTCTTGCATTATACTTTTTTTTTTTTTTTTTTGTGGGTACTGGGGGTCGACCTCAGGACCTCACGCGCCAGCCAGCACCCGTGCTGCTGAGCGATATCACCGGCCCTTTTTTCGTACGTGGGTTCCGGGAGTCGAACTCAGGCCCTTGCGCTTGCCAGGCAGGCGCTTATGCTGCTGAGCCATCTCACCGGCCCTCATTATACTCTTTGATTTCATGTAATATTCACAAAAAAATATATTTTAGTAATTTAAGATTTTTTTCATAGTGGGTATAGGTATTTATAATCAGTCTGTGAAAGTATTGGGATGTGAAAGTGTATAGAGAATTTACATTTCTAACATATATATAAATACTTATTTCCCTAGTGGAGAGTCTAGTGCTGGGTATGTGTGTGTTGAAAGAATTTTATGTACAAATTTTATCTCAGACTGATTTTTTTTATAGAAAGTATATAAAGTGCGTGTAAGGCTGTGTCTAGAATTCTCTCTTGAGTGTCAGAAAAGTTTGACCAGATCTTCCCTGCTGATACTCCCCATTCACACTGGTGAACCACAAATGGATTACAGGTATTCCGAGACGATTTTCCCTCAGCCCACAAAGTGGCCTGGTTAGGATTAAAGGTTCTTGCCTGTGGACTTGCGCTGAAAGCAGACTTCCTCATTTAGCCAGGGGACTGGCTAGCTTGTCTGAAAACAACAATAATACTGGGTGGTTTTCCACTAGGAGGCTAACTACAAATGAGTCAGTAGAATATTAAGTGCAGAGAATGTTGAAAGTTGGTGGGAAGGATATATTCTGCGGGACAAGCCTAATTGAGAAGTAGTCTTGAGCTGTCTGTTAAAGGGAGGAATTACATAAACTGCTCTTTCAGTTTGAAAATCTTGTTTGTATTTAGGAATATCAAGGTAAATCTGTTTGAAACATTGTAAAGTGTGCTTTTATTTAGGCCTAAAAGAATGTGTAAAATATGTATCTTTTCTGAACCAAGGATTTTGGTATCAAGGCTTGAAGTAAGGGATAGTGGTTCTCTGCTGGTATTTTGCCTGGGAGCTGACACACTTTCCTCAGTACTGTATCCACTCTTCCCTGTTCTAAAGTAATTACAGAAGGCTCTCTGTTTACTTGGCATAGTTGGGATTGTTAAAGTACGTGCCCTAGCACTGACATGTTAGGGCTGGCATAATGATGAAAGGATAGTACCAGTTGGAGTTAACATCCCATATGGTACATTCTATATTTTCTGTGCCTTTTTAAAAAAAGTTTCTCCTTATTTGGATGTGAAATTACCATGCATCCTAACCACTTGAATTTGTCTATGTTCAGTAATACAAATTTTAGTGTTTTAGTTTGCAAACCTTAGGCTGTCATGTATAATTTTAATTATACTTAAGTGTATTAGATATTGGAATATAGTTATATAAAAGTTGTTTAGTATCAAGTTGTCCTAATTTCCAGTTATTCTAAAAATGGGTTTTGCATTTTGGGTTCTTCCGTAAACATTTCATGTTAATATTTTTAATTGGGATGATTTAGACTACACTTTATCAAAACCTCGAAATACAGCAGGTTTTATCTAATAAAAATATAATTTCTATTTGGGTGTGGTGGCACATGCCTATAATCCCAGCACTTGGGAAGCCGAAGCAGGATGGTTGATGAGTTTGTGGTCAGTTTTGGCTATATTGTGAGTTCAAAGCCAGCCTGAACTACAAAGTGAGGCCTCTCAAAAAACAAAAACAAAGCAAAAAATTTCTATTACAATTTAAGCATTTAAAATAAATTATAAGCTCCATTCATGTTAATGAACTTTTGACTGACTTGCCTGTTTATATACAAGATGTATCTAAAGGTAATAAATACTAAAATTTCATGTAAAGAAATTTTTAAGGATAAATGCTTTAAAAAATGTAGGAAAGTTCTTGACAATTTCAAAGCTTTTTTCAGAGATTTTCTTTTCTTCTTTTTTTTTTGAGTAGTTGTCTGAAATATTTTATGAAGGAATTAGCACATTCCATAATGCTCAGTGAACTTGTCTTCCTTTTCCTGGTATTGGTTTTAACTGTTTATTCCTTCCTTGTTTCTCTAAATGATGGATCTGTTTAGAAATACAAATACCCAAATCTCTATCTCTGTTGTTCAGGTTTCTGTGCCTCTGTTGTAGACATGATATTGAACTACTGAAAATAGTTTTTCTTTCCTGGGGGTGGATTCCAGGGCTTTATACATGCTAGGCAAGTGCTGTAGTACTAAGCTATATCCTCAGCCCCTGAAAATATTTTTAAACTTCTAAAAACCTGCACTTCTCACTACATTAATGTTTCTTGGTTAAAAGGGAGAACCACTCCTAAGCACACAAGCAAAAACCTGGGAATGCATCTGCCATCTCCTTTCTATGAAGTACTTTTAATATCTATCGCCTAGACTATCAAAGTAGCTCTGTGTAAGTGTGTACATGTGTGTGTATTAATGTCATAGTAATAATTTTTCATTATAAAATAGTATAGATAAGGCAGAAGTTCTTTATCTACATTCATGTATCCTATTGACATCTTTTCCCCAACAATGAAATAGCTTTTTATTTTGTGTCCTGATTCTCCCTTTGACTCTTTACTGTCTTCAAAGAATGTGTGCTTTTTCTTTTCTTATTTAGGACTGCTTATGGTTCTCTTTCCTCCATTTCATTTCTTCTCCTCTGTTATTTCAAAGTTAAGTACCCCCCATATGGTTAACATAATAAAGTTAAAATTAATATCTCTACATGCCTCACAAATATGAGAACTTTAGAATCCTCTAACTCACTACCGTTTTCTCCTCATGAGAGAGTATGATATTCTTATGACTTAAGATATTATTGCCCAGGATTTTATATCTGTCATTACTTTTCTTTAATCCACAAATAAGACATTGAGCTTGTTTTACAAGTCAGTGTTCATCTTTTTGGGATGTCAAAGCATGTCTTATGTGACCTTCCATCTAGGCTTAGTTGCTTTTAGTCTGAAACACCTTTAGTAAACATCATTTTTTGTTAGCTTGAGAAGTTTTATTTTACCTTTATTCTTTTGTTAGATATAGAATTCTACGCAGATACTTTTTTTTTTTTTTTGTGGGTACTGGGGTTGACCTCAGGACCTCACACACCAGCAGGCACCCATGTCGCTGAGTGATATCACCGGTCCTTTTTTTGTATGTGGGTACCGGGAGTCGAACTCAGGACCTCGCACTTGCTAGGCAGGCGCTTATGCCGCTGAGCTATCTTACCGTCCCCCAGATACTTATTTTTTAGCATTTTGAACATACCGTTTTACTGTATTATTATTATTTTTTTTCCCTTTGGTGTTGAGAAGTTGGTAGTCGCTCTATTGGCCTTTATGGATAATACGCCTTTTTTTACTGGTGCCTTTAATGTCTTTTCTTTGTGCTCTACAGTTTCACTCTGATGTATACATGAGGTTTTCTGTTTTTTATTCTACTTTAGAATTCTTTGGTTTTCTGAATCCTTGATACCTTTTATGAGTTCTGAAAAAGTTCTCAACCATTATTTTTATAGCACCCCTTCCCAATTTGCTTAGGTGATAGATGTATATTGAATCTTCTCATCCTACCCTTCATGTCTCATAATCCCCTCTTTATTAATGTGCCACATTTTGATGTGTATTAGTATTCTGCTGCATTAAGAGATATTTTCAGTTCTCTCTCTTTTTTTTTTTGGTACCAGGAGTTGAACTCAGGACCTTGTGCTTGCCAGGCAGGAGCTGTGCCGCTGAGCTATAGCCCCGACCCTCAATTCTATCTTACTTGCTGTTTACCTTGTTTACTGAATTCCTGATTTTAGTTATAGTTTTCATATTAGAAATTCAGTTTATATGGTTAAATTGACCATTTTTTGGTCTTGTCAATTTTGATAGCCTTTTAGTCTTTTATACTTTGAGTTTCCTATTTCATTTCTTTATAGTTATTTCATAATTCTAACATTTGTAGTCTTTTCATGTTTCATTTTGTAGTTGGTCTTTCTTTTGCTCATGGGGGTTAGTTTGTTAAATGGGCAGTGATTTCCCTTTTGAGATAATCATGTAATTTTTTTCTTTATTGTATTAATATGTTTTATTTCATTGAATTGCATTGCTGGAGTAAATCTCACTGGACTGTGGTATGGAATCTTTGTATTTTTTAAGTGCATTTGCTGAATTCATTCTGCTAGTATTTTGTTGATGATTTTCACATCTCTACTCATAAGGAATATTGGTCTGTACTGTATTTTCTATTCTTGTGATGTATTTCTCTTGCTTTTATAGGATGAGTGAGAAAGTGTTGCTTCCTATTTTATTTTTTTGGAAGAGTTTTTGAAGGATTGGTGTTACTTTGTGTTTAAACTTTTGATAGATTTTCTGATGAAGCCGTCTGGCCTTGGACTTTTGTTGCGAGTTTTTTCATTTCTAACTAAATCTCTTATTTGTTGTCAGTTTGAACTTCTAGTTTTTTCCTGGTCAGTTTAGCTAGTGGTTTGCTAGTTTTGTATTTTGAAAGAACAAAAGTTTGGTTTTGTTGATTTTTCTCTTAGTTTTCTATTCTCTATTTTACTTATTTCCACTGTAATTGTTATTATTCTTATCCTTCTGCTTATTTGGGTTTATGTAGTCTATTTTTCCTAGTTAGTAATATTAGATGTTAATGTTAGATATTGATATTTTCTATTTGGCAAGCTATCATTTTCTCATATTACTTTAGTTCTTTAG
This sequence comes from Erethizon dorsatum, assembly GCA_028451465.1. NCBI lineage: Eukaryota > Metazoa > Chordata > Mammalia > Rodentia > Erethizontidae > Erethizon > Erethizon dorsatum. Next base: position 111,410,951 of record CM051825.1, read on the forward strand.
ACATGGTTTCCATTAATTATTTGAATGCATTTTTCAATGACCTATTTAAAGTTATTGTCTAAAGTCCATCATCTTGAGTTTCCTCAGAGAATTTTTATTGACTGCTTCTTTTCCTGTATATTAGCCATACTTTCTTATCTCTTGCATGTTTTGTAATTACTGGTGAAAATTGCACATTTTAAATAATGTGGCAGCTTTGGAAATCACATTCCTCTACCTCCCAGGATTTTTGGTTGCTGCCACTGTTTGTTGCCTCTCCCATACTGCTTCTATAAAGTCTAAAATTTTTCTTTGGGTTACTACTGAAGTCTTTGCTCAGTTAGGTTAGTGGTCGGCTAATGATTGCACAGAGATTTCCTTCAACACTTGGGATTGATAGGATTTCTGACTTTTGCCCTAGGCTGTATTGTGTGTGTGTGTGTGTGTGTGTGTATGTGTGTGGCATGGATTGAATCTCCTGTGCCATTTATAATTCCGGCTTAATCTTTATCTCCTATTTCTTAAGAGCTTCATAGACATCCAGAAATGAGAGACAAAGGCCTTCTGAGTTCCTGTGTGTACACGTGCCCTATGTGTGTGAGTGGCCTTCTAGATTCCCAAGTAGTTTTTAGAGCCCTCTAAACCCTCCTGTAGTCCATGAAGTATTTTGTTCCCCTCTATCTTACTTTTCCCTTGTTGCTCAGACAAAATACACAATGCCCAAAGTTAAAGGGAGGAAAGGTTTATTTAGCTCACAGTTTCTAGCAGTTTTAGTCCATAATTGGCTGGCTCTAAGACAGAGTGGCACATGGCAGAGGAGCAGCAGTTCATGGCAGTGGAAAACAGCAAAAGCAACAAGAGAGAATGTGAGCAAGACAAGCCTCTTTCTGTCCCTTGTATCATATCCAGTCTACCAGGAGAGGGCGGTGCCAGTCCAGTCAGTGGACTGATCCAGCAGTCACCCACCCTTAATCCCAGCACTGTACTGTGAATCAATCACACACTCTAGATTCAGCCACCTCTGAAAAGCCCACTCCCTCATAACTGCATGAGGCTTTGGGGGGACTTCTAGACACAAACCATAACACCCTCTTCAACTGGTATCCCTGCCTACAACAGCTGCAGTGTTGTACATTGCTGCTTACTGTTTTCAACAAATGCTGTGGTGATAGGGCTTTTTGTACAGAATAAGTTCTGAGTCAAGTCAGAGAAGACACTGAGAATGGAGCTTTTCAGGTAGTTACCTGATAGGTCTAGTAGGGATGAGCCTTGGGCTCTCTGGTGAGCTTTAAACCTGTTTTGTTTTGTTTCATTTTTTTCCTTTAGTAGCCACTAGGCAAGTAGTTTTCACAGCTGCTGTATCATGGGCTTATCTTTTCAAGGCTGTTGTAAGTTGGAGAGAGATGGGGACAAAGCAAGTTCAGATGCCACAAAGCTTGCTGTTCTTACTGGGATTCAGCCGATTTTCTTGAGTAAAAACTTGTTATAAGCCTTTGGGTTATTTCCAGAGTTGTGAAAACTTGATTTTGACAATTTTTGCCAGTATTCTCACTGCTTTTGTGGAGGAGCACATTTCCTGCATTATTTATTTTCCCATTCTTTTTTTTTTTTTTAATTTATGTGGGTACTGGGAGTTGAACTCAGGACCTCGTGCTTGCCAGACAGGTGCTTATGCTGCTGAGCTGTATCACTGGCCCCATTTTCCCATTCTTGAAATGTTCCACCTCTGATATTTTTGTACCTGACCCCCACCACTCCTACCCAAACTTTACTTTAATTCTTTAAAGCTACCACACATTCTTCCTAGATTCAGTTCATGTATTATTTCTTCAGTGATATTTTTCTGGTTTCCCTGAATATACTATCTTTTTATTGTCATATACCTGTAAATGATACTTCATTTGCTTATTGTGATGGTTAATGTGAATTGTGTCAATTTAAGTTGCTTGGGAACGGCCGAGGGGAATGGTAAAGCACACATCTGGGTGTGTCTGGGGTATGTCATGGAAACATGACCTTGGGTACTATGTACGGTCCCTGGGCCCCTTCCTCTCTGGTGCTTCCTCTGCTGTGCTTCCCAGCTACCAATCCCAAGTGCTGGGATTACAGGTGTGCGCCACCACACCCAGCTCAAAGATTATTTTACTTGGTTCCGATTCAGGATCCTCTTAACTGAGTATGACAGGAACCCATCTCCAATTAGTTTACCAAAAGAGGAATTTTATTAGCTGAAAAATGGAAATTTGCTGTCCAGAACCAGCTGTGCCTGAAGCCACTAGAGATGACTGTCTATTGTCTCTCAAATGTTTATAGTTATAGTAGCATTTTTATCAGCCTTTTCAGTGCCTACACGAAATGCCATCCTGCACAATATTATTTACCTAATTATTTGCATGTTGCTAGAACTAAAGTTTTCTATATTTTTGCTGTGGTTTTGATGTGGTTTGTCCCTTAAGGGTTTATGGGGTCCCCAGTGTTGAGGTATTAAAAGGTTGTGGAACCTTTTAGGAGGAAAGGCTCAGTGGGAGGGAAATTAGCTTATGGGGGCATCGTCCTTGTAGAATGAGTTAGTTCTCTAGAGAGTGAGTTGTTGTAAAAGACCAAACTTGACCCTTGAATCTCTTGGTTTACTGTCCTGCCATGTGATTTCTCCTCCTTGGTACATGATTCTGCTGTAATGGAGTCTGCAGTGTACTGCGTTGTGATCTAGGTAGAGTGGCTCTCACCATACCCAAGCTTACACTGGCACATCCTGTTAGACTTTCAAAACTGTCAGCTAAATAAACTTTTTCTTTACGTATTTCCAGCCTCAGATATTTTATTTCAGCAATAGAAAGCAGACTCATGCAATCTTAGTAATTTCTGCATGGTAGAATTCTTTAAAATCTCAAGTGAAAGAATATGAATATTTTCAAGGCTTTTAATATATACTTGAGGTATAATTTTGGCTGAAAGGTTTAATTTGCACATTCATCAAAAGGATATAAAAGATTTAGTTTAAAACATTGCTGTTAACAGATACAATGGCATTTTACTGTTAAATCATGATTTTTTAAATGGGAAAAATTGTGAGGATATAGGAATACAACTTTCCTTCCAGCTGCCTGACAACAACATATACTCTTATTGTGATCTCTGAACTTTGTACATGGTATGTTCTCTCTCTAATTGGGTGTCCCATTGGCATCTCTAACTTAACATGTCCGAAACTCTGCTCTTGATATTCTGCCCCACACCTTCTCTGTTGTCTGTCAAGAACTGTTAAGTGTTGGAAATTCTACCCTGCTAAGAAGGTAGCCTGTCATAGTTTCATGGATGCTGGCAGACAACATGAAGCAAAGGATTTATTATTCACAGCAATAGTTATAGCCAGATTATCAGCAGTTGTTGCATTTCCCAGAGGCTCAGTTCTTACAGGGCAACCGGGGAGGCCAAATGATATGTGGAGTGGGTTGCATTATGTGAAAGGAACCAAAGTTTAGGTAACTAGAATCTCTTATAATAGTAAGTCTGCCCATTATCTTTATTATACAGGCATATCTGGAAGATATCGCAGGTTTAGTTCTAGACCACCACAGTACAGTGAGTTACATAAACTTTTGGGTTTCCCAGTGCATATAAAAGTTATGTTTATACTACACTGTACTATATCAAGTGTGCTGTAGCCTTGTGTCTTAGCCATCTCCCCCAAACCTGTACATATCCTAGTTAAAAAATACTAAGTATCATCTGAGCTAATGGAAAACTGGTGCTGATGGAATTGGTCAACACGGTGTTGCCACAGACCTTGAATTTGTGAAAAACTCGCTATCTGTGAAGCACAGTAAAATAAAGCACAGTAAAATAAGATATTCTTTTTATTGAGAAGTGAGCAAACCTACCCTTTGCTCCCAAGTGATACTGTGTGTCATCTAAAGCAGATAATACTGAAAAGCTAGTCCAAAACAAAGACAACTAGTGCCTTTGCTTGCAAGACATGCGGAATTGTAAGAGACCTAGGTTAAATTATTGTAGAACACAGTCATCTCCATTTTAATTAATGACAACTCCTTCCTTCCAGTTCCTTAGTCCAAAGACCTTTGAATTAATTTTTGACTTTTTTCTTGTATTTCACATCCGGTTTGTTAAGAAATCTTTTTAGCTCCACCTGTAAAATAAATTTAAAATGCTTTGATTTTATACTAATCTGCACTGCTGTGGTCAAAATGACTATCATCTTTCAGCAGGTTTATTGCAGTAGCGTCCTAACTGTCTTCCCTCCTTCTGACCTTTCTTGTCTTTACTCTGTTCTCCACGCAGTGGTCGTATTGAAAGAACTGAGTCTGCGCTGGTCGCCCCTTTGCTCAGAACGCTCCTGGGCTTCTCATCTTCCTTGGAGTAAGAGTGAAAGCCTTTATCCTTTTTCACAGCGAGAACCTGAAGGGTCTGGCTCCCTTTTAGCTCTCTGACCTCTTGTCCTACTTTATTCCACCCTCTTCATTCTGCTCCAGGCTTTCTGGTTCCTTTGCTATTTCTTAAACATATTTAACCACTCATTGGTTTTAGGGCCTTTATATTTTCTGTTCTCTCTACCTGGAATGTACTTGTCTCAGTATCTACGTGGCTCACACTCACATTTTCTTCCCTTCCTTCCTTAAAGGCACCTCACATGTTTTCCCCCATGCACCTAGATTAAATTTTTCAGCCTCCCCTAATGTTCCCCCAGTGAGTTTTCCAGTGCACCATCCCTCTCCACTTTAATTTTTTTTCTTCTAAGGACTTATTACCGTGTTCTGTGTAGCGTACTTTTTACTTACTTATCTTCAATCACTCTAGAATAAAAGCTCACAAGGGTAGTTCTCTGATTTGCTTCTAGTTAGTTTTGCTCCTTCTACTTAGATTAAGTGCTTGGCACGTTATGAGCATTTAATATATATTTGCTGAATGAATGAATGAATCACTAAATGATATTTCTTTGTCTTAGAGTGGGTGTTCTGGTAGTGTAAATTACTCATCCCTTTGCAAGTTTTACTCTCTGCATGTTGCTTGAAATTTTCCTACCTTATCATCCTATTCAGTTACCATCTACCCTTCAAGTTCTGCTTCTATTAATTTTTAAATAAAAGTAATCCTAAACTCGGGGGGGGGGCTGCTAATAGAGCTATGTGAGTTTCTTCAGTTTAACTATAGGAGGCAAGAATTCTCCAAAGAGATAATAAGCTATATTTGAAATAATAATACTTAATTGGCAAATTTAAAGTCTTTTTTCTAGGGTGGAACCAAAAGAGTATAGTCTGGGGCCGGTGAGATAGTTCAGCGGCATAAGCACCTGCCTGGCAAGCGCGAGGTCCTGAGTTCAACTCCCGGAACCCACATACGAAAAAATGGCCGGTGATATCGCTCAGTGGCACGGGCGCCTGCTGGCGCACAAGGTCCTGAGTTCAATCCCTGGTAGCCACAAAAAAAAAAAAAAAAAAAGAGTATAGTCTGTCATATAATTAAAGATGAGTTACATGATAAATGAAATTCTGTTTTCAGAATTTGTATAGTATATAAGAAATTTAGGGAACAATAAGGGAATGAAGAATCAGATTAAATGGTTTTTATTACCACACTTTGTAAAGGCACTGCATAGTCTAAATTAAACATGGTTTGGGCCTGCAGGCCAGACCGCCTTTTATACATAAGAAATGCTGCCTATAGAGGTTCTATTAAGACGAAAATTTTGGAAAGGCTGTTGTTCTCTCTTGATTACTCCAGTTTCCCTTTGTTCCTCCTTAATTTGGTTATACCCAGATCCTAATTGTAATTATACAGTACTCCTAGACTTTTCTTCTGGCATATTGCTAAGAAGGATTGGTGTGGGGTATAAAAATCATTAGAACGTGAGATTTATAGGGGGAAAAAACTTTTTGATTCCACCAGACTTGTGTTGTTAGACTGTTTACCTTCTTTCTCAGTGTTTAGTTTTTCCTCATCTAATAAAATGGGAACAACAGGGTAAATAAAGATAAATGCTACATGAAGTTACAACATTTAAATAATATAGCATATTGTCTTTGTCACTCCTCCACTCAATCAAATGTACTCATTCTTTCCTTGTACTAGGTAGCGCTTACTGATAGAGTAACTTTTGAAAAAATTTAAATTAGTAATCACTTTTAAAAGAAACTTTTGAATTCATTCATTTAACCTAAAGCGGTGGAGCTCTGATGTATCATGGGGCAGTGGTTTTTGGATAGGAAGAACTTTCTTCCGGCTCAAAGCAAACAGGTACATAAGTGCCTGTTCCACTTATCATGAAGATAGTTTTCAAATCCCATTGTTTTCCTTAGCAGTGGTTGAAACCAAGAGTTGATGACAGCTTGATATTTTACTGATGATATATGCAATGCAGAAAAAAAAAGACCATGTGTAATTTTATCCTTTTTTCCCATCTCTCTCCTACTCCTTAGGAGAACAATCTTAATAGGTGTAAACACCACTAAAAGCCCAGTCTTTCACACACATGCTTTGCTTTTGTGTGTTGGGTTGTTGGAGCTGTGAGTAGGTCTCTAGGACACTGTAAACATTCTCTGTGGCAAGAGAATTACGGTGCCTTTGGGGAACTTTAGTGTGGATAATCAGCAGCTGGGTCTCTCTTATGAAATAATTCTCAGTTTTGATAGTAAGGTTGGATAGGCAAAAAGGAAGCACCTGGGGAAAAACATACTGTGTTTCGTGTTCTTTTGCTTCCAACTTTATTATCAAAAATTTCGAAGTATACAGAAAAGTTGAAAGAATTGTTCAGCGAATAACCATGTGCTCATCATCTAGATATATTGAATAACATTTTACCATATTTTCTCTATTTGCAATGTTCGTGTAATTTTGAATGAATGCATTAGAAGAATTGTTCATTTTCTTAGATGGTACAGAGATATTATATAGAATAATATTTGCATGTTTAAGATGTTTGTGTTTAGTACCTATTAATGAGTAAAGTGACACATTTTTAACTTACTTTCAGGTGGTTCAAACAAGAAACATGTTACAGTTGTTTCTTTTGTACTAGAATTTAATCAGATTATGCAGTGCATTGATGTAATTGTCTTTTAACATCTAAAAACATTAGATTTAAATAGATTAAAAGATTCTCAATTTTTTGATGGCATATATTTTAATGAGAAATTAATTGAACCCATAAGTATTATTTCTGAGTATGTAAGATGTATTCCAATAATGATTTTTTTTTTTTTTGATATGGGGAATTGAACTCAGGGCCTCATGCTTGCCGGGCAGGCGTGGTGCTGCTGAGCTATTATCTCGGGCCAACAGTGATTCTTTGACACCATTTGGGTGCCAAAAATTCCATCCAGTTCTGACACTGATCACCTACAGTTAGTACAGATCCATGGGTTACATGGCTCAGACACACAGGACTGCTCGTGTGTCACCCCAGCAGCATATCCCAGGCACCACTAACCTAACTGCACATTTGGGCTTTCTTTTACCCTCTTTTAGGTTTGATAATTTGCTAGAATGACTTACCGAACTTAGAAAGGTGCTACACTTATCATTTTATTATAAAAGGTACAAGGTCTTGAAGGTTCCAAAGTAAAGTAGCTTCTGTCCTCGTAGAGTAACAGTACACCACTCACCTAGCCTATCAATATGTTTACAAACCAGGAAGCTCTTTGAACCTCCATAGTTGGTAGTTTTTATTGAGGCTTTCCTACGTGTTGCTTAAATTATTGACCATGTAACTGAACTCATTCCGTACTTCCTCTTCCATGCCCAGAGGTTGAGGGGATTGGCCTGAAAATTCTACCCTTCTAGTTGGTTTTTCTAGTGACCAGCCCTCATTCTGAAGCTTTGCTGGGCTCTGATGAATCAATTTGTAGGATAAAACTGACATGTCTCTCAGGGAATTCCAGTTTTTTCTGAAAATCTGTGTCAGGAACTATGCACAAAAGGTCAGATCTGTATTTTTTGTTTTGTTTTGTTTTCTGGTACTGGCGATTGAACCCAGGGCTGTGTGTGCAAGGCAGGTGGTCTACCCCTGAGGTTTATCCCCAGCTTTTTTTTTATTATATTTTGAGACAAGGTCTCATTAAGTTGCCCAGGCTGGTCTCAAACTTGTGATCCTCCTGCTTCAGCCTTCCAAGTAGCTGGGATTAGAGGTGTGTGCCATGTATTTTTCTTATATAATAGAGTCACAGTAATAGTTTTTAAACATAATATGCTATTAGGACATTTCTACCTAAGCTGTACAGTGGAGGTGTTCACTTAGACATTATTTTGAATGATTCTGAGATAGGAAATGATGCCAGAACCTCCAAATATGATATAAAGGAAATATTATAACTCCCAGCCCTTCAGAAGTTTGATACGCTGTCTTTGTGTTCTCTAAAATTGAAGAACAAATTCTAGGAACAACGGAGGTTAAGAGTAGGAAATAGTTATTGAGGGATAGAAAGCTCTTGCCTGAGAGGGGACACCCAGAAAGTGGGTTGCCCGAGGACCCCACTCCTCAGGGGAAGTTTTATAGAGCACAACCATGTGGGTACAATGTAGGTTACAGCTGTGATCAACCAATAAGATTATAAATATAGCCACTTAGGTAATATTGATCCAATGGGGAAGCAAGTCACGTAGTATAGCGAGTGTGCATGGAAAGAACAAAGAACTTCTCGGGTAGGTGATGGATCTGGGGGGTCTTGGTTGCCCACTGAGGTGACTGACGCTGGGGGGTCTTGGTTGCCCACTGAGGTGACTGATGGCTATCTAGACTTTATTAGACCGAGTGTTATCACTTATCTCATCCCTTGTGGAATATGTAGGCCTGGTCCTTTTGTTGTTTTTTTTTTTTTTTTTTTTTTTTTTTTTTTTTTATTAAAGAGAAGAAAAAAAACAAAACAAATCAAAAGAAGAACAAATTTTCAAAACAACATAATAGGAGGGTAACAATGGTTAATACATTACGTATTACTATCTTTAAGTTAGTTATTCAGGACACCAGACATTAGCATTCAATTGTCCAAACATTATTGGCACAAACCTTACTCTTCAATGAACTAAGTAAAAATGGTAGTGTATCTATCTTAACCATCTTATATATATATATACAATTTTTTTCCCCTTTTGTTGTTTTCTTGAGGCCTGGCTTACAACTGATCTCCCTCCCTCCCTCCCTCGCTCTCTTTTTCTCTGGCCCAGCCCTTTCTGACTGCCTATGATATTCCTACCTAATTTAGCAGTTTATAATAGTTCTAGTGAAAGCTATTCTTTTAAACACAGACTTAAAACAGATCATGGAAGTGAGGTATTTAAAATACCTATTATTTTAACCTTCACGTTAAAATAACCTTAAATTTCCAAATCATTAAAATGAATGATGATTTTGTAAAGTTGATTTTGGGTTTGAAGTATCCAGTTAGGTGGATATTTCTTTTTTTTTTTTTTTTTTTTTTTAATGTGGGTACCGGGAGTCGACCTCAGGACCTCACACTTGCCAGCAAGCATTTGTGCCGCTGAGAGATATCACCGGCCCTTTTTTTTCCTTTATGTGGGTTCCGGGAGTCGAACTCAGGACCTTACGCTTGCCAGGCAGGTGCTTATGCCGCTGAGCTATCTCACCAGCCCAGGTGGATATTTCTTAAATAATTGGGCATATTTAAGCAGTAAAAATAGTCTCCTTAAATATACTGTGTTTATATTATCTTGTTTATCAAGCCGTGTGTTTATTTCCATTCTTCATAGTCTTTAAAATTTGTATTCTATGGGGCCGGTGAGATGGCTCAGTGGCGTAAGCTCCTGCCTTGCAAGTGCGAGGGCCCGAGTTCGACTCCCGGATCCCATATACGAAAAAGGGGCCGGTGATATTGCTCAGCGGCATGGGTGCCTGTTGGCGCGCGAGGTCCTGAGGTCGACCCCTCGGTACCCACAAAAAAAAAAAAAAAAAAAAATTTGTATTCTAAATCCAGCCTTTAAAGATGAAACAGTATTAATAACACCATAATAATAATAGTAAAAATTATAATGCTCCCCTTTATGAAATGGGCTGATACACACACAATTGCATTTATTCTTTAGAATAGTCCTATGAGGAGCTCTTACTATCCTGAATGTATGAGGAAATCAGGGCTCAAAAATTTATTTGCCTGTGGTCACATAATTAGTAATGATGGGAGTTAGTATTTAATTCACTGATTTACTCGAAAGACCTTCCTCCTCCTTCCCATGCTTGATTCTCAGAAAAAAAAAAAATAGCAGATTTTCTTTCATTGGTCAATTTATTCACCAAATAATACTGTGTACCTACTTACTAGGCATTACTCTGTCTTCCGTTTACAGTAGCTCTGACTCATACATGGGGAGTGTGTGCTCAGACCCTTAGTGAGTGCTTGACACTGGGGACAGTACTGTTCTTCTGTTGATCACTTCTTTAAAATGATTTTGGAATAGTCTTGCTCACTGTAACAGCTAGGATTTTTTTCTTTTGTCATACTATAGGTAGGAGTTTGCATTTTCTTCTTGCTGCAGTTGTAGGATATGGAAAATCTGGAATGAATTTGTTATGATTCTGGAGAATCCTAGGAGCTATTTTTCCTCTTTTAAAACCATAATAGTTTACTCTTCTTCTTGCTTTGTATTGAACTAGAGTACAGGTGACTTAATGCTCAGGATGCTGCTTTATGAGGACTATAAATTAATTAAAATTATACACCATTTTAAAAATTAACTGGATGTGGTGGTGCACGCATGTAATCCCAGCACTCAGGAGGCTGAGGCAGGAGGATCACTGCAAGTTTGAGGCCAGCCTGGGCTACATAGTTCAAAGCCAGCCTGAACTACATGGCAAGACGCTGTCTGAAAAAACCAAAAACAAAACAAAAAAAAGCTATTGTAATATTCTGTGCCAAGATGATTTCTGAAAACTTTAGGTGGAAATTTTTTTTTTTTGGTGTGACAGAAGTAATTGTTCTTTTAAATACCTATCTAGCTGTGATACTTTAGGTAAGATACTTTCTCAGGTGCTGTTAACCGAATGTCCAAATAATGGGCTCATTTGCCTCTCACATGAGTTCTGGATGAAGGTTGCCTATTCATTAGCTCAACTGTCAGTGTTCTGGGTTGCTCAGCATATCCATAAGTTGGCTGCAAATGTCTAAGCATCATAAATTCTTACACAGTAAAATCCAGAAGCAGGAAGGAAGAGCAGGGTCTTAGTTGTTACCTCCTCTGGGTGGAAAATCTTTACTAGCAATCCCAGTAGACTTCACCTTATGTCACATTACCCAGAACTGCTTATGTACTCAGTTGTAAATCAGTTAATGGTAAGGGAAAATGAGATTCCCAAGATTGGCTCAAAACAATGTTGATTCATTTCCTGGATCTGAGGGAGAGATCCAGCTATTGGAGCTCAGTGATGTCTCATATTAAATAAAGTGTTTTATCATCACAAAAGGGAGTCAGAAGGGTAGACAATGTAGTGATATTTTCTATATACTATATAACAAGTAATTCCTGCACAAAAAGTGAAATTTTAGTATATTGGCCTGTACAAGAAAGCATGCTCACTTGAGAAGTGTATTATCCAGTTAAGTGCTACTTTGTGATTGACACAGGAAGCCAGTGTTTGGCTTTCAGTTAATTAGCTGCTTTCTGTACTTTTGTCTGAGTACAGTCCCGTTTATTTTCGTCTGGTATTAAGCTTCAAAATGATATTACTTGATTTAGACAATAGTTTAATTTTTTAAAAATTAATTTGTACTTATTCTAGGTGGATTCTCCACAGTTTTCCTAGTGCGAACTCATGGTGGAATCCGATGTGCATTGAAGCGAATGTATGTCAATAACATGCCAGACCTCAACATTTGCAAAAGGGAAATTACAATTATGGTAAGTGAAGAGTAATATTTTTAGGCAAATTGAGTACTGGCTTACATACATTTAGAAAACCTTCGAAGTTCGTTAAATTGGAAAATTGTCTGGTAACATGTACTTCATTTCTTATAGCCATACTTGAGATGAAGTAGAGCCATGTTGTTTCCCTCTTCTTTCCCCCTTCCTTATTGTAGCTTCAACAGGCAACAGGCAAGCTACCATCCCTTTTTCTTGGTGGCGGTATTGGAGATTGCTCCCAAGGGGCCTTTGCACAGTGCTGTACCCTCAACCTTTTTTGTTTTGACACAGAATCTCACTAAGTTGCTAAATTGTGTTTCTCCTGCCTGAGCCTCTGAAAATGCTGGGATTATGGGCATGTGCCACCATGCCAGGCTCTTTTTTCTTTTCTTAAATTCATTTTAATTATTGATATTTTAAGCATAGAAAAACAAAGAATTGTATAATAAATATCGTTTACCCATCATCCAGCTTAAGAAATGAAACCTTGCAGGTGTTGTTGAAGCCTTCTTTATATTCCTCCCCAACTGTTGCCCCATACTGTTTCCTCATCCAAAAAGAAACTACTCTCCTGAATTTGGTGTTTACTATTCCTGTGTATATTTTATGCATTCACAGTATGTATTTAGACTCACAAACAACAATTAATTTTACTCTTCATTTTAAAAATCATCCTGTAAGGTGGTTTTTCTTATAAACTCTGCAATTTATGATGAAGTGTTTTTCAGCAAGGGAAAATTTAAATATTAGGAAAAATAAAATATTATAATAGGTGATTAAATATTTAGTGACTCTGAGTTAATGAAACAGTTAAAAATAAATTGCAAAATAAAAAATTTCATCTTTCTTAGTTCTTATTCCTCTGGATGACTTGTTCTTGTTCTTACTTCATTTTCCATTGTGGATCATTTGCTTTTATAACACACACACACACACACACACACACACACACACACACACACACACAGTTTTTGTCTTATTGAGGTGAAATTCTTACAATGTAAAACTAACTTTTAATGTGAACAATTCAGTAGTGTATTCACAGTGCTATATAACTAGCACCTCTATATAGTTTCTTATAAGTGGAGTTGCACAATATGTGACCTGTGATTTCATGTTGCATGATTTTTTAATTTATTTATTTTTTATTTTTTTGTGGGTACTGGGGGTCGAACTCAGGACCTCGCGCGCCAGCAAGTGCCCGTGCCGCTGAGTGATATCACCGGCCCTTTTTTTTGTATGTGGGTACCGGGAGTCGAACTCAGGACCTTGCGCTTGCCAGGCAGGCACTTATGCCGCTGAGCTATCTCACCGGCCCTGCCTGATGTTTTTGAGGTTAAGCTACTTATAGTGTACTATGCAGTTCCTTTTTAGTCTGAATAATATTTCATTGTAGGTATTTCTAATTTGTTAGCTGTTTGATGAACACTTAGGCTATTTCTGTTTTGGCAGTTGCGAATGCTACTATGAATATGTGCACTTGGATTTGTTTGAGTACCTAGTTTAGTTCTTTGGGTATATATTTAGGAATGCAATTGCTAGATCATGTGGTAATTCTATGTTTAACTTTCTGAGGAACTACCAAACTTTTTCACAGTAACTGGGGCATTTTATTTTCTTGCCAATAATATATTTTCCTCATGTTTGCCAGTACTTTCTGTTAATGTCAACCTTAATTATCCAACTGCTAACAGGAATTTTTTACTTTGTATTAGCTTCTTTAGCAATGTACATTTTGTTTGAAGATAAGTACATTTAAACAATTTGACTTTTCTGAATTTGGCTTTTATTGTTCCTGTTATTAACTGGGTTAGAGGTGACTAGGCTTTTGGGCTTTTTAAAGGTAATATATTAGCCAAAATGGTGAAAAAGATTTCCCCCAACGTAATGGTGAAGCTTAGATCTAAGTTCTCTAACTGGATCTCAGATACCGTGTATTGTGCCATAATTCTTCTTTTCAATAGAATTTGTGTAATTTTGAGGCATTTAAAATATAGTAGCAGTTGCACCCAAATTCTATGCTTTTGAACAAGATATTTTAGGAGGAGATTAACTCTTTAGAGTGGTAGTCTTCCAGCTATTTTTGATGACCCATCTCCCACTATGTATTACTTATTTATAAACTTCACATGTTCAGTGATCATTACCCCTTATCTCAAATTGCATAACACAGTTATATTTAGGTTTATTAATGATAGTGGTTGTAAATTCATTAAAAATATTATTCAATTTCCAAGTAGATCTGGTTAGGTTTTTTCTTCCTTGGTCTGCTGTGCTGTGCTGGGGAATTGAACTCAGGACCTCGAGAATACTAGGCAAGCACTCTTACCATTGAGTTACAGCCCAGTCCTTTTGTTTTTTATTTCGAGACAGGGTCTTTCTAAGTTGCCTGGGCTGGCCTCAAACTTGTGATCCTTTTGCCTCAGCTTCCTGAGTTAGCTGGGGTTACAGGTGTGCACTGCTGAGCCCAGCCTAGCCCTGTTCGTAACCTCCTATCTTGTACTAGAGTCGGATTTGTTGATGATTATCTTGTACTAGGAACAAAGTTTCAGATTTGCCACTTTATTTCTTTGCACTTATATTATTGGTGTTATGTATCTTTTCTTTCACCAGTCTTTTTTAGCTCTAGTTGATTTTTAGGTAAAAAGTACATGTATCCGTAAATCCATGAAATAGCTACACATAAATTGCAATATATTACAGGAAAAACAATAAGAGTAGAATTGTTACTTCATTAATATTAGTGCTTAATTCCTTTTAAGGTACACATAACCAGCACTTGGGAGACAGGAGGATTACCATGAGTTCAAGGCTGGCTTGAACTACACAGTGAGTTCAAGGCCAGCCTGAACTACATAGCGAGACCCCATCTCAAAAAACCAACACCAAAAACAAACAAACAAACAAAAAACTCCAAAGAAACAAATAAATATAAATAAGATTTCTAGTATTTTAGGTTCGAGTCTCAGAGAACCATCTAACTGCATTTGCTTTGAGAGACTTGACAGTGAACCATTTTCCCATCTTAAATATGAATTTTAAAACATTATTTTGATTAGAAAACTGACAGAAAAATATTAAGAAATGAGAAAATAACATTCATATGTAGTTAAACTTTGCATTGAAGCCTTTGGTTGAAATATGTCAGATTCCATATTCATGCCAAATTTTTTTAGAAATTAATTAAATACATTAATTTAGGTTTCAAACTGTTGCTGGTGATATAGGTTTAAAATATATATTTAAAAAATTTTATTTCTTTTTTACAGAAAGAGCTGTCCGGTCACAAAAACATCGTGGGTTATTTAGACTGTGCTGTTAATTCAATTAGTGATAATGTATGGGAAGTGCTTATTTTAATGGAATATTGTCGAGGTAAGTATCTGTAATTGTATTATACTAAAAAACTTCCTCTTAAAATAGGTTACTAGGTGTCTTGGTTCTCCTAGGGCAGCTATTAGCCTTATTTTGGGCAATTATCATTGCAGTTTCAGGTTTAGTTATTTAATTAGGAATGCTGTTTAAAAATTATTTAAAACCTAGACATAGTGGCTATAATAATGATATGAACATGTAAATGGAATATTAACAAAGTGCCGTTAGGTTGAAAACAGGAAATCTAAGCAAAAAAGTTACATTTCTTGCTTTCCCCATAATTATTATTTTTTTGTTTTTGTTTTTGTGGTACTGGGTGTCAAATAGGGCCTCATGTATGCTGTGCAGTGCTCAGCCACTGAACTAGACTCCCATCCCTTGTGCGATTCTTGTGTAATCTCACCAAGAAAAGCCTGATGTGTCAGGATTATTGTTTTAAAAATTTTCAGGCAGTGTACCATGTTATTGTAAGTGTATTCAATTTAGCAAATTCAGAGGCTCCATTTTGATCTGTAATCTTAATAAACTTGTTCTATGTAGTCTTCTGAGATTCATTTGTAAATATCAGAAGAGAGAAAACCACATTTGATTTGGATCTAATGTAATATTTGAAAAAATATTTACTTGTATGGCATGTCCATACATTATAAAAATTATCCCTGACTAGAAATTTTAATGTGGCAGAAGGGGACAATGAATCAATTTTCTACAAACTCACTTATTTTAAAAATCAGGCTTTATTTGGTAAGTTGGATTTTAGGGAGCTCTAGTTTGTATTCAGATCCTCCTAAGACAGTTATGATCATTAGTTACAGTTCCAGGAATTCTTTTTTTTTTTGGGTACCGGGGGGTCGACCTCAGGACCTCGCGCGCCAGCAGGCGCCCGTGCCGCTGAGCGATATCACCGGCCCTTTTTTCGTATGTGGGATCCGGGAGTCGAACTCGGGCCCTTGCCCTTGCAAGGCAGGCACTTACGCCGCTGAGCCATCTCACTGGCCCAAGTTCCAGGAATTCTTGTAGTTTCCTGAGGCTGGAGGAAGATATGACAGTGGTGATAATGGTAGAGGAAATACTGTATCATTCACACCAGTCTTGAGGAAAAATGGAGTCAGTCTTACCATGTTTATTGTGATATATTCATAATTATTCTATATATAATATTAAAAGATAAATATTTCATTTTTTAGCTCGTCTTCTCTATTATAAAGCACTATACTTATTTTTAGGAGAGATACTGATTTTTTACTCTATCTTTTCTAAAATCCAGCATATATGGTGTTATTAGTTAGATTAGTGTTCACTAATTGTCCCTGACTTCTTGTAACTTTTTTTCTTAAAATTTTTTAAACTGATACCTAGAAACATAATTGTACATAGTAGTCGGGTTCTATGTGATGTTTGATACATGTTGTGTAATCATGTTACATATATCTATCTGTCTCCTCAGGCATTTATTACTTCTTTATGGTGAAAACATCCAAATCCTCCTAGCTTTTTGAAATATACAGTATGTACAGGAGTTGCCAGCTGTAGTCATCCTCCTGTGGAGTAGCATGCCACCACCTCTTCCTTTTAACTGCAGCTCAGTATGCATTAATCCTCTTACCTCCCCTTCCCTACCTTAGCTTCTTTCCGTCCTCTTATTAATCACCATTCCGCTCCCAGCTGCTGTGAGATCAGCTTTTTTAGATTTCACGTGAGTGAGATCATTTGGTACTCTTTCTGTACCTGGTTTATTTCACTTTAACATAATGATCTACAGTTCCCTCCATGTTGTAACAAATGATGGGATTCCATTCTTTTTATATGGCTGAATAGTATTCCATTGTGTACATACGCCACACTTTTTTTATTCATTCATCAGTTGATGCTTTTTCCAAGACTTGGCCACTGTGAATAGTGCTGCAATAAGCATAGAGGCACAGATGTCTCTTTGACATAACTGATTTCATTTATTTTGAATCTGTACCTAGGAATGGAATTGCTCGATGATTTGGTAGTTTTATTTATTTTTATTTTTTATTTCTTTGTGGTATTGGGGATTAAATCTGTGGGGCTGAGCTCTACTAGCCTTCTCATTCGTTCATTCATTTGGTGGTACAGGGTATATTTGGGCACTGTATCACTGAGCTACCTCCAAGCCCTTATTTTGAGACAGGGTCTCTTTAAGTTGCCCAGACTCGTCATCTTCCTCCTTTTCAGCCTCCCAAGTATCTGGGATTTTCAGTATGTGCCACCATGTCTGGCTGGTAGCTCTATTTTTATTTTTTTGGGAAACCTCCGTAGTGTTTTCCAAATGACCATAATAAGATACACCCCCACCAATAATGAGAAAGTTTTCCCTTTTCTCCACATCCTCACCAACACTTGTCCTTTTTGTCTTTTTGAGATAGCCTTTCTTACTGGAGTACAGTGATAATCTCATTGTAGGTTTGATTTGCATTTTAGTCATGTTGAACATATTGTCATATACCTGTTTTCCATTTTCCTGTCTCTTTTGAAAAATGTCTATTGAGATCTATTACCCATTTTAAAATCAGGTTGCTTTTTTGTTAAGGTTTTTTTTTTTTTTTTTTTTTTTTCCTTTTTGACACAGGGTCTCGCTCTGTAAATCAGGCTGGTCTTAAACTCACTATAGCCCAGGCTAGCCTGAAACTCACAGTGATCCTCCTGCCTCAGCCTCCGGAGTGCTGTGATTACAGGCATGTGCCACCACGCCCAGCCTGTTTATTTAGTATTCAGTTTTTGGAGTTCTTTATGTATTCTATTAACTCCTTGTCAGATGTATGGTTTGCAAATATTTTCTCCCGTCTTGTTTGTCCCTTCACTCTGTTGATTGTTTCCTTTATTGTTCAGAAGTGTTTTTAGTTTGAGGTGATCTTAATTGTCTGTGGTCTTTTTTCCTATTCTTTTGAAGTCTTTTCCAAAAAAATCCTCGCCTATTCCAGTGCCTTGAAGCATTTTCGTATGTTTTAGTGCTTTCATTCTGTCAGGTTTTACATTTAAGTCTTTAATCCATTTTGAACTGATTTTTGTAAGTAGTGAGAGGGGTTGAGTTTCATTCTATCTATGGATACCCAGTTTTCCCAGTTCTATTTATTGAAAAGTCTTTGCTTTTTTGAGACAGTGTCTCACTAGGTAGTTGAGTTTGGTCTTGAAACTCACTGTGTAGCATCCAGTGGCCTTGAACTTGTGGCAGTATTGCTGCCTCAGCCTTCTGAGTGCTGGGATTACAGGTGTGCACCACCACGCCTAGCTCAAAAAATCTTTACTTTCTCCTTGGTGTGTTCTTGGTATCTTTGTAAAAATTCGGCTGGCTGGGGAGGGATGAATTCATGTCTAGGCTGTCCTGTTTGGTTGGTCTCTGTGTGTATTTTTATCGGCAATATACCATGCTATTTTGATTCTACAGCTTTGTGTAATATATTTCAAAGTCAGATTCTGTAGCCTTCTGCTTCATTCTTTTTACTCAAGATAGTTTTGGGTGTTTAGCTTTTGTTGTTGTTCCATAAAAATTTTAGAATTATTTTTTCTAGTTCTTTAAAGTATGACATTAACATTTTGTTAGGGATTGAATCAAGTCCATAGATTGCTTTGGGTAGTTCTAGAAATATGGGATATTTTTACATTTTTATGTCCTCTTCAGTTTCTTTCACCAATGTTTTATAGCTTTTAAACTAGAGATCCTTTTACTTCTTTGGTTAAATTTATTCTAAAGTGTTTTATTATCATTTTTTGTAGCTATTATAAATAGAATTGCTTTCTAAATTTCGCTTAGAGATCGTTCACTTGATGTATAGCAATACTACTGATTTATATATTGTTGATTTTTGTTTCTTGCAACTTTGCTGGATTCATGTTCTTTGTTGGAATCTTGGGAGTTTTCTATATATAAGATCATTTCATATACAGACAATGACAGTTTGATTTCCTTTTTTCCAATTCGTATTCCCTGTATTTCTTTCTCTTGCCTGATTGCTCTAGCTAGGATTTCTAGTACTGGGTTGAATAAACATGGTGAAAGTGGGCATTTTGTCATGTTCTAGATCTTAGAACACTTTCAGCTTTTCCCCATTCAGTGTAATGTTAGCTGTTGGCTTATTGTAAATGGCCTGTATTATGTAGAGATATGTTCCTTCTGTACATAATTTGTTCATATTTTTATCATGATGGGATGTTGAATTTTACCCACTTTTTTTTCATCTATTGAGATGACTATGTATTTTTTGTCCTTCACTCTGTTGATGTGGTATGTGTATTATACTTACTGATTTGAGTATATTGAACCATTGTGCATTCTTGAGATAAATCCCCTTGGATCACGGTGAATAATTTTTTAAAAAGTGCCCTTGAATTTGGTTTGCAAATAATTTGTTGAGCACTTTTGCATCTGTGGTGGATTGACAACTGGTGGTCAACTTGTAACACCCAGCTGAAATGAATCAGCGTGGTGCTGGGTGTGGAGGGCCCACCTGAGGATTGTTGCCAGCAACATAAAAAGGAGAACTGGAGAGGAAGAGGTGGTGCTGTTAATTCTCCTGGAGAAGCTTGTCATGCTGGCTTTCCTGATATAAACTCAGCTGTTCACATTGTTGGCTTCATTGTCGCTGAGGATGGCTGTGGTTCTTTTTTGGGGAGCTCTGGTCCTTACTTTGAGCATTGCTTCCTGACTCTAGTGCAGATCCCTCAGCCTGCTGGCACAGATCCTTCATCCTGCTGATGCAGGCTGTCTAGCTTCCATCACTGACCTTTGGGCCTTCCCAGTGCAGATCTGTGAATGAGACATTGTCATGGGCTGTAGGCCTCCAGTTGGACTCATGGGGGCATTATCATGGGCTCTAGGTCTTCAGCTGGACTCATGTAGGACATTGCCGTGGGATCCAGGCCCTCAGCTGGATTCTTTGGGTCTTTAGTGTGTGGCCAGATTTCCTGCACTCTTGTATTTGACTCTTTGGGTGACTATTATAAAATTATCCTATAAATTATGTGTCCTGTATTAAATTGTTTCCCTTGCAAACCCTGACTACAACAGCATCTATGTTCATCAAAGACATTGGGTTATAGTTTTCTTTTTTGTTGTGTCCACATTTGGTTTTGGTGTTAAGAGCCTTGAGGAATGAGCTGGCCTTGAGCAATGTGTTTGACAGGATTTCCTCCTCTTCAATTTTTTGGGAACAATTTAAAAAGGCTCATGGTCCGTTCTTTAGTAGAGCTCAGTAGTAAAGCTGCCTGGTACTGGGTTTTTCTTTGGTGGAACGCTTCTTATTACTGATTAATTCTCATTGGTTATTAGTAAGTTTGAGATTTCCATTTCTTCATGATTCAATATTGGTAGGGTATGTATATACTGGGAATTGTCCATTTCTCTTAAGTTATAAAATTTGTCAGGGTATAGTTAATCATAATACTCCAATGATCCTTTGCATTTCTGTGATGTCAGTTACAGATGACTTTTCATCTCTGATTTGAATTTGAATCTTCTCTCTCCCTTAGTCTTAGAGTTTGTAAATTTTATTTATCTTCTTATTTTTTTAAACTCATGATGCTTACAGAAAACTTTTAATTATAAGAAGCATTTTGAAATCATAGCAACCTAATACAATTATAAAGATAAGAGCTGGGTGAGGAGGCATGTACCTGTAATAGCACTTAGGAGGCTGAGTCAGGAAGAATGAGTTTGAGGCTAGCCTGGGCTACATAGTAAGTTCAGAACTGGTGTGGACTACACAGTGAGACTTTGTCTTTATAAAGAAAAAGAAAAAAACCAAACCAAACCAAAACCCCCAAACAGCAGCACCAAAAAAGATAAGCAAAACAAAGAAAAAATAATAATAAATGACACTACCACCCAAAAAAGTAAGAAATATTTTTCTCTGAAAAACATCTTTTGGGAAAACTTCAGTTTATGTGCTTAATTGTATACAGCATTTAGCTGTCATTCTGGGAACTTTCCTTGTCTTCCTTTTAACTTGGATTCCTTGCTGCTTAACCCTTGCTCTTGTTTTTTTAGTCTTTTGGAACAGTACTTTTTTCAGTAGCTTTCAGTAGTTCATGGGAGGAAATATTTTTGAAACCTAAACTATCTGTATTCTACACCTATATTTGGTTGTTAATTTGGCTGGCTGGAAGAGTTTAGCTTAGATAAAACTGATGCAGAGTTTTGAAGGCATTATTCCATTTTTTCCCTATTGTTACTATTGAGAAGTCTGATGCTGCTGTGGTTCCTTAATTTTTTTTAATGTGACCTTTTTCATGTTTAGCTAGAATCTGTTCTTTGTCTGTAGGGTACTGACACTAATGGATATGTCTTTTTGCACATCACTCAGTTTTTTTCTCTTCCATTTTTCTCTGTTCTCTTTCCGGATTTCTTATGGTTTAAAATGTTCATCTTCCTAACTTGATCAGTCCTCTGATTTTCTTTTCAAGAATTCTACTTTCATTGGGAGCATTCCTTTCAGCTCTTCTATATAATTTTGTATTTCTGCTATCTTTAATTTCTAAGAACTCTCATACTCTTTCATTGCCTTTTGTTAAACTTCACCTTGCTCTTGTTTTAGATGCAAATCTTTTGTTGTCTTTGGGTATACATTTTAGTTCTTCAAATATTTTTTCTTTTCCTTACATTTTTTCTAATTTTTTTTTCCTATTGTTATGCTTTCTCTGTTGTGCTAAAACTTTTCTTCAACCAGCTAAGTTTGCTCTATGTATTACAGATCAGAATGTATCCTGTGAATGGGCAATTATATCTTAAGGAAAGGAATCCAGAGAGCTTAAACTCTGGAGTATGCTCAGTTCCTTTTCTCAGATGAATCAATTAGATGAGTTTCTTTTTCCCTCACGAGGGAGGATTGATTTGTAGGGGCAGAGAGTGGGAGAATAAAGGCTCTCCCCATACCTTCCTTTATAAAAGCAATTACATAAAATTGTTTAAGAATGATTTACTTTTGAAAGGGAACTAATACATACGTACATATATATATATATATATATATTTCTTATATATGTATTTATTTGTTTTTATATATACACATTGAGAGTGTGAGTGCTTGCATGCATGCATGCGTGTGTGTGTTTTAAGGTACATTGGTTTTGATTGTGTGGGGATAAGACTGTATAGAAAATAGGAGAATGTGTTATATAGCCAATATACCCTTTCATGGTTTCAGAAATCCAGTGTTTACGATCATCTTTTGTGAAATGTCTATACCTTATGTCTCTGTCAATTCATGACTTGAAATGTACCAAACAGGGGAATAGAGGATATTGCTTGCTGCCTGGTCAGTTGCTTCTCAGCCTTTTGAGTTCACCTCAGAAAGTGATCCCTACGTTTTCTGAAAGTCAGGGATTCATAGATTAAATTTAGTTTTCTTTTTGCTTTAAAACTCTAAGGAAAAAACATTTCAGGAAAGAGATTGCTCTTCAGATAGTAATAAAAGGAACAAGTATATATGTACTTTCTTACAGATAATAAAGTAGCAAACATTGATTTATCCAACCTTGTTAAAGTTTCAAGTTAATGTAAATAGTCTTCTCAAGGGTCAATGACATATGTGTGCCTATGTGGTTCTAGTAAATTCCTCTGGCCTGTTTTTTGTCTTTTGTTTTTTTCAGACAGAGTCTCACTTTGTAGTTCAGGTTGTCCTTTAACACACTATGTAGCTCAGTGTGGCCTTGAACTCACAGTGATCCTCCTGTCTCAGCCTCCCAAGTGCTGGGAATACAGGCATGCAAAACCATGCCCGGCTCTGGCCTGATATTTCTTACCTGGGTGGTAACATTAGTATTTTATCACTTCTCTTCACTTTCACTTTTGATTCCCCTACCCCATAATCAAGGGAATCTTTTAAAAAATCAGATCAGGGGCCAGTGAGATAGCTCAGTGGCATAAGCGCCTGCCTGGCAAGCATGAGGTCCTGAGTTTGACTCCTGGTACGCACATAAAGAAAAAAAAGGGCCGGTGATATCGCTCAGCGGCACAAGCGCCTGCGGGCAAACGTGAGGTCCTGAGTTCGACTGTCGGTACCCACATAAAAAAACAATCAGATCAGAAATTTCCTTTGGCTGTTCTCTCAAAGTAAAATACAAAACATGGCTAATCCCTGTCTACCTTATCAGTTTCATCTCACCTCGTCTTCTTTGCTTCCTAGATCATATCAGCATTGGCTTTTTAAAAGTTATACATAGTCATCAAACTCTTTCCCAAACCAGAGGTGTTTATATACTTCCATCACTAGCATAGCATGCTTCCAAAGTTCTGCCTTATGAATTCCTAATTATCCTTCAGTCTCAACATAAATAATACTTGCAAAGTCGAGCCTAATCTGACACCTTTTCTTCTCCATTCTTCTTCACCAATTTAATTCAGATTTTCTGTAGTAATGTCTCTTGTTAATGTTATTATATATCATTATAATTATGTGTTTGTATGATTGTCCCTACCTTTAAACTGTAAATTCCATGAAAATCACTTATTTTGTTCACCACTGTTTACGCAGTAAATAGCACAGTGTTGGATAATTGTTACTTCACATCTAACATGCCATGAATTGTAAGAAAAAATGAAATTTCAGATATTTTAAAATGTTTAAAAGTGGCCAATATTGAGCTGGTTGTGGTGGTGCACATCTGTAATCCCAGTACTGTGGAGGCTGAGGCAGGAGGATTGCCGTGACTTTGACCCTGGGCTACATAGTGAGTTCAAGGCCAGCCTGATGTAAAATGTGTATCTTGAATCACTGTGAAACCTGTTTACGTGAGAACTATGAAAAAGCCAATTTCTCATTACCTGAGACCCTAAAAGCATTTTTTAATGTTTTTCCTTTGTGGGAGACTTCATTTATTAAAAATATATCCTCTTAAAAATACTTCTGTGTTTAGCTGGGCAGGTAGTGAATCAGATGAATAAGAAGCTGCAGACTGGTTTCACAGAACCAGAAGTGCTGCAGATATTCTGTGATACCTGTGAAGCTGTTGCAAGGTTGCATCAGTGTAAGACCCCAATCATTCACCGGGATCTGAAGGTAAGAACTTTAGAATACTTATGAATAGAGTGATCTTTGGTGGACTTTGGAATTAAAATGAACAGAGTACCCTGTTGAGGACTTTGCAATTAAAATCTTCTTGGACTGCCCTCAGCTAAAGTCGGTCTTCCCCCTTTGGTATTGGGGATCAAACCTCGGCCCTTGTGTATGCTAGGCAAGCGCTCTATCACAGAGATCCATCCTTGGCCCTAAACTAGGTGTTATTACTAGCACTGAGCTTGGTTTTTCTATCTCTCCTACATTTCCTGAGGTCATGTTCAGTTCCAACTATAGATTTGAAACTGTGTTTGATCCTTAGGGTTTTTACCATGGTGTAGAGGTGGATTTGGTGGCTGTACCGTGCGTCTCTGTTTTGCGTGGTAAGCTTCTTTAAAAGGTTTCATTTGAACAAAATTGAGAGTGTCAGTGAAACATGTTGAGTGTCCTTCCACATTATTCTTTTCCAGTGTAACATTCTTCCTCTTGTAGTCTTTATTAATAGTCAGGGTGTTCTCAAGAGATACAGGAAGAAACTGTAAATGAGTCTCTTTTCCCATTTATTTATAATTTACTATAGTTTTCTTTGATTTATTATAGTTTGATAGTATTTTTCTTACAGTCACTTCATTTTACCTTCTTGTGGGCTCTTAACCTTTATATTTGATACCAAATGTTACAATGGAGAAAATCCTCAAAGGAAATTGAATGTTCCTGGTATCATTGATAGAGATATCATTTAGAAATACAATTTTCACACCGGTTGTGGTGATGCACGCTATAATCCCAGCGCGGGAGCCTGAGGCAGGAGGATCTATATGAGTTTGAGGCCAGCCTGAACTCTACATGGTGACACCCTGCCTCAAAAAAAAAAGAAATATAAATTTCTTCTTCGATGTCCACAAACACAAAGATTTGAAAAAAAAAAAAAATCATTCTTTCTGGATTGGAGGTTTGGCTTAGTGATAGCGTGCTTGTTTAATGTGTATGAGGCCTTGGGTTTGATCCCTACCATTTCAAAAGAGGAAAAAAATGGCAAAAAGTAAAAACGAAAAACAAAAAGCAAACCACTCTCCCTGAAATGCTTTTTTGTTTTGTTTTTTTAAGAAGGATCTCGCTAAGTAGTTCACACTGATCTGGAACTCACTGTGTAGCCTAGGCTGGCCTCAAACTCATAGCAATCCTCCTGCTTCAGCCTTCTGAGTGCTGAGATTACAGGAGTGTACCACCACACCTGGCTTCTGAAATGCTTTATGCTAAATATTCCCATGGTTACTTTCTCCCCTCATTCATGTCTGCTCACATTCACCTTCTCAGTGTATTTACTGTCTGGGCCCACATTATTTATAATTCAAACCTAACATTCCTACTACATATCTGTTTTATCTTTCATTGGTAATTATCAAAGATGTTTAATTTGTTTACGTATTATGCTTGTTGTTTATTGTCTGTCCCTATTAGAATATAAATTCCATGAGGGAAGGATTTTATTTTTTTCCTTGTTTAGTGCTGTATCCAAGCAGTTAGAGGACAGTGCTGGGTACATAGCTGAGTCTCATTAACTATTTAATGAATGAATGTATCTTAATGATTATATGAAAGTTCATGAAAGGTGATTATAAAATGCTCTTAAAAGAGATGATATATCTTAATATGTGGTTTGTTATTCATGAAATCATTCTCTAAGGAGAAACTTATGGTAATAGGTAAGTCAAGGCAGTATTGACATGCATGACTTCAGACTTTGGTCCTTTAATTTGGGTAAATAGTATAGCTCATCTCAATTCTGTTGATTATGCAGTTTTTATATTTCCTCTGATAATTTGCTGTGATTTTCTTGTGCTGTTTGTAATAGCTCATTAACTTTTTGCATACAGAGTTGATATTTTCAGCTAAGTCTCCTTGATTTAAAATTCTGAAGACATTAAATGCATAATTTTTTATAGGCCATATTTCATATGCTTCATTCTTTTTACATGTGTAAATTTATGCAAATATATATTTGTCTTAAGTAGATTTCTTATATGAATCTTTATTGTGTGAATTTTTACAAAGTTGACTAAAATGAAATATAGAAGGAAAATTATAAAGATACTAATATACGAGGAAGATTATAAAGAAACTTTAATATGAGTATTTTGACAGAATAGAAAGAAGTGAATTATTCATCCAAACTGTTTCATAAAAATAAGATAATTTGAAAATTTTTATTGGGTGCTTATTATATTACAGACACTGTTCCAAACATATTTTAACTCATCTAATTTTCATAAGAATCCCATAAACTAGATACTTTCTTTCCCATTTTATTGATAAGAAAACTGCTGAACTACAAGAGTGGTTAGACAAATTATCCAAGATTATACATGCTAGTAAGTAGCAAACTGGGGCACTTAACCACATTCTAGAGTTCAAAAAACTGTCAACATAATTTGTTTATTTTAGTTATTGTGATTCTGAACTTGTAAGGCATGAAGTCAAATTTTTCTATTTCAGTGTAGTGTTGGCTTTTTGTTTTTTGTTTTTTTTTTTTGGTCTTTTCGAGACAGGGTTTCCTATGCAGTTCAGGGTGGCCTTGAACTCATTTTGTAGCCCAGGCTGGCCTCTTAACTCACATTGATCCTCCTGCCTCAGCCTCCTGAGTGCTGGGATTGCAGGCGTGCGACACTATGCCCTGCTAGTGTAGTGTTTTAAATAAAAGTGATACTATGAGCATCCCTAATCAGAATATCCAAAATTTGAAATACGCTATAATTCTAAATTTTTTTAATGCTGACATGATGCCACAGGTGGAAAACTCTACACTTGACCATATGTGACAGATTGCAGTCGAAGTGTAGGTGCGCCAAAGTTATTGAATAAAATTTGACTGTATGCATAAGGCATATATGAAACATAAATGAATTTTGTTCTTAGACCTGAGTTCTTCTGTAAGATATCTCATTATGCATTTATATGCAAATATTCTAAAATACAAATCCAAGAGTCGAGACACCTCTGGCCCCGGCATTTTGGATAAGGTATACTCACCTGTAGGAATTAATCAGAGGTAGATTTTTTTTTTTAAAAAACTACTTGTTTGTCTATAGGTAAGCTGAAGTATGAGATGAGAAAATTGAGATTTGGAAAAAGAGAGAAGCTTAATTCTGTCTGCTACTAGTTCTTTTTCATAAAGGCAGTTTTAGAGAAGATTCAGGGTTTCTCAATCCCTGCACAAACTATCCTGTGGTGGTGTAACTGTGAGCAGAAACACCAAAATGACACCCCGGATTTGGAGGCAGATTTATTTTACATTGATGGGCACTGATTGGGATCATTCCCCAAATATCAGGCCCTGATCTCTGGTGGTCTAGGGCTTATATGGGATAAGCAAGCAGGAAGTACAGAGGCAGAATAGCTTGTCAATTGGGGATTGGTTCTTACAGTATGCATCATAGTGACCAGCTATGCATCACAGTGACCAGCCATTTCTAAGAAACAAAAGTAAGAGGAACTGTAACCAGAACTATTACCTGGGCAATTAACAAACTGAAGTATACTGGCTGGTCGGGGGGATCTTCTGCTACAGTGGGAGAAGCAACTTTCTTGTTTTAGAGATGCAGTAGACATAGTAAAGTATGTTTTGCTTCAGTTCTTATTATTTGAGATACTCTGTGTTTATAAATATACATATACATTAATACACAGACTCTCCAATGGAAAATAGTTGAAAAAGTTAATTTTTACCATGAAAATACTAATTATTGATTTTCTTTTCTTAAGGTAGAAAATATTTTGTTAAATGACAGTGGAAATTATGTACTTTGTGACTTTGGCAGTGCTACTAATAAATTTCTTAATCCTCAAAAAGATGGAGTTAATGTAGTAGAAGAAGAAATTAAAAAGTAAGTATCTTTATTGCATCTTGTTTCATGGGAATTTTGGTTGAGTCTCTGACCAGCTATGTTAATATAGTACAAATTGTAGATAGTCCATTTATAAATTTCTTTAGAATGTTTCTGTGCCATGATTGATGATTAATTTATGTCTGAATAGACAGTAGGAAATATATTTTATAATGCAGTTTCCATATACCTTGTTAACAGATTTGTAAAGAAACCTGTAAAATAAGCTGTAGTGATTAATTGAATCATTTACAGAGAATTTTAAGTGATTACTGAGTTCAGTGAATGTCTTTGTTTTTACTAACACTAATGCATATGTACTTTTTAAGAAAAAATTAAGGTACTTGAATTCATGTAAACACTTATTTAATGTTAAAGACTGACTTATATTCATTGAAAACTATATGAAAACCAAATGTTAAGACTGTATCAATTCACTTTTACTTTGTAATGGTGTGTTGGGAAGCTTTCTGGTGGAATATGTCATGTATGCTTTATGTTTTCTTAATCCTGTACTTTTCTGTGCTTGTTAGAGTATCTTTGAGGATCTTTTTTTAACTTTACTGTTTTCTAGTTTTAGAAAATGAAACTGTCTGTCTTAGATCACCTTAATAAAATGACACAGAAAGCAAAAAGATCTGTTAGTATAGGAATTTTTTAGTAGTTCCCTTTTCGAAGGTGCCTTTAATCACTTGCTCACAAATTCTTAAGAGGGTCTAGAACAGTGGTGGTGAACCTATCTAGAACAGTGTGCCACAGCAGGCTGTTTGTATCGTTTAAATCTGTAAAAGGTTTGCCGTTAACTGACCTAGAAGCTTTCATTTGTACTGCAGTACAGGAATCTTAGCCTCTCATAATTATGTTGGACTCCATAAAATCAGATACCTTAGTAAATATACAAATATCCTAAAGAACACAAGAATAGTAAAATACTGAATTGACTTTTTGGGATATGTGTATATCCCTGTAATTAAAAATTGTTTTTCGACCATAGAATGCTACACTTTAGATCATCTATAATGGCTCATTGTCATTTTCAGACTTCAGGACAGAATGAACAACATGCTTTTTCATAGACTGGGACTTGTTCTTGAATAAACTGAGCATTTGTGTTGCAACCGAAAATGAACAGAGAATTCATGCTAGCAAAGACAGGAACTTGCCCTTTTGTACGTCATGTATTTGTGCCGGGACTTAATTTTCATTTAAATTCTGATTGGGTATTGGTTAAACTTTTGTAGAAAATGGACATTTATGAGTAAATCAGTCAGAAGAGTACCTACTTTTTATTTAAAATGCCTACATACAACTTGCTATAATCAAACATATTACAAACCATGCTTAGGAGAAACAGAGACAACCTGTTTTGGAAGATTTCTGAATGAACAGAAGCCATGACTTCCATTAGTGGTTCTTTTAGAAATTGTCCCACAAAACTCAAATCTGATTTCTACTTGACAATAAATTACTCTTTTAAGCATTTTTTAAAAAAATTGTTTTTCTTGGTTGAGATTTTTAGTGGCTGCTGTGGAATTCCAGGAAGTATCTATCTTGCTAGGCATTTTATTTCTTGCTGTTGTATTTTGAAGTATAGTTGAGATTCAGTTGAATTTTGCAAATGAGTGAAGTTTTGTCATGTATAGGAGCTCATTTTGGAGTTCTTGTCCTTTGGGGCTCAGTTGAAGAGCTAACCATTTATTGATTAACAAGCATTTATTTAGAGGCAGCACTGTTCTTGGTGCTTGTCATAACAGTAGTGAACAAAAATCTTGTTGCTGTTATGTAGTTTATATTCTGATGTTTTAGGTTATTCCTCTGTAGTCATATCATGCAGACTATCTCACCAGTGTGTGACTTGGAAAAAGATAGTAGCATGTTGAGTTTTGAGATACTTCTTACAAAATAATATGTGTGAATGAATCTTTGTCATGTCCACCCGTATTCTGATAATTTCTGCCATGAGATGGAGGACTACTTCATTAAAACATTCTATTCATAATGAATTTGAGGGTTTTATATTAGTAAACTTTTATTTACAGTGCCTTTAATTCCAAATAGCTTATGGAGGGCATACTTATGTAATATAATATATAGTTAGAATTACGATAAAAAAAAATAAGTGATTTACTACTGTGTGTAAGGAATTATACTAGCATTTGTAAGAACAAACTCTTTTGTAAGCATACAAAGTTTTAGGGAAGATAGACTTTTTACTTGTAATAGATTAAATATTTTGATAAGGTGATTATAGTCAAATTGAATTATTTCACATAAATTCAAGAAAAATTGGGGCTGGTGAGATGATGGCTCAGCGGCGTAAGCACCTGCCTGGCAAGCACGAGGGCCCGAGTTCGACTCCCGGAACCCACATACGAAAAAAGGGCCGGTGATATCACTCAGCGGCACGGGCGCCTGCTGGCGCACGAGGTCCTGAGGTTGACCCCTGGTACCCACAAAAAAAACAAAAAAAAAAACAAAAAAAAAACCCCATTTCCAATACATTGTCGTTAAGGTTTTAATAATAAAAAATTAAGCTTTATATCATTGAAGATGCTATTACACTTTTTAATAAAAATTCCTGTAGATACTTTGTAGTGTTTAAATCCTGACGTGTTTTCAATGAGCTTTTAAATTAGTATTGTTTTTATATAGTGTTACTGGACCTAAAAGTTTTTTTAGTATTATTTTATAGAGAAACTATACTTGTTGTTGTTGTTAAATATTTCCTCTCCATTTCATTCATTTACTACCAGGTATACGACTCTGTCATACAGAGCCCCTGAAATGATCAACCTTTATGGAGGGAAACCCATCACCACCAAAGCTGATATCTGGGTAAGCCCAAGAAAGGGTGAAATTTATCTAGCCAAATAAAAAAATCTGCATTCAGATGACTTGTTTCTCCCCTGGTTCCCAAAAGGCATTTCTTAATAACAAGATGGTGATGTACAGGGGAGTTTCTTACTCAGGAAAAGAAAAATACTAGAATGTTTTTTCTTCTGAATCCTGAAATGGAAAGCTTATATGTTAATGAGAAAAGAACTTCCATATAGTGTACTGTTTATTGCAGTAGTTTTTAGGGTTTAGATTATATATCAGGGTTAACTGTCTCTCTTTTATTTGGATTGGTCACAATTCAGAAAAGCTGGACATACCTCTTAAGTTACTTACAGGATAATTTTCTGGCCTATATTAGGATTTTTAAAAAAATGGAAACTGACACGAATGAACTTTTAAAAGTAATTCTAAACATACCATTGACTGTTGTATATTGACTGTTGTATATGTTGTTCTTGCATATACATATATTTGGATTTGAGGTAGATCTTGTTTCTTTATAGACCTTTATATTAGAATCTCAACATCTCTTTAGAACTTTTTTCATAAGTAAAGTTTTTGATTGCATTGAATAAACTTAGCAGGAAACTATTTAATTTTTTAATTTAAAAGTTTCTGTTTTTAGGGTACTCTACTTTAAATGTGAAACTCTAGTATTATTTAGCCATATTTACCACTAGTGAGAATATTAGAGCTAGAGAATAAAATTCTTTGAAGTAGCTCTAAGCTTTACAAGAAATGTCAAATTTTGTTTTTAAAACATAGTGTTCAGACAGTACAGTCACACGTGGCAAACCAAATAATGGTCTCCTGGGCTTTTTTCCTATGGGTTCCTTCCTATTGTAGTGGGAGTGCCAGACAAAATCTTGAGAGACAAATATTCTTGCAAAGTAGTAAGAAAGTCTTTAATATAGTTTCATCTGTTTACATATGTACACATTTTCAGCCTATGATTCTTACGGTAGTTGAATTTTAGGGTGTATTTGCAATCAAACAAATTACAAGTAAATTTGATTTAGTTAATTTTGACACCGCACCAACTTATATAATTCAAATGCGATTTGCTTTCCTCACCATAAATACTTGACTTATTTGATAGCTTATAATAAATTCTAGGGTTATGTATAATGTAGAAACTGTAGTGAATTAGGTCTTAATTATTAAAATGAAAGTATGAGAAGAGGTGACTGTGGAGGTCTTTTCTGGCATAATTTTGTGGTAATTAATTCCATATTACCTGAAAAAACATTTCAACAACAAGTAAACAACAGACATAGCTCCATTTCTGTTTTGAGACCGTCATGGATAGATTTTTTAAAAAAATTCTTGAAGTACATGATTATCATCCAATATCTTAACACAAAGGAGGGAATCTTTTATTTTTTATAAGACTTAGTATGTATGCAAATAATACTCAAAAGTAAAAAGAAACAAGAAAAATAATTAGAAAACAGTATCTGTGACTATATGCTTGAAAGGGAGAATTTTAATTTCCAAGATGGCCATCTTTATGCTTGCCTTACCTACTGGTAGCTCAGGTGAAACTGAAATATGCTACAATTTAGTTATGAATTCAAGAATCCAGAAAAAATATTCAGTTAAAGTTGGTGAAAAATTATATTTTTGATCCTGCTTGCTGATATAATAATGCTAATGATGGGATTTTTTTTTGGTACCGGGAATCGACTCACGACCTTGCACTTGCCAGGCCGGTGCTGTGCCACTGAACTATATCCCCAGCCATGATCTGATAATTTTAAACAATTTGTTTAGAATTGAGAAGCTTCTTATGTTCTTAAAGCTTGCAAGTGACGCTTATGACAAAGTGATGATTTCTTAAGCCAAAAGTATTTTTCTTTCTCTATTTATTTTTTATTTTATTTTTTTATGTGGGTACTGGGAGTCGAATTCAGGACCTTGCGCTTGCCAGCAGGTGCTTGTGCCGCTGAGTGATATCATTGGCCCTTTTTTCCTTTATGTGGGTACCGGGAGTTGAACTCAGGACCTCACGCTTGCCAGGCAGGCGCTTATGCTGCTGGGCTATCTCACTGGCCCTCTTTCTCTTTTTAAAATATTATTTCTCAAGTTTGAGCTGTTTACTTCTTAGTCAGAAACTTTCTCTGCTATTTTTCTAGACGCATTTGTGTTTAGTGTAATTAGGACAATATACAGTAAAAATTACAAGATGAAACATAAAAATAGAAAACTAATTCTGTAGTATGAAATCATGTATTCAGTAAATAAACTTTGCTGATGGTTTGTAAGTTTAACGTAGAATTTAAAAACATGTCTTATACTGAATTAAAAAAAATTCTTTTAGAGCTTTGTGCTTACTTTGTATGAGGCATGCTAATTTTGTGCTAAATACACCTTTTCCTTGTGGAAGAAATATTCCCCCCCCAAAAGGAACTAGCCATGTCTAATTAATTGTAGTTATGTATGATTTAGAGCAGTTTAGCCACCTGGTCACAAATATGTTACAAAAACATGGAAATGGAAATGAAAATATATCTTTTTCATAATTAAACATTGTTTAAACAATAATTTGTGAAAAGATTGATCTAATATAAAAATACTCGGATAAAAAAATAAAATAAATAAAATAAAAAAAAATATTTAGGTTTTTGTTTTGAGCAACTTTTATGTTTTGTAGTTGACTGCCCACTCTTGATGATATTCATGCTTCTGTTTTACAGGCCCTAGGATGTTTACTGTATAAACTTTGTTTCTTCACTCTTCCTTTTGGTGAGAGTCAAGTTGCTATCTGCGATGGCAGCTTCACCATCCCGGACAATTCTCGGTACTCCCATAACATACATTGCTTAATAAGTAAGTACTTGGAAGGTAGAATACTTTTAGGGCCTGCTATTTACACTGCCAGACTTAACCTAGTCTTTTAATTCCATCTAGAATAATGTTTGTATGACTAATAGGATCAAAAGCAGCCTAATTACTGATTACTACAAGAATATTTTTAAGTCCCTAGGTAAGATTTAGTAGCATACAGCAGAAATCATACAGTTAAGGCAGCTGGAATTCTGGGAAAGAAACACTTACAGCATAACATTTAATTACTTAGTTTTTGTACTTTTGAAATTAAATACACAGAGCTATTACTTCTTTGGATCAAAACATTGCTAATCTTAGATTGTGCTTGTCTTGCCAACCTTTTAAATATGTGTATTTTATTAATGTATAGATAAATACAAAGTCAGAAAGGTTTGATGTCAGAAGGGATAGAATGGCAGGCCCTGCCTTCCAAAAGAATTTAGTTTTCTCCAGTCTCCTTTAAGATTTTTTCCTTCCATTTCGATAATGTAATTAAATGGTTTTTGTTTATACTTAATAAATGTTTGGAAAAAGATGTTTTGAGGAGAGGAACAGAACTGTCAGATTCTAAAATATACAGTATTAGGTAGCTATAGTACTTAAATACCCCTGAGCACTGACTTAAGCTGTATCTAGCATTCCTACTTTGTTTTTGCATTTTAAGTATTTCTGTTGTATCCTCTAGCTCAGTGGCAAAGAAAAAGAGGGTCAGTTTAAATATGTTTGATGTTTGTATGGTAAAGATAGCAGTACAACTTAGTGGGAAGGATGGATGGAAATAGAAAAATTTCTTAGCTGTTTGTGGATAAAAGATACAGCTGGATCTCTACTTCATTATGCTAAAGATTCATATTAAAAAAACCTTCTAATGTAAAAAAAGAAAACATAAACATATTTGAAGAAAGTAAGGGTAAATTTATAAGAATAGAATGTGGAATCAATAAACTAGTCAGTCCCAGGAACTAGGACTCCAGTTAAAGAATTACTCCATTACTCCATTAACAGTATAAAAGATGAATTCATAAACGCCAGCATGAAGTCAAATGATAAATTGGAAATAATATCACTTGTTTGATAAATGACTACCTTTTATAATTTATGGGGCTTGTGGAAATCAAGAAGTGTAAACAAAAAGTTTAAAAATAAAAGGTATATAAAAAAGAATCTAGACTCACTTTGCAAACTATTTAAAGCCCATTTCTTTCTGTAATGTTGATTTCCATATACATGTTAGAAACATGCCAGTTTAATGTTTGTGTCATGTGGGATGTTTTTCCTAGGCAAGAGGAACCACAATAATTGGGTGGGGAGGGTGGTATAACTTTCACAGGAAGGGAAACAGCCAAAGCTTCCTGCTTCACTGTCTTCATGAACACATTTAACTCTTTGAGAACACTAAGTGTGAATGCTTGTACTTGGGTTTTCTCTCCCAGAGCTCTACCTTCCTTTTATGTGGCTCTATAGATACGAATGGCCACCTGCTCTATAGCCTGGGGCCTTTACTTTTATGTTCACTGGTTGAGCACCTGCCGACATTGCTTTGATGTGCTTTATATCCTTGAGGCAGCCCTTCCTAGTTGAGCTACCTGTCTGTGCAGTCCAAGTTGCCTTCCTAGGACCAGTTAATTTTTTTTTGTCAGTCCTCTGTGACAGAGTTACATACTTTTTAAATGGGGTACTCTATGAGTCTTCTATTTTTCCCATGAGTCCTCTACTTCTAGTGTGCCATTTTGCAGAATATAAATTTTTAAAAAAGCATAAATTATATTTGAATAAACATTAGACCCTTAACCCTATCTTACCTAGTTGCTTTTCCATTTTGTTGACAAAATTTGTGGCATCAAAAGCATGAAAAAAATATTAAGTGGAATGCTCAAAGAATAGATTGAGGAACTTAATTTCTGTTTGCTCTCATAAGTTGAAATTTAACCCTTCTTTGCAGGGTTTGACTTTTGTAAGTCATTGTAGCTATAAACACTATTTTGCTGTGTAGTAATATTTTAGTAATAATTGAATTTATGATTTATTGAGGCTCTTGCAATGTCTTAGTTTCTCTGAATGTTCTCATTGGGCAGTTAATAGACTAATATGCAATTTAGTTAGTAAATACTTTCTTGGGTTAAACAGCCCCCCCCCAGTATGTGTGGGTGTTTGTGTAATGGGAAAGCAGACAAGATAAATATTAATTTTAAACTCTCATTGAGCTTTAGTTAATTGATGCTTTAAAATGCACCAAATACTTCCTTTATTTGTCAACAAATGTACAGATTTGTTTTTGTCATTCCTGGTACAAATTTGTGCCAGAAATGAAAAGTGTTGGATAAAATAAAAACACTCAAGCCAGGCAAGGTGGTGCATGCCTGTAATCTCAACAGGAGGATTGCACGTTGGAGCCCAGCATGGGCAATTTAGTAACTTAGCAAAGCGCTGTCTCAGAATAAGAACATTTTTAAAAGGGCTGGGGATGTAGTTCAGTGTGAAAACCCTGGGTTTAATTCCTACTTCTACTACTGTTAAGGGGGGAAAAAAAAAAAGCATTCAAGTCAATCTGAAATTACAGCATCCATAAATTTTACCTCCTGTCAAAGTGTTTTATACTTTATAGAGTTTATTTTTGAATGTCTTGAGTAGTAAAAGTTTAATAAAGTAGAAACTGTTAAAACCAGAACATATTTATTTATGATATAATGTTTTCTAAAAAACATTTGGATACTTTGCAACACTATTCTTCATCCTATGTGTTTATGTTATGTAGTTAGTGATTTACATTGCTTTTAAATAAATCCTACATTCAGAAAAGCAGGAATATTATGTAGCTCTATTCAGTTATTGAATGTAAAACCTTTTATCACTAAATGTCTATTCATGCAATATAATTGTTCCCACATACTTAGATAAAACACAAAAGACACATCGTTTTAGTATTAATAGTAATACTAATACTGTCTGTGTCCGCTTTATTTTTATTTTATTTATTTATTTATTTTTATATGTGGGTACCAGCAGTCGAACTCAGGACCTCGCGCTTGCCAGGCAGGCGCTTATACCGCTGAGCTATATCACCGGCCCTGCATCCGTTTTATATCACTCATAATTTTTGAAAATAGTAAAAAAAAAATAGTCATGACAAATCTTTGTTTTAATTGTATGGTTTGTGGCTACTAAATTATTTGAATGTGATTTTTGATTATCGGTAATTCAGATAAAAGTCATTGTTATTATTATCTGTTGTCCATAAAGCTGTTTAACTATTACTTTTATTTCTTTCCTGTAGACTTTTTTCTTAAAAAGTAGCAGAATCAATTATTTAGAGTTTTTCTCTTAGCTTTTGTTGTCTTTCCCTGTAGACAAGTAATGAGGTTGCCATGGGGGGTTAGGAAAGAAGCACTTTCCATTTCTGGATCTAAGAGTTGAAAAGAATTTAGAAAACATTTAGCAAAGAATAAGAATCATAACTAAGGGGATTACTGAATAGTTACAAAGAGTGAGCCTCCTGTAAGTTCTTCTGTTGCAAAGTGCTTGAGAAGATTAAGGGCAAAAAAGGCCTGTAGAGCCGAACAGCCTCAGTTTACATCTCTTTGTCACTTATTTGACATGGAACATTGGGTGCTTTCATTTATATCAGTCTCCCTATGGGCATATTAAAAGTACTTACCTCTTCAGAGGTATTGTTACAATTAAATGTGTTATGGAAAATGTTTCTCCAAATACGTTAAGTGCTTAGTAAGAGATAGCATTTAATACTGCCTTTGTCACTACTGTGACAGCTGCCACTACAACAACTACTAGTAGGGTTATCATAATTCTTCCTGAGCTAACCTGATTTCTGACAGCCTGGGTGAAGGGCAGAGGATCTGCCCTTAGTCATTAGGATGTACTTTTCCTGCAGAGATTTCTTTGGATGCTTTGAAGCAGAATTTGCTGGTCAGGGTGAATCAACTAAAGGTTTACTATAAATTATCATACAATCCCAGGATATACTTTTAAAATACAACTACTAAGATTATTTTTTACTTCTTTATTTTGTACAGTAATACAATAATTTATAATGAATACTTGCTATTGGGTCTGTTCAGTTATTACTGTTTTATGGCTTCTTTATGTTTGCTCATTTGTTGTGGTTAGATTTATTTCAATACCTGTCTTGTGGGGAACCAGGAATTACTTGCTTGTTTGAATATACTTAAATTTATTATAGTGATTAAAATATACATACATAGGTAGATAGTAACAATATAATACATTTTTTATACTACTACCCAGCCTCAATTATCAACTCATGGGCAATCTTATTTCATCTATGCCCTCACTCATTTTCTTCTCCTCTATTATAATTTGTGGAAAAGAATTCTCAAGACATTTTAATTTACCTTGTAAATAAATCAAAGATGAAACTAGAGTTTCCTTGGATGTTTTCAGTCATTGGCACTGGGGTATCAGCTGGGCAGTTGAGAGAGAACTATGATCAATAACTAGGACTATCCCAAATACACTGTCTTAGCGTGTATATAATATTGCTTAGTGTCTTGTTTATGATTGAACATATTTATTATCAGCTATTAAATTTTGTTTCGTTTCCATACTCCATAGAATAAGGTATGTAGGGCATATATACCTAACATGTAAATTTCTATAATCTCCTTAGGTTAATATTATTTATAAGTTGATGCTTAAAATATTTTCTGCAAAATTAGAGCAGTGATACAAAAATTAAAAAAGAACAGTGGGTGATTTTCTTTTCAGCTAAATTCCTATAAGTGTAATCACAGAAACTTTTAAGCAGGAAAGGTCTTGAAAAGACCTTTTTTTGGTGAGGCGGTGGTACTGGGGATTGAACAAAGGGCCTTTGTACTGAGGTATATCCCTGGCCCTTTTATTTTTATTTTTTATTTAATTTTTAAATTTTGAGACAGGGTCTCACTAAGTTGCTAAATTGCCCATGCTGGGCTCAAACTTGTGATCTTCCTGCTTTAGCTTCCTAGAGTGCTGGGATTACAGGTGTAATCCTGGTCTAAGTACTTTTCCTTTAAATCTGTTGATTAGAGGTGCTAGTTTAACTTTCATCAGTAGTCCAGGTATGGATCCATTGTTTCTTGTAACTTGAATGGTAATATTGGCTTGGGTCCTTGATTAAAACATAATACAGCTTGGCTGCTGCTATTCCTTTAGTTGCTATTTTTGTTGGAATGTGCAAGGGTGTTTGTTGTACTTCCCTATGCAATAGTAGTATAAACATAATTCAGCTGCCTTGGATAAGTGTTTCTTAATCAGATATGTGTGATAACATCAGTAGCAAGTATTGTGGTTTAATCATATACAACTGTCAATTCTGAGACTGTTTTGTGTTCTCAGGTTGTAGTAGTAGTTTTTGTGTCAATAGGAAGATTTATACAAGATGAGCAGAGAAATACCCTTTCATTTTTATGTGGCTAAATTTTTGAGAAGTTGATTTTATATTTGTAGTAGAATCAGTGGTAACGGTCTTGTGTGATTCATGTGGTCATTTGAAAGAAGAGCATTTTCTAGGTTCTCTGGTTTTTTGTTTTTAAGCTTAAGCACTTAATATCACTTGAGTGAACTGAGCACATGTGTTCCTTCACCTACTCTTCTTTCAAGGATGTATTTCATATAGATAATATGGCATTACTGTAATTTGTGCCTGTGGCATTTCTTCGCAGGGTAATAGTTTATTAATAATTAATTCTCTAAATTGTAACATGGAAATCTTACAAGTACCCCATTGCTGGTGTATATGATACGCATTTACAATTGCTGTACCACAAATTAGCTGTATTATAATATTTTTATAGCATTTTAATGTTCTCCTTAAGGAACTGTAATACAACATTACAGACATCTAGTCTGCTAAATCAGTGCCTTTCTTTGCATTATTGTAATTAAAGATGCTCTAAGAAGCAGTACAAGCCACCCAGTGGGATAGTTATGCGTGTACCGCTGATGGTTCAGGCCACCTGATGGGGTAGTCAATTCAAATCTGAGGTGCCTGGCAGCAAGACTTATGAATTAGGGCCTCTTCATGAATGTGTAAAGTGTCACTTCCCACCACTTGTCAACTTGACACTCAAACATACCTCCCTCTTTTTTTTGTACCAGGAATCGAACTCATGACCTCGTGCTTGCCAGGCAGGCAGTGTGATGCTGAGCTATATCCCCAGCCCCCAAACATATCTCCTTAAATCATATTTATTCTCCAGATAAATACAAGGTCATAATTCTGTCTGACATGATACAATTTGCATACCACTGAAACATCTCTTCTTCAAAGTCTGAACAGTTCCAGCATTTTTTAAAGTCCAAGTCTCTTCTGAGACTCAAGGCAAATTCTTAGTTGTAAACCTCTGTAAAAATAAAAAAAGTTACATAATCCCAAGGTACAGTGGCACAGGAGAAACATTCCCATTGCAAAGGAAGGAATTGTGGGGTAGAAAAGAATTGGACCAAAGCAAGACCATAGCCCAGGAGGGCAAATATTATGTCTTGTAACTCCATATTTGGTATCCCAGGCATATTTGGTAAGATGCGAGTTCCAAAGGGGTTGTGTGGGCTCATCCCTGTGGCTTTGCCCATTATAGCCCACATGGCATCTCTCTTGGGCTGGCTCCATTCACTCTTGGGCTGTAGCTTTCCTTAGCAGACATTCCACATTCCTGGCATCTCCAACTTCCTGGGGTCTCCATTGCATCTTTGGCTTTATTCTCATAGCTTTACAAGCTGCCCTCCTGGGGGTTCCTTGCCTTGCCTTCCAGGTTCCCTTTGAAATCTGGGTGAAAGCCTTCCTGACCCCACAGCTCTCACATTCTGTGTGCTGGTAAAACCAGTATTATGTGGACAGTACCAAAGTTTGCTGCCAGCTGTAGCAGTAGGTGGCCCCCCCCACTTGGACCATGGCTGTAGTTGCCTCTGGGTACCTGGATGGCTGAGCACAGTGAATGTTGGGGAACCAATTGTTAAGGAGACCCTTCTTTATTTTTATTTTATTTATTTTTTTTTTGTGGGTACCGGGGGGTCGACCTCAGGACCTCGCGCGCCAACAGGCACCGTGCCGCTGAGCGATATCACCGGCCCCTTTTTCGTATGTGGGCTCCGGGAGTCGAACTCAGGCCCTCGCGCTTGCCGGGCAGGCGCTTAAGCCACTGAGCCATCTCACCGGCCCTAAGGAGACCCTTCTTAAGCAGGTGTCCCAGGAGCTGTCCTCAAGTGAAAGGTTTATACTTTTGACCCTTTGAGCCTGAATTGGAGACAGGGTCCTGCTGGTTTCTGAGGCACCCTTAAACCATCTTGTTCCTGTACCACGTACTTGGTTTCATTTAATGGCACTAATCTCTTCAGTAGCTGTGCCTCCTTTGGCAAAAGCTTTACTCATAGTTTCTTTAGGACCAAAATGTAACTATTTCAAAATTTTCTGCTCTGCCTTTTGCTGCTGATTTTTACTATACATTTAGGTGAAAGCAGCCAGCAGTACCCATGCCACAGCCTGAATGTTGGACTGTTGTGAAATTATTTGCCAGATTAGTCCACTGCCCTTGATTTCAGTCTCTCACCAGGTCTCAGGATATGTGCAAAATACACACAAATTATTTGCTCGAATGAAACACACATGGCCTCTAGTCCAGCTGCCTGTAGCGTCCTTGTTTCTAAGTGAATCCTCCTGAGTCTTCCTATTGGCATTGTAGTCTTCTGAGCTCTGGCCAGCAAGGCTCTGCTTACAGCATTCTAAAGCTTCTATAGCCCACATCTCCAAACTTTTCCAAATTTCTCCTGCAAACCATTTCCAAAAGTGTCTAAACTACAGAGTCAGGTATATGCCTAGCAATAGCCTCATGCCTGGTACCAATTTTCTGTATTAGTCAGCTTTCCTGTCATTGGAGCACAGCATCCAATACCCACATTTTAAGAAGGAGAGGTTTAATTTAACTAATGGTCAGTCACTTGGTTAGCTGGCTGCAAGGCAGAAATATCATGGTGGAAGGGCATGGCTGAGCAAAGCTGCTCAGTGCCTGGCTACAGGAAAGTAGAGTGGGGAAACAATCCTGGAACTGAAAGAGGCCAGGAATTTTATATAGTACCCAAGGTCATGCCTCCATGACCTACCCAGACACACCCAGAAGTGTGCTTCACCAGTCCCCAGAGTCACTCCTAGCCAGTCAGGACACAAGCTTAACCATCAAACCTGATACATGCACTCACATACACATGTATGAACCAAAACTGAAACTTGCAAATTTCATGAAATGTTGCTTATATTTGCCACATTAATTCTCTCTAATTTTTCTACGTTAATTCTTTAAATACTGACCTTTTAAGTTTATTTTATATTAAATAAATGAGATCAGTACTATTAGACAAACTAAACTGGCCCCAACACATACTGTTCCCACATGGAAACATGAGCCAGGGCTAGTGGAGGTTCTTTTGTTTTCTTGTAACATAAATTCTACCTTCAGCCTAGCTACCTAATAATTAAAGGATGTGGTGTTGTGCTTAATTTGAGAGAGAACTACTTGTGCCAGTGTTGGTTAGAATAGGAAAATCTCAAATTTGTTTCCTTCCCCTCAATGCTTGTCAACTGTGATAAAAGAAAAGAAACAACAAAAACCATTTAGGATTGCGGAAAGGATCATACTGTTTCTGTCTAGATACTTAATGTTTTCTTGGATTGAGCCAGGGCCTCCAGAGAGGTATGTTCTTATACCATACTGTTTTCTATCCTTTAGAGTTTCTTTGGTTTGAACTACATTTAGGTTTTATGCCCCTAGTCCACATGGGAGGAGGATATAAGAGGAAGTCCTACATCACTTACTGCAGTTCCTTCAAGATGTTGTTCACTTGGTGTGAGCCATCTTTCCAAAGACTCTAGGGAGGATTGCTCTTTGCCCTCTGCTTTCATATCAAGAACACTTTTATTCAGCACCTGGTTTGTTTTTTGTGTGTGAGGGACACTGATTCATGTAATGGATCATGTTGCCCTATTTATATTGACAGCTAGAAAGTGGAGAGCTAAATTTTGGGCCTATGTTTAGAACCAAATCATATATACTTTCTTTACTGTCCTCATTATTTTGTCTGCCTCAGCCCTTAGTGAATTATTAGTCCTAATTTTCTCATATATTAAAAAAAACTTACAATTTTATGTGCCAATTCATGTCTTTATAGGAACAAATAGAATTAGCTGCTGTTGAACTGAAATTTTATTTTTTTTAACTTTTTATTATTATTTTTTTTTGTGGGTACCGGGAGGTCGACCTCAGGACCTCGCACAGCAGGCGCCTGTGCCACTGAGCGATATCACCGGCCCCTTTTTCATATGTGGGTTCCGGGAGTCGAACTCGGGCCCTCGCGCTTGCCGGGCAGGCGCTTATGCCGCTGAGCCATCTCACCGGCCCTGAACTGAAATTTTAAAAGCCAAAAAAACTTATTTGTTACAATAGAAAAATAGGATCATAATTTTGTGAATTTTATGTTTCTTGTTTTTAAAAATTGTAGAAATAAGCAGTATTAAAATATATTTAAATTTATTTTTACAAAATTAAATTAATTTTATACTCTTTTACTTTTAAAACGCTTAATATTTTTGGTATCAAAATAAAATATGAGTTGGGCAGGGGATATAGCTCAGTGGCACAATGCCCGCCTGGCAAGCAGGAGGTCCTGAGTTCGATTCCTGGTACCAAAAAAGACTTATTTGGGGGATAGATGAACCTTGTAGATCCCTCAAATCTTTTTGGTTGAAAATAAACTAGTAAATATTTTAAATTAAAATGTTTTCAGTTATTTTAGTCTAACGCTGGTGTTAAAATTATAAAGAACAAATTTTATAAATGTTACATTAACATTTTAAATATATGAAACAATGTTACATGCAAAGCTTTTGTACTTTTTAAACTTACCTCAGAATTTCCCAAATAAATTTCCAAAGTTTTGTGCTCAATGTTACTTGCCATAGAGCTGTATTTTTAGCTGATCTGAGGTTAAAAAAATTTTTTTTTAATGTGGGTACCGGGAGTCAAACTTAGGACCTCGTGCTTGCCAGCAGGCGCTTGTACTGCTGAGTGATATCACCGGCCCTTTTTTTTTTCCTTTATGTGGGTACCGGGAGTCAAACTTAGGACCTTGTGCTTGCCAGCCGGCGCTTGTGCTGCTGAGTGATATCACCGGCCCTTTTTTTTTTCCTTTACGTGGGTACCGGTAGTCGAACTCAGGACCTCACGCCTGCCAGGCAGGCACTGATGCCGCTGAGCCATATCACCAGCCCCCCTGAGGTTAAATTTTGATTTATAATTTTATCTTAGCCATTTATATACTTACATCTCTATACGTATTATTGGCAAACTTATAAAATAGCTAATGCTGTTTCATACTTTAAATAGTTTAAAAACAATTTAAGCATTGTTAAGAATTTAGAATTAATAAAGCAGAATTAGTCATGGAGATAATCTTTACAAAAT
This sequence comes from Erethizon dorsatum, assembly GCA_028451465.1. Classification (NCBI taxonomy): domain Eukaryota; kingdom Metazoa; phylum Chordata; class Mammalia; order Rodentia; family Erethizontidae; genus Erethizon; species Erethizon dorsatum. The sequence continues at coordinate 111,455,204 of CM051825.1, forward strand.
ATGAATTTTTCAGTTATAAAATTAAAATATAAATGTGAACCTTATAAAATTTTAAAATCAAAAGGCATCCAAGAAATAGACAAGTGGTTATGCTTATTAGGGTTAGAAAAAGGTCTTAGGTATTTCACACAATGCTGTAAAGGTGATGTATACTGTTCATAATAGAACCATGCTCAAGTTTTTGAACCTATTATAGATAACATTTCAAAGTACAGAACTATAATGAAGTTGTTAGTATGGGAAGAAAACATCTTTTTGGAAACCTATAGTACCAGTCTTGTACTACTTTCTTAAATAGATAATGTGAGCAGTTTAGCCTTTATTTGATTCAGGACCATTTCAAAATAGAAGCATTTTAGATAACCAAATTATTTCAAATGGAATTATTTTGAAGGCTTCCCCACTATGATCCTGGAACTTTTTTGAATAATTCCCCATAGTTTACCAAATTGACTATTTGTTTGGTGTTGGTTAATTCATGCTTTGCTTGTGTCACTTTCTGTCTTACTTTCTCATTGCTGAGACAAAATACCCAACAAGCACAAGTTAAGGGAGGAAAGGTTTATTTAGCTCAGTTTGTAGAGGTTTCAGTCCATAATCAGCTGGCTCAAAGGCAGAGTGGGACTGTGAACAGGCATTGCAGAGGAGAAACAGTTCATGGTGGACAGGAGGTAGCAAAGCAAGCAAGGGGCAAGACGCCTCTTTCTGTCCCTTGTATTGTATCCAAGCTACTGGGATTAGGGCAGTGCCAAATCAATCAGTGGACTGATTTAGTAATCACCCGCCCTTAATCCTAGCACCCTTAATCCTAGCATTGCATCATGAATCAGTCACACACTCTAGATTCAGCTACCTCTGGAAAACCCCACCTACGACTGCATGAGGCTTTGGGGGGACATCTAGACACAAACCGTAACACTTTCTTAGGAGAATAATCATACGTGTCATTTATACTGCAGGTACTGAGCAGTTCTGTGACTAATCTGCCACTTAGTTTGGCATAATAGCAATTTTTTTACTTTCTGTAAACATTAACAATGTTTGCTAGAGTCATTGATCTTAGAATGGAACAGAAAAATATTTTTATCTTTTATAATGTGCTTATAAGTAGCATATATAATTAATAAAATGTCTTTACATTTCAATTTATTCTTACAGGGTTCATGCTTGAACCAGACCCAGAGCATAGACCTGATATATTTCAAGTATCCTATTTTGCATTTAAATTTGCCAAAAAGGATTGTCCAGTTTCCAACATCAATGTGAGTAGTATTTTAAGTAGGGTACGAATTTAAAATCCATTTTATCATGTACATGTATATAGACTCTGAGAGTTAATTGTTTATGATAAGTAGTGTGATGGTATGGTTGCGATTGTATTTTTGGTAAAAAGCCACATTTCCCAAACTGTATGTATATATATATATATATATATATATATATATATATATATATATGTTTTTTTTGTTTTTTTTTTTTTTTGTGGGTACCGGGGGTCGACCTCAGGACCTCGCGCACCAGCAGGCGCCCGTGCCGCTGAGTGATATCACCGGCCCTTTTCTCGTATGTGGGTTCTGGGAGTTGAACTCGGGCCCTCATGCTTGCTAGGCAGGCGCTATACCTCTGAGCCATCTCACCGGCCCCCCCAAACTGTATATTGAGGTGCCCTGTAGGATATGTTTCATTGAAGAGCGAAACATAGTGACATAGACACAGTCTAACACAGACATTTCACTCTAAGTTTTAGGTCTAGCTGTTTAATCAACAAGACTGGTTTTGTTTTCTGTTTTGCCTAGAGGTGTGGTGAAAATTGAAAAATTTGTTGAGACAGACACTAAGCACTCTGGTAAATGAGAAAATTTGGGGGCCTTTAGTGTAAAGAGCAAAGACATTGTAAATAGAAACACCTCAGTTAATTTTATCTTTATCAGTGACTGATTTTGTATATTTTGGGAGGTTAGTTAAATGCCTCCTGTCCCCCGTTAAAACAAAGTTAGTAATTGTAAAGATTACAACTAATTACAACCCAATCCCTAGTCCATGAAAGGTGCTCATTTGGAAATAGCTAATAATATTCGAAGGCTTTGAATTCTATTCGCTATTTACACACTACATTAACTACTTCAGCTGAGCTGTGTATGGCAAATCTCTGCTCATTTTAATATAGGTTGCTAGACTCATCACTGATTTTAAGCCATTCTGAACTTCATAAAGGTCATTGTGGCCCGACTTAATCTTATGTGTTAATTTTATGTATAACTTAACCCACTACTTAAAAATAAAAGTGTATAATGAACTTTTTATTTTTGCTTTAACGTATCAATTTAATGTTTTCCCTGTTGAGGCTGAAACTATTCAGTTCTAACATTCTACTAATGAAAGTAGCATTGTTTGCCATTTAACTTGATTTTTAAACTTCTACTTCTGTAATACTCATTGATTGCTTACCCTGAGTCAGATACTGGGTATACACGAATAAGTAAAGCCTTCTGTCCCCACTTTCTGAAAATTATTTGTGGTACAGTATTTAGAAACGTTATCCTTACCCTTGGCATTAACTTCTTCTGAAGTGCAAAACCGTCATTGATTTAAAAGTGTAGTATAGTATTTCTTTTTACCTAAATGTTATCCATTTGTGCATCACCGTACAGTGATGTTTTGTGTATTTTCCAAAGATTTATGGGGGATAATTATATGAAAATGACATGTGTATGACATGTAGTGATATTTACAGACTAGACCTAGCAGATACATGTGAATAATTTTTAGGTCTGAGGCGAAAATAATAGTATCTCAAAGGTGGTATTTTTTAAGTTCAGTAATATGGCCATAGCTTAATAAACCTTTTTATACTTAAAAACTAAAATGAAGTTTTATTTTTTTCTTCCAAGAATTCTTTGATTCCTTCAGCTCTTCCTGAACCGATGACTGCTACTGAAGCAGCTGCTAGGAAAAGCCAAATGAAAGCCAGGTAGGAAAAGCTATGATAAAATTGAAAGGGCATTTTTAAAAAAGTTGTTCAGTTCTTGTTTTAATCCTAGCAAATGTAATTGATTAAATATCATCTTCACCCATTAAAAAATGTGTGTTGCTTATTGCCTGTGGAATAGTTTTAGTTACTTTTCTCAGTGCTGAGACAAAATACCTGACACCCAAAGTTAAAGAGGAAAGGTTTATTTGGCTCATAGTTTGTAGAAGTTTCAGTTCATAGTTGGCTGGCTCCAAGAAGGAGTTCGTGGCAGGGAGGAGGTAGTAAAGCAGCGAAGTAGGAAACAGCAAGCTATGGCAGCAGCCCTCTTTCTGTCCCTCATATTCTATCCAGGTTACTCACCCTCTGCAGGGTAGCACTACACTCAGGGTGGGGCAGTCTTAATCCTAGCATCACACCTTAAAGAATTCCAGGGTCATATCCCTAATCCCAGCATCTCACACTCTAGATCCAGCCACCTCCAAAAAGCCCCACCTATGCCCAAGTGAGGTTTTGGGGGAACATACAGACACAAACCATAACAGCAAGTATAAAATAAGCTTTTTAAAATATTAGATACAGGATTTATATGTAATATAAAAGTTTGAAATATATGAGCTGGACATGGTGGTGCACACTTGTAATCCCAGCACTCGGGAGCTGAGGCAGGAAGATTGCCACGAGTTTGCGGCCAGCCTGGGGTACATAGCCAGACCAGCCTGAACTGTGTAGTGAGACCTTGTCTCAAAAAAGAGATGTATCATGTTAACTTTTAATGACTTTTTTCTGTACTTATTTTTTTTGAATGTAGAAGTTAATAAACAGGACCATCTGTTAGATTATCAGACAAGGTAATATTACATTTGGGGAGATTTCTGGGTTACAGATTTTTTTGTATTATATCTTATGCTAATTATTTTATTCGACATACAAAAATATATGTAAGATACAGATACTGAAATTACGAAGAGAAAGTAGTAGTTATTTGCAGGGAGTTTGCAGTTGTAATCGTAAGTGATTACAACCTGATACACAGTGTGCCACTCTGAGAGTGTGATGGAAGGAAGGAAAAGACTGGGAGCAGGGAAAACAAAAGGAGGAAAGGAATGCTTTCTTTGGGGGTTGCAGAATTCTTTCTTGAAGGATGAGTCCTCAGTTCCCTGAAGGGGTTGGAATGAAATTAAAGCAGGCAAGCAGTTCAGGCAAGAAGGGTCCTGGTGATACTATAGGACTGGGAGCATAAGGGGAAGTCCTGAGGAATAGTAGGGAGGGAAGCTGGTGTGATAGGTAAATGCCAGTCACGAGCAACTGCGTTTATATGGCATGCTGAGAAATCAGGACTTTGGCCTTGAGGCCAGTGAATCCTCAACTTCCAGTCAACTCTGACTTGGTTGTGAGATGTGTTAGACATGATCTTTACTTATAAATTATTAAAGTATCATTGGTGCCTTACTTTAAAAAAATCTAATATCACTAAAAATATCTTAATTCACTTGCATTTCAAAGTGGTATCTTGAGGAAGGGCTAGAATAAAGTTACATTTAACCTGCAGGAATCTAGCATGACCACCAATCTCTCCTATCTGGGATAGAACTTTAATTAGCAGCCACTGTTGTTATTGACTGGTAATTATGAATTATTGTAAGATTTGTCAGTTGAATTTTACTGTTACTTGTTCTCAATAGTTGACCAATAAATCTTTAAGGTGGTTGCACATTAAAAAATGAGTCAACTGAACAAGAATGATATAGTTTTTCACTATGATGCACAAGCTGTAGCTATACAATCATAAACAAATGAAATAAATGCCATTTGGCATTTTTGCTTTTTTATATGCGGGTACCGGGAGTCGAACTCAGGACCTCACGCTTGCCAGGCAGGCACTTATGCCGCTGAGCTGTATCACCGGCCCATAAATGCCATTTGGATTTGCAGTGCTTATTTTAAACATTAATATATACACGTGTCAAAATGTAACATGGCCTATTAATGTGTACATTTTTTATGATTTTAGTAAGAGTTATATTTGTAGAGCTTATTTATAGTATATTAAATCTGCACTTTATATCAAAATACAAGGTTCAGTGGTGCTGATTGGTCATTCATATAAATTTATTAAAGTCACTAGAGAACTTGAAAAAATCTAAATGTGTACAAAGCTTAATATTACAAATTAGGTTTTTCATGTAAATGCCATATTTTAAGGGAAGAATCTTTACAGGGTTAGTTTCATTATTCAGCAGGCTTTAATGGGTATACCCCACCCACTCTGCCTTCAGTCTGTGGCACCCTACTTTATATCTCAGAAACCCAAACTTGGCATGTATTCTTGACACCGTTAAACATGTGAAGGTTATTTGACATATGTGCCCTAAAGATGGAAATGTTGCGCATTGGAAGAAGGTAACATTGAAGCATTTTAAGGAGGAGAGAGGTCTGAGTTTTTAGGAAGATTGTTCAGGTGATAGTGAGGAGGAAAGGAAAGAAGGAAAGCACAGAAAACGGCACTAGGAAGGTTGTGAGGGTAAAAATGAGGCACTGCAGCAGTGTAGCAGTGTTGAAGCAGTAATTATTGTCTATCAGTCCAGGTTTTGCTTCTCTTTGCCTAATCTGTCCAAGGTTTTTTTTTTTTTTTTGTGGGTACCGGGGGGTCGACCTCAGGACCTCGTGCGCCAGCAGGCGCCCGTGCCTCTGAGCGATATCACCGGCCCCTTTTTCGTATGTGGGATCCGGGAGTTGAACTCGGGCCCTCGCGCTTGCCGGGCAGGCGTGTAAGCCACTGAGCCATCTCACCGGCCCCGTCCAAGGTATTTTTTCCCATTTCTTCCTTCACAGAGAATGCTTAGCCTTTTTGTTTGCAGTTTAATGAAATAATATTTATTTAAAAATTTTAATCTCTAACGCCTACCTAAGCCTTCTTTAGCCAAATTAAGGATAGAATTATTTCTTCATGAAACTCTTGGCAGCACTAGGTTGGCTCTGAATATTTTACTCTTACATTTTATTATATTTTCACCAACACATGCCCTATCTTTTTTTTTTTTTTTTTTGGTGGGTACCGGGGGTCGACCTCAGGCCCTCGCGCGCCAACAGGCACCCGTGCCGCTGAGCGATATCACTGGCCCCTTTTTCGTATGTGGGTTCCGGGAGTCGAACTCGAGCCCTCGCGCTTGCAAGGCAGGCGCTTACGCCACTGAGCCATCTCACCAGCCCTGCCCTATCTTCCTATGTATACTGTAAATTGTTTGAGGATAGAATGTCGTACAGTGGACATCAGTAATGTACCATAGATATTAATACATTATTAAATAAATAAGACATTAGATTGAACAAGGTCTTCCTGACTTGTAACATGCTTTTTATTTTTTTATTTTTTTATTTTTTGTGGGTACCGGGGGGTCGACCTCAGGACCTCGCGCGCCAGCAGGCGCCCGTGCCGCTGAGTGATATCACCGGCCCCTTTTTCGTATGTGGGTTCCGGGAGTCGAACTCGGGCCCTCGCGCTTGCCGGGCAGGCGCTTAAGCCACTGAGCCATCTCACCGGCCCTGTAACATGCTTTTTAGAAGATTCCTTTATGATCATGCATTTTGTATATTTCTAAAGAGAGTTTAGACCAGGAATGTAGAAAGGTGAAGTTTGGCCTATACAACCCACTTAATAACAAATGGAGAGCTAAACAAAAAGGTTGTATACAATATTTCTTACAAATTACTTGAGGTTAGGGAGTATGCCGTTGGTTTTAGTGCCACATTCTATAATTTGAATTCATAAATAATTTTTTTTGTGTGTGTGTGGGTACCGGGGGTCGAATTCAGGACCTCGCGTGCCAGCAAGCGCCCATGCCACTGAGCGATATCACTGGTCCTTTTTTCGTATGTGGGTACCGGGAGTCGAACTCAGGACCTTGCGCTTGCCAGGCAGGTGCTTATGCTGCTGAGCTATCTCACCGGCCCCATAAATACTTATTAAAATGAGATATAATTGTTTATAAATGATCTTTTATTGCCTTAGCTCAGTTTTCATATGGTTTGTTCAATATATACCTATCCCATTTAAAATATGTTATTTTTTAGAAGACAATGGGCATACCATATATTTCTGCTTTTCTGAAATCTTTTGGTTTAATTTTCTCTTTCCTTCTGGAAAGATAGTTGTTAACTGGACTCCCTCTTGTGGTACATGTAGACATTAGGAAAGAATTTTACAGTGTAGATAGGGTTTTATCTAAATACAGTTGCTGTGAGCTTGATAAATCATATGTATGTAAAACTTTTAAGTATTAAATATTTGAAAATATGGTGAGATAATTTAGGAAACAGATTTTATGGCAAATTCTGTTAAGTGAAAAATTGACCCACTTGAAAAGTATTTGAGTTTATATTGAATTTATAGAAAGAAAAATTGATAAATATGTAAATTGAAGTGTCCATATTAGGGGAGGTTATTCCTTCTTGTTTCTCTTCAAAGAGTTGGTTTTTAGGTTTTTTTTCTAAAACCCTATGAGAAGGTTTTAGTTTGTTTTCTTTCAATCTCATTTCATTTTCTTTTCTTTTTTTTTTTTTTGTGGGTACCGGGGGTCGACCTCAGGACCTCACGCACCAGCAGGCGCCTGTGCCACTGAGCGATATCACCGGCCCCTTTTTTCGTATGTGGGTTCCGGGAGTTGAACTCGGGCCCTTGCGCTTGCTAGGCAAGCGCTTACGCCACTGAGCCATCTCACCGGCCCTCATTTCATTTTCTTTAAGGTAATTTTTGGGACTATACTGTTTTCTGCCACCTTTTACAACAAACTATAAATGGTAGCATCCTATTTTAAAGAAAATGGTTAATTTCATTTTTTTCCTGTCTGATCATTATTAAACATGTACTATTTGAGAGAGACTTAGGAGCAAGCCAAGAGAACAAAGTGATCATCTATAATAATTAAATGCATCTGTTGAGATATTTTATAGAAAAAAGTAAATTAGAAATAATCCCAATATTTGGAACGAACGTGTTCTTCTGTTGTAGAATAACAGATGCCATTGGACCAACAGAAACCTCAATTGCACCAAGACAAAGACCAAAGGCCAACTCTACTACTGCCACTCCCAGTGTGCTGACCATTCAGAGTTCAGCAACTCCTGTGAAAGTCCCTGCTCCTGGTGAATTTGGTAACCACAGACCAAAAGGTAATGTAACCGTGTCCCTTCTTAGTCAATGTAAATAAACCTTTTATGGTTTCGTTTTCTATGGGTATAAATTACCAGCAAACCTAATAGTGAAAGCAGGTAACATGAAGTTTCAAGACGCTTTCTACTGCTGTCTAATAAACTTGGCTGTTTTTCTAAAGGTAAAGAAAGGGAAGTTATTGGCAGTGTAAAAGCATGATACAGAAAGCTCACAATTTGCTTCGGTTCTATAAATATAAACTCATTTCTGGAGTCATCGACTAGTAGGGATGAGGTAGGTAATGATAAGGTTCAAGAGTATAGAAAATTCTGTGTTGTGCTAGAAAGAAGGTAGTTGAATCTCTACCCTTTCAAAGTTATGTCTTTGCACTGAATCTAGAGTTTGGCGAAGGAATCATGTGAACACTGCAGTGTAAAAACTGGTCTCCTCATTTGATTTTGAGAAAAAGTATTTTTCTAATGTAAAATATCTTCTACAAATGATGGTACAAGGTGATACTTGAAAAAATTTTTTTTCAGTCAGGTATGATGGTACATGGCTTTAATCCCAGCTACTTGGGAGGCTAAGGTTGGAGGATTATGAGTTTGAGGCCAGCCTGGGGCAACTTTGTGAGTCCCTGTCTCAAAATAAAATAAGTAAGGGCCAAAAATATAGTTTAGTGGTAGAGTGTTTGCCAAGCATGAGTAAGGCTCTGGGTTCAATTCCCAGTGCTACAAATGGGAGGAAAAGTCCCCTATGGAAATATCCTGATTTTAGAGAGTAAATGTTATCTTTTAAGGGTCTGGGGATATAATGTGAAGATTCACCTCAAAGAAACCCCAATTTGTACTTTATTTCATGACAAATCTGTCTTTTTAATGTTAAAATGTTTTCATTTAGGATAATGTGATGGCGAAGAGCCCATTCTTTGAAGCTGTTGAATCTGGTTTGAGTATTTATCTCATTTTTTAGTAATATACCTTTTGAAAATTCTAGTACCTATTATATGGGATTGTTGGGAGGATTAAATAACTGCTTAAAATAGTACCTGGTATAAAATATGCCCTTAAGAAATGTTAACTATTACCTACTGTTATTAGTGAAGTAAATTATATGATCAAGGAAGATAATGTTTACTTTTATATTGCCTTTCATACTGCTATATACCTCTATGGTAATCAGGTATACCAGTTGTAGTACTCCATGAAAATGGGAAAATGGAAATTTTAAATCACTTGTATGTAATTCCTGTTTCTCCATTTCTTAGCCTCACTGTATATATGGTCATAATAACTAGAGTGGTGCCTTGGTTCATGAACTTGTTTTACAGTTGTGGGCAAGATGGTTGTGTTTGTGTTTGTGTGGGGAAGATGGCCGTGGTTGTGTTTGTCACCCGATGTGGAATTGTGAACGGAAGCAAAACTTTGTGGAATGCTTTTGTTTGAGAACCAAATTGTTTGCAAACAGAAGCATTCGTGAACAGAGGTATCACTGTTTTTCTTGTTTCGTAGATTCAATAACAAGGTACATTGTATCTAGAAAAATTCTGTTTCAAGTAAGCATTCAGTGTTCTCTTTTTTTTACCTTTTTTGGTTGGAGATTTTATCTACCTTATTTATTATGTATCAGTGTTCTCCAGCAAAAGACCACTGGGAACATATTTGTACTTTAGCAAGTTAGGTTTATTATTCCAAAACTATGGGGATCTATGAGGTGACTCAGTAAGATAGTGTTTGAAAAAAATTACTGAAGGATTTAGGCTTTTTTAGGTAATTTGGGGGAGGCTTTAAGGAAGCAACTCTTCATTGGATTCTGTCCGAAAACAGGGGTATATGATTAGGTATCTTAAATTTTTTGTTTGTTTTTGTTTTTTGTTTTTTTGAGACAGGGTCTCACTATGTAGTTTAGGCTATCCTTGAACTCACTATGTAACCCAGGCTGGCCTCAAACTTGTAGCGATCCTCCTGCCTCAGCCTCCCAAGTGCTGGGATTACAGGTGTGTGCCACCATGCCCGACTAGTATCTTAAATCTTACCTAGATTTTATGTAGGTCATTTCTGTGGGCAATGTTTTGGGCAATGCTAATGATTCTGTCTGTGTTCAGATGTGAATATGGAATATGGAATGGTTTTGTTGTCTTGATCCCTTATGGTCATAGAGTGCCCTTGTTTGGTGATAGGTTTTTTATTGTCTTTTTTTGGTGATTCTGGGGTTTGCCCTGGGCTTTCACATGGAGCTACATTCCCTAGCCATTGTCTTTTAAGACAGAAATTGCTAAGTTGTTGCTAAGGTTGGGCTTTTTTTTTTTGTGGGTACCGGAGGTCGACCTCAGGACCTTGCGCACCAACAGCCGCCCGTGCCGCTGAGCAATATCAGCAGCCCTTTTTTCATATGTGGGTTCTGGGAGTCGAACTTGGGCCCTTGCGCTTGCCAGGCAGGCGCTTATGTCACTGAGCCATCTCACCGGCCCTAAGGTTGGGCTTTTGAATTTGTGATCATCCTCTTTGAAGAGCCTGATGGCACTAAAGAAAAGCCACAATTTGTAACATAAGGAGTGAGCCTCGTACTCATTTCATGATGGTCCATGGCTTATGATTGGGCTCTGCGTGTGTTTTTCAGCCAGACATCAAGCCTCTGAGAGAGGAATACATAGCTAAGGAGCCTAACTTTAGTATTCTTCCGGCTGGAAAGATACAAGCTTAAAAAGTAGCTATATCTGTGTGGTGGAATGGTTTTCCTTTTCTTCCTCTTATTTTTATAAATATTTTATTTTCAAGAAAAATGAAACTGAACATTTTTTCTTATAATTAGAAGAATTAGAAATAGTTTGGAAACTGTTTTCACAGAGGTATTGTACTTAGGACTGAGGAGGTTTGAAGATATTAATGAAATTTTGCTTCCTCTTTGTACTCTCCCTTCACTCCTTTCTTTCCCTTTGGATTGAACAATTACTTTTTTTTTTTTTTTTTGTGGGTACCAGGGGTCGACCTCAGGACCTCGCGTGCCAGCAGGCGCCCATGCCGCTGAGTGATATCACCGGCCCTTTTATCGTATGTGGGTTCCGGGAGTCGAACTCGGGCCCTCACGCTTGCCAGGCAGGTGCTTACGCCACTGAGCTATCTCACCGGCTCAACAATTACTATTTTAGTCAGGTTTCCATCAGTGTAACAAAATATCTGAAGAAATTAACTTAATTAGAGCAAAGGTTTATTTTAGCTTACAGTTTTAGAAGTTTCAATCCATGACTGGGTGGATCCATTGCTCTTAGGCCTGTATTGTAGTTCCTGGATAGCAGTGCAGCGACCATGTGGTGGAACAAATTGTTTACCTTATGGCTAGGAAGCAAAAGGGGAAGAAGCTGGGGTCCCACAGTCCCCTTCAAGGGCTCGGCCCCAATGACCTAAGGACCTTCCATAAGCCCTGTCTCCTAAAGTTCTACCACCTCCCAATGCTGTCACCACAGGGACTAAGCTTTTAAAACATGGATTCCTGGGGGGTATAAAACATCCAAACTATCCATACAATTGTATTTGAATAAGGGTAAGTCATTGGGAGAGGACACAGAAATTAGTGTATTAGCTATTATATTTCCTTTTTTTGATATTATATACTTTTTATTTTTTTTAGCTAATTTCAAAAGTATATTTGTAGAATTTTTTAAAGATGAAATTTATAGAGCTTGTAAATAAATGTCCATTTAGGAGATAGTGTTAATAGAGTCAATACAGTAAGCATTTAATGAACATCTTTAATATAAAAGGCTCCTTACGTCCCCAGCAGATAAGCATCACTCTGTCCTTCAGTGTCCTGGGCTAGAACATAGGCATGTAAACCATTAATATGTGCAAGACAGAATGAAGTAATAAATTGAGTGGAATTGTTAGATGAAGGAACAAGGAAGAGATTTGAGCTAAACTTTAAAGGACAAGAATGCGAATAGGCGGAAATGGCATTAGAGATTTAGAGAATCCTGTCAGTGAAAGTACTCATAATAATACATGATATAGTTGAGATATGTAGGTCAAACTGATAGGGCTGGTGTGCTTATGGAGAGATGAAGCATAAAACAAGATGTTTCTAGGATTTGTTCAGAGTTGTAGATAACAAAAATTAAGTTTCCTAGGCACTTACAGTAAATTCTTTAGACTATGTATATATGGAAGGTTTTCATTTATAAATTAATATAAATGTGCTAGTTAAATAATTATTGAGATCTAGCCATTTCGCTGAAATTATGAGTATATTAATGAAAATTTTTGGAAACTTAGGAGCCTTGAGACCTGGAAATGGCCCTGAAAGTTTACTGGGGCAGGAGCCCCCTCAGCAGCCACCACAGCAGCACAGAGTCCTCCAGCAGCTCCAACAGGGAGATTGGAGATTACAGCAGCTTCATTCACAGCATCGCCATTCTCACCAACAGCAACAGCAGCACCAGTTACTTCAGGACACTTACATGCAGCAGGTAACCCTCTGTTACTTTGGATATGGGGTAGTGCTGTGATACTCATACAACAGTGGAATATCACTGAATTGTGTTTCGTATCATGGGCACTGCCTTAGTTACTTTTCTCATTGCTGAGACAAAATATCCGATACCCATAATTAAAGGGGAAAGGTTTATTTGGCTTACAGTTTGGAGATAGTTGGCTGGCTCCAAGGTAGGGTGGCGTGGCAGAGGGGCATCACAGAGTAGGCAGGTGGAAGGCAGCAAGCAGCAAGTGACAAACAGTGACAAGTGACCTGCTTTCTGTCTCTTACATTTTATCCAGGACATCCACTGTTAGGGTGGATAGCATTCACACCCTTAATCCTAGCACAAAACCATGAATCAGTCCCAGCATCACATCCCTGATCCTAGCATACACACTATGGATACAGCCACCTCTGAAAAAGCCCCACCTATGACCTCATGAAGCTTTGGTGAGACATCTAGACACAAGCTATAACATTGCACCCCTGACCCCCCAAACACTCATGCACATCCCTTTATGCAAAAGGCATTTAGCTCATCTCTCAGTCCAAGTCCAAAGTCTTCTGTGAGGTTTATGGCAAACACTTAGCCGCAAGCCCTTGTAAAAATGAAAAGGAAGTTAAACACTTCCAACATTCAATGGCATAAGATAGACATTACCATTCCAAAACGTACAAATGGGGGGTATAAAGGAATGGGACCAAAGCAAGTCCAAAATCCAGCAGGGCAGACATTAAGTCCTGTAGTTCCGTGTCCAACATCCAAAGCAATCTGGCAAGAAATGAACTCCAGCGGGCTTGTGTAACTCTGCCTGTATGGTACTTCTTGTGGTTGTAGCTCCCATGGCTTCTCTCTTGGGCACATTCTGCTCACTTCTTGCAGCTTTCCTCAGGTGATCAATGTTCCTGGCCTCTCCAGCCCTCTGGGGTCTCCACTGTAGCTTCAGCTTCACACTCACAGCTTTACACACTGCCCTCTCAGGGGCACACTGTCTGACCTCCCAGGCCTTCTTCTGAAATCTGGGTGGAAGCCTTCCTGACCCCACAACTCTTACATTCTGCATGCATCTAAAATCAACACCGTGTGGATGGTGCCAAAGTCTGCTGCCAGCTGGAGCAGTAACCAGGCCTTGGAGTCATCCACAGGGTTGTTGCTGTGACATTACCTGGCCATGTTATTTAGGAGCCTTTGGAACTGGCTTGGAACTGGTGGGGAGAATTTGGAAAGGTTTGGAGAAGCCGGCTGAAAAAACAGCCCTGGAATGACTTAAGCTTTACTTGATGGGAGATTCTGGTCAGAGCTTAGAAGACCAGAATGCTGATACAAATGCTGCCAGTAAATACCAGGCTCAGGAGGTTTCTCCTGGGAAGAAGGACTGCATTGGCTCTTTGATTCCAGACTGTGTGTGTTATGTCTTGGCAGAAAGTTGGTCTGCATTTTACTCATGTCCAGAGACTTTGCCTGAGATTGAGATTAAGGGTGGCAGACTAATTAACCTTGCAGAAGAAATTTCAAGACAGTCTAATGTTGAAGTGGTGGCATAGCTACTGTTGAGGGCTTTTAGCCAGATTTATGTTTAGAATCAGGAGCAAAGAGCCCAGCAGAATGATTTAAAACATTTTGAGGCCAGGAGGGAAGCTGTAGTAAAGTTGTGGCCTACGAAGATGGAACAGAGGAGAAATTGGTCACTGAAAAGACTAGCAAGAAAAAAACCAAGTATTTCAGAAGAAGACAACAGAAAAGATGGCTGAGGATATCACAAGAACCAGCAGGACTCCAGGTTTTTCAGCCTCGGAGTTGCAAAGGTGAAAGACTTTGCTTTAAGAAGAGAGCCCCAGAGCACCATGTTCCCGAATGGCGGAAGCTGAGAGAATTTGTTCCTTGGGATTGGGTTCAGAGTGCTCAGTGATCCAGGCACTCAACCCCTACAGCCAAAAGAGAAGGAAGGCTCGCTGCTGCTCCAGCTGACGGCAGACATCAGCCACGTGGTGCTGGTTTTTATTTTATTTTATTTTATTTTTTTGTGGATACTAGGGGTTGACCTCAGGACCTTGTGCGCCAGCAGGCGCCCGTGCTGCTGAACGATATCACCAGCCCTTTTTCCGTATGTGGGTTTTGGGAGTCAAACTCGGGCCCTCGCGCTTGCCAGGCAGGCGCTTATGCTGCTGAGCCATCTTACCGGCCCGGTGCTGGTTTTAGGTGCATGCAGAATGCAAGAGTTGTGGGGTCAGGAAGGCTTCCACTCAGATTTCAGAAGAAGGCCTGGGAGGCCAGGCAGTGTGCTCCTGAGAGGGCAGTGTGTAAAGCTGTGAGTTTGAAGCTGAAGGTGCAGTGGAGACCCCAGAAGGCTGGAGAAGCCAGGAGTGCAGATCGTCTGGGAAAAACTGCAAGAAGTGAGCAGAACGGGCCCAAAAGAGAAGCCATGGGAGCTGCAGCCAACTGCAGTGCCCTGGGGTGGAGCTGTCCAAGCCTTTTGGAGTTCACAACTTGCCACAGATTTCTGGGTGATGCTGGACATGAAACTACAGGATTTAATGTTTGCCCTGCTGGATTTTGGTCTTGCATTGTTCCTGTTCCTTTGTATTCCCCTCTTTTTACCTTTTGGAATGGTAATGTCTATCTTGTGCTGTTGAATGTTGGAAGTGTTTAACTTCCTTTTCATTTGTGCAAGGGCTTGTAGCTAAGTGTTCGCCTTAAACCTCAGAGGAAACTTTGGACTTGGACTTTTCAGCAGTGCTGCAGTTCTTAGGACTTTGGCAACTCCTGGAGATGGACTAAATGCCTTTTACCTACAGGGATGTGCATGAGTGTTTTGGGGGCCAGGGGTGGAATGTTATGGCTTGTGTCTAGATGTCCCTCCAAAGCCTCATGTGGTTGTAAGTGGGGTGTTTTCACAGGTGGTTGGTTCTAGAGTATGTGATGCTGGGTTTAGGGGTGTATGATTATTAAATTAGTCCACTGATAGGTTTGGCATAGTTCTGGGTGTGAGTGCTATTTGCCCTAGGGGTAGCTTAGATAGGATATAAAGGGACAGAAAGAAGCTGCTATTGCCACTTGTTGCTCCTCTACTGACTTTTGCTTGCCATGAACTGTGTGATGCACAATTTCTCCTGTGTGATGCCCCTTTCTCTGCCATGCCACCCTGCCTTGGAGCCAACCAACTATGAACTGAAATCTTTACAAACTGTGAGGCAAATAAACCTTTCCTCCTTTAGCTTTGGGTATCGGGTATTTTGTCTCAGCAATGAGAAAAGTAACTAAGACAAGCACTTTGAACTCAAGATTCAAAGTAAGTATTTCACTGGTTTCCTGAGTAGAAAACAGTATGTAGTTAGTGTGTGCTTGATGAAATACTTAAGGTTACTCTGTTAAACTGGGTTGTGTCATGGCCTTTGGAAACACAGCATTTACATCTAGTCATTTGCTATTTGGGAATAAACATCATAGTTTATGATGAGTATTATCTGTTCGAGTTTATAGTTTGGATTCACAGACTAATAATGCTATTGTGGGAAAATGATATTAATTTTTTCACAAGTAACATTGTCTTAGATTTTTTTCTTTGTTTTTTCTACTGGCTTGGCATGGGAGCAGGAAGAGATACTTAGAGTTGGAAGTTCTTTTCTGTCCTTTGCTTCATCAGATTCTGCATATTTCTAGTTTCACTGAATTATTTTGAGTTGAACTACTGTTACCATCATCATTTTCATTTTCTGAAATATTTTTGAGCCAGTTTTATGCATGATACTTCCCAGGAGGTGTCACTCTCCTCTAATTATGCTTGATACCACTAGAGTAGAAGGGAGTAAGGAAATGGTGCATGGGATGGCCAGAAGACACCACTGAAGGCGAGGTAGAGGAAAGTGGGGTTCACTGTAAGGGGTCCTGGCCAGAAGTTGCTTCAGGCGTCTTTATGCTTTAGGAAGAGATGATGAAAATGTTCAGCGTCAGCTTTCTTCCAGACATCTTTAAACTGTGTTGAATATGGTATTAGTTAAATCTGTTATATTTCATTGACAATTAATAAAACAATTCTGATAACAATATATAAGTTATAGTTAGTTATACATATCTATTTTCCATATTATTGCTCTGGTAAAATCAGTACTTATAAAAATGGGATTCTGGCATAAAAAGGCATGAATAATATTGATTAGCTTTTTTTCTTTTCTCATTGTAGTACCAGCATGCAGTGCAGCAGCAACAGTTACTTCAACAACAGTTCTTAATGCATTCAGTATATCAGCCTCAACCTCCACCATCGCAGTATCCTACAGTGGTAAGTGACATATAATTTCTAGAGATTTCTCGGGTATGTATTATAATTTTGGAATTCACAGTATAAATAGTGTTATACAGAATTTAACAATTCAAAATTAGTTCAGGTTAGTGAATTGACATGTATTCTATTAAAGACAGTCATATATTCTCAAGCAGCCTTTAATTGTGCTGACCTATGGCACCTGAAAATGGCACATTGCAGTTGACTGATACCATGCTTCTTTTATAAGGAAAATGATCTGCTACCCAGTCTTTTACCCTGTGTCCCTTTCTTTCAGTAAACATCTGTTGAATAAAATGAAACTTAAAAGAAAAGTATGTGTGCTTCAGGTACATGTATTTCAGGATCTTTTTTTACAGTAACTACTACACTAGTGATTTTAAGTACTCTCTTGCTTTTTCTTAAAATACTTAACATGTTCATGATGGGGCTATAATTAATACGTCTCTCTGCTTGGCAGCTTGAATCACAAGTGGTACATGACTGTCCCATGCATGACTGTGCTACTTGTATTACCAGTGGTACATACTGACTGATGGGACAGTCGTGCCTATATCACCAGTGCTTCAAGCCAGTGGAAATGTGATAAAGGAGAATTTTTAAAAAATGGCCACGGGCCAGTGAGATGGCTTAGCAGCGCAAGCACCTGCCTGGCAAGGGCAAGGTCCTGAGTTTGACTCCCAGTACCCACATAAAGGAAAAAAAGGGCTGGTGATATCGCTCAGCGGCACAAGTGCCTGCTGGCAAGCGTGAGGTCCTGGGTTTGACTCCTGGTACCCACATTAAAAAAAAAAGGGAAAAAATGGCCAAGGGAGCCTAGGTTCACAACTTTTAAAATAGATATCATTTATCCTATTATAATTTTCTGGTTAACAGAGCTCGTCCTTCAAATATACATTGTTTTCTAGGTTTCTAGTTTGCCACCAGTTTGAAAAGGAAGAAATACGGTAAATATTTTCAAAACTGAAAATGCTTTGGTGAGTTGAGGATTCATTTGGATGGTGGTGTTTGTTGTTTCAGATGCAGCAGTATCAGCAGGCTTTCTTGCAGCAGCAGATGCTAGCTCAGCATCAGCAGTCTCAACAGCAGGCATCACCTGAATATATTACCTCCCCTCAAGAGTTCTCACCAGCCTTAGTTTCTTACACTTCATCACTTCCAGCTCAGATTGGAACCATAATGGACTCCTCTTATAGTGCCAATAGGCAAGTATTTTTCCTGTCAGTGCAAAGCAAATTATTGTGGAAGTGGATGCAGTTGTTGAGTGCAGTAATTATGTAACTCTTAAATTAACTTTGAGTCCATCTTGTTGTAGAGCCACCTTTTTTCTCTTCCTACTGTTCTTTTTTCTGATTCCTTATCCTTTCTTTTTCCTACCAGTTCTGCTAACTGATTTACAGATAAAACTTAGTAATATCCAGCAGCATTTAGAGCTTTACCATGGAACTGCACCCCTAGTCCTTCCTTTTCTTGTTTTTAGTGAAGAAAATTATTTCGTTCTTATCATTGGGCACTTATTTTCAGATGTGTCTGTTTTTGCAAATTTATTAGGTAACTACTTGCATTTCATAGTTTACATTTTAGTGCCTATAACTTGTTTAATGTGATCTTATTATTTACAATATGCTATTGATTTTATCAAAGAAAAGTGTTATGTGTGCCAAGCAAAAAATTGTAATTAGAGTAGGAAAATGACAAAAAGCAGAAAGAGGTTTCAGCCTTTGCAGGAAGGAGTTGTGTACACACATTTTTTTTTTTTTTTTTTTTTTGGTGTTGCTGGGGATTAACCCAGTGCCTCAGGCATGCCAGGCAAGTGCTCTACCAATGAGCTACATCTGCAGCCCTTGTAGACATATTTTAATGTCTTCAAACTGTAGGTTAAGATGACACACTGTTGAGTACAGTCTGCCAAGAATTCATACATTCATCCCAGGAATGAAGCTGTGTAATTCAGATAGGGAATCAGAAAGGGATCATTGACAGACAGGAGGGGGCATGCTCTTGAGTTTTCTTCTCTCTGCTGTGTGTTCTAAGATCCCTGAAAGTTTGTGAAAACAATTTTGCAGTTAGAGATGGGCTTCTGTCCTATGGAGGTAGATTTGGGCCAGGGCAATACTTAAGTTCTGTTTACTAAGCAAGTCTGTGTTCTTACTTGTAAGTGTATTACTATTTGTCTCTCTATACTATAACCTTCAATAATTGCTTTTAACATTCTGTTCTTGGCTCAGATATACTGAGGGAACTTAGAATAAGGGATTAAATGGGCATCTTACCTTCTTTTCCCTCCTAAGACCAATGTAGTGGCAGTGAGAATAAGCTGCTAAGGGGAAAGTGAATTTAAAAGGATGAATCAAGTATTGCGAAATCGAGATACTTCTTTGAACATGGACATTCTCCCTCTGCTGTCAGTATTAGAGGATCAGGTTCTCAATTATGAAAGGAACTAGACAGCTTTGTTACATTACCTCATTCCTGTGCTGTGGTTCCAGACTTGGGTTGAGTGAGAGGTATGCAGGGACTCTTGGGTTAAGAAGTCTTTAGACTCATATCTGCCTTGAAAAGCCCAGAAACCTGTCAGGTAACTTCCTAAGAGCCAGTGCTCTCAGGTTCCAGATTATAAATGCTTTAAGCATCAGGAATCATTTATTATGAATATACAAAATAACCATCACTTAATTCAGCTACTTCATAAAGCATTCTTAGCAGCTCATCCTCTGTGGGTAACTATATGTAAGGAATATCTTTTTCAAAAGGAATCATTGTAGTATCCTGCAGAACCAGGACAGTATTTAGTAAGTAATTTTTGAGTAGTACTGTTTGGTAGTAGGTGCTAGATAGGTTTTGCTTCACCTTCAAACTTGTATACTATGGGAATAATAACCAGTATTTATTGAGTACTTATTTTATTTTATTTTTCCCAGACACTGCTCTTCTTGTTTTACATGTCTTAAATCATTTAATCTCCTCAGTAACCCTCTGAGGTATGTACTGTCACTCTTTTGCTTTACTTGTGGAGGCTGAGGCACAGAGAGGTTAAGGACCACAGCTAGTGTTCTTTGCACAGGAGGTGACGGAGCTAGTGTGCTTTATGGAGGTGGTTCAGATCCCAAGTGCTTTTTCTCTCCATCCCATATCCATAATCTGCCATCTCCATTACAGTAAAATGGTCTAGTTATTTAAGCATTTATTAAATGTGAACTGGTACACTGTACTTTTTTTTAATTCTGATTTTTTTGTTTCCCTTTTTCTTCTCTCAATTGTTGTAATAGGTCATTGTCTGAGAAAGAGACAGTTGCAAATTTTACAAATCAGAAGAACATCAGTAACCCACCTGACATGTCAGGGTGGAATCCTTTTGGAGAGGATAATTTCTCCAAGTTAACAGAAGAGGAATTGTTGGACAGAGAATTTGACCTTCTAAGATCAAGTAAGGGACACTTGAAGGCTTATTTTGCATCAGAGTAAAATAACAACTCTATAATTATTCAGCAAGGCCAAAGACTGTTTCGCAGTGTTATATATAGAAAATTCTTTTCGTGCATTTGAGGGCAAAATTCAGGCCATCTTTCATATATACTATCAAACTATGTTGTGTGCATTAGAAACTAGTTGCTTGATAGTAGCTGTTTAACCCAAGGTTGCTGGTAGTATGCTAATATCCTCACATTTAAATACTACGTATCTATGAATGTTAAAATCAGAATTTCTCCAAAACTTGGAAAATTAATGTTCAAATAAAAAGCGAGACATTAGTATCTTACCTTACGAATCATTTTGTAGCTTTTTTTGCACACTCAATTGAAAATATTGTGGGTCTGAGATGCCCTTTGAAAATGCCTGAAAGAAAATGGGGGCTACTACATTATGTTAATGTTCTGTAATACCTTTTTAATGGGTGGTCACAGAAAAGGGCTCCTTTGTTGTCCTGATATGGCAAAAGTTAAATAAATTCTTTTCCACTTTAAATCAGTTATCTCAATGTTTTTACTTGGAATCATTCATTGCCTTTTCTTAAACTACCTAATATATGTCAGGCTTCCCCATACCTGTTTTAGAAATGTTCTTTATTTTGAAACGGGTTCTGGGATGTTTTGAGATTTGCAAAACAGGATCATAAAGCTTACTTCTGGATACACAGATAGTTTTTAGGTTTCTGAGGCATGTGTGTGTGTACACACACATGAAAATATACAAATGTGTTTTTACCTTCTGCATGTGAAAAGAAGGTCCCAATAGTACCCAATTCTACTTTATATTTTATTTAGTTCACTGGCTTTCTGACTACATTTAGTAGATGAAATGCTTTGTTCCAAACTAGTATATATTTTATGTAAAATTTATAAATTCCTTGCATTCATGTAAGGATAGTTGTTTGGGATTTAAATTTGTATTTTAGGGCCAGTGAGATGGCTCAGCGGCGTAAGCGCCTGCCTGGCAAGTGCGAGGGCCCGAGTTTGACTCCCAGAACCCACATACAAAAAAAGGGCTGGTGATATTGCTCAGTGGCACGGGTGCCTGCTGGCGTGTGGGGTCCTGAGGTCGACCCCCGGTACCCACAAAAAAAAAAAAAAAAAAATTGTATTTTACATATTGGGTATATATTATGAAAGCCCAATTGATGATTAAATGTAGATATAAAAATGAGTTCTGAACTCTTAATAAAAGCTTGCTATCTTTGGTAAACCAGTCTTATATCTTATTAAATTTTTTTTAAACCACGAATTTTTTGTTGGCGTTTGGTCCTGTAATTTATGTTGAATAGCCCCCAAAGCAAGGTTTTTAAAAAGGAAAAAAATCTATCTTTTCCTTTTGAAAGGGTAGTAGGGGGAAGATAGAGGGAGTGGCCAAATCATAACTTACAGGATTATTTTAAAAGCAAAAGGTATTCATTTTAATGTGTTCTGACAGGGGTATGCTAAATGAGTATTTTCTACACCTTGGGTTAAAAAAAAGTTTGTTTTTTTTTAAATCAACTTAAGGAATAGGTAAAGGATTCTCATTTTGTACCATATAAAATGTGCTGTTCTAAGCTTCTTAGAATTGTAATGGCACTTAAGTTTTATTTATTTGGCATAGGCAAGAATGTTATATGAATATGCCTTATATGTATAACTTCAGCAATATTGGGCTTATCTTGTAAAATCTTGAGCCAGCTATTTTTTTCAATCTTCAATGTCAGATAATATGTATAATTTGTACATTTGTGTATATATGTATGCCAAAGATAGTTTAGACTTCATTGCAGTGTTCATTGTAGAAAGGTACCAATGAAAACACAGAAGGAGCTTTATCTGAAGGTCAGACTTGGAGCAATCTCTGCCATTTGGAATACAGTCATTCCCATGCTACTGAAATCCCTGCCACAAGGCCTTTGCACTGAATTTAACATACAATACCAGAAAATAGGATTTTTATTCTTGACAGTGACATTTAATAAGATTATAATCTCAGTGAAGTCACTCAGCTGCTGTTAATCTCACAACCTTTTTTATAACCTGAGGTAGATGGTACCTACTTCATGAGGTTCCGTGGAGAACTTGATGAAATAATGCCTTTAAAGAGTCTGGGCACTGGTAAATAAATACCACTTTCCATTTCCTAACCTTCTGTATAAGTCTTTAGTCTCTGACTTGAGGATTTTGGCCTTCAGTTGGTATTTAAAAATTGTATCTAGATGGTCAAGTTTCTCAGCTGCTCACTTAAAAATTAAATTAGAAATGGCCTTGTGGGCAAATGTCAATAGCAGAAGGAAAAAATGACAACAAGAAAACCGATGGAAAATGTTTTTTCCTTAATAATTAACAGCCATTGTAATGGCTCAAACATCTTCAGTGAAGTTTATAAAGAGATTAACAATGTATAGAATGTGTAGTTTAGAAACATTTTCTCTCAAAGTTTTATTTAACTGTAATGTTCAGTCATTTTTACTCTCTCTTTAAAATACAAGCAGTATGTATGTAATATTTGATATACTTGATGGGGTTTAAATTATACTGATAGGCAAAAGATCTCTGCCAACACCTGAAGAATTTCAGTAGAAGACTGATTACAGTGAAACTTGGTGGCATTATTGGTTGTTTTTCTTTCCCTAACAACCTTTTCCAAAATGAAGAAATAAATTACTGATACATTTGAAATACCAAACAAGATATTTGTGTCTTGTTTCTTGGCACAGATACTTGTTGACAGTTTCCAAAGTTGCTTCTAAAACAATTTATATTTAGTTTTGAAATGCTTTCCTATGTGAAACTGAAAGCCTTTACATGGTCCTTAAAAATACAGGTATTGTCCATATAATGATATAATTGTTGTGAAGCAACCTACACTCAGAGTAATAGGTTGCCATTCAAGGTTTTTCTTATAAAGTGATACATAGTTATTTCTTTAAAAAATAAAAGAAAAAGGATATGTTGTCTAGGAGATATTTTACTTTTGTGTATTATCCAGAAGGTAATTTTCAAAGCGTGGTAACATTTTGAGATATTAATATTAGTAATTGGTAATTTTTTTTTAGTGATCTTTAGGAAAATAGTTGATTGCATATACTATGCAAAGAGATTTGACATATAAAATAAACTTGTCTTTTACTTTCATTGTAAGTGAATGAATGCTATTTATGATTCAGAAGCTTTAGCATCAGTAATAAAGCTTGTACAATATTTTTTTAAAACTTAATCTTGTATTTGTCATTGTCTTTTGTACCAAACATCCAGATTTGGATGTAAAATTTACATATCTAGTTGTCATAATATTTAATATATTAACCTAACTAGAGTTGAGGTATTTGGGGAAGTTATTGAAATAGTTGTATAGTTATTCATTAAGAATACTTAATTTAAAAAAATTTTGATGGTGGATTTGTTTCTGTTTAAAATTTCATCAAAATAAGTAAAAAGGAAGAATTGAATATCCTAAAGATTGTGATTGCTGTGCCGTTCTACTGAATATTTTATCTATGAAGCCACAGAATAAAATAGGTGTAAATGTCTGAATATGTAATCAGTTTAGACATTGTCTCACTTCTTGTAATTAGTTTAAACATTAACTGTCACTTCTTTTTAGCTCATTTAGACCTATTACTGTACCTTCAGTTCAGACTAACACACTTTTCAGGTGCATTAGAACAGTTTCAAGGCTATTGGATGACTGCTCTTTAAAACCTTAGTCATTAACCTTTTTCTTGGCTTTTTCGGCCATTATCCGTATAAGCACAGAATGAACTTTATAGAATTTTTAAAATTTTATGGTGATACAATGGAGTGTACCTTGATTCTAGGATTTCTGTATTTTTGCCATTTGTATCAGTTAAAATTCTTGAAAAGATAACTGTCTTTGCCAACATAATTCTTTGGGAAGGCAGGAAGAGGTAGGCGGGTTTCTTATATTGGACAAATTACTCAGGATTTATTGTGATCTAAAGAAAGCAGTTATTTGAAAGTAGTACTTAAGTACATTTTAGGGCTGACTATTTGAACAGTAGTTCTAGCTAACCATTTTATTTTCATTTATAATTATTTAAAAATGAAGGTGTATTTATTTTGTATTTTGTGTCCTGGGACCCAGCTTATCATGAACTTTAGAAATCCAAGTTACTTAAAAACATTTCATTAAAAAAACTGATTCTGTTTTGTGAAACATTGAGAATATGATACATTTTATTATGAATTTATTGTTTTAAAGTAATTTCTGTTTTAAAATAATGAACTTTGCATTGAACAATGTCTCCCACAGTTTTACTTAATGGGGACTCATACAAAAATTAAGTTACCACTGCATGACTACATTTGTACTCTTGTCATAACTGCACAGTGTTCTTTATATATACAGTATCATAAACCCCCACCATGGATTGATGGAGACAGTGTACGAAATGCATAAGGATTCGAAGAGCCTTGTTAGTGATTTTGCAGTTTTGTAATCTGGAAACCATTGATATAATAGTGGTTCATAAATTGGAAAGCATGTTAAAATGCAAATTCCCGAGTTCCTACTCAGATAATGATTCCTTAGGTCCAGGTAACTTCATTTAATATAGGAATCCTGGCAGTTGACTTGGTCAGTACCTGCATACTCTTAGTCTTGAATTTCAAGAATGAGGGCTCTTGGATATTGCTGTGCAGTGGTTATCATTCTGAGTTAACCAGTTGTTCTTTCCCAGTTCTGATCCCCTTTGTTCTATTTTATATACCAGAATCTTGGGGGCGGAGATGGAAAAGGATTGGGAAGTCTAGGACAAGGTATATTTCCTGGGTCACAGTTACTCTATAAGTGAATTCAGGGCTTGATAAAAGAGGTATCCACAGGTAATCTCTTTGATTCCGTGAATTTTAGGCCTGGCCTTAAAATCTGATTATGGCTTCTCAATAGAGCAAGTTATGAACCTTTCCTTACATATTTTTGAACCTTACTTTTTTTTTTTTTTTTTTTTTTGTGAGTACCTGGGGTCGACCTCAGGACCTTGCGTGCCAGCAGGCGCCCATGCCGCTGAGCGATATCACCGGCCCTTTTTTCGTATGTGAGTTCCGGGAGTCGAACTCAGGCCCTCGCGCTTGCCAGGCAGGTGCTTACGCCGCTGAGCCATCTCACCAGCCCGAACCTTACTTTTTTAAAAGATGCTATAAGACTAGCTTCTCTTAAATAGGTGTTTTGACAACAAAATGCTAAAAATTTTTTTCCATGGTACAGTGAGCATTTGTTACTGATTTCTTGAATTAAATATAATTTATTATCTTAAAAAATAACTAAAATTTTCATTGTTATCCATTTGTGTTGCAGTTGAAAAGTAGTACTTCACTTTAGAAACTTTTGTTTGTAAATCAGTTTTCAGAAGTGTTCAGTTAGTCAGTATCAGTGTTTCAACATATTAGTATTTCAACAAAATTTTAATTAAAAAAAATTTTTTTTTTGTTTTGTGGGTACCGGGGGTCAACCTCAGGACCTCAGCAGGCGCCCGTGCCGCTGAGCGATATCACCGGCTTTTTTTTCGTGTGTGGGTTTCAGGAGTCGAACTCGGGCCCTCGTGCTTGCCAGGCAGGTGCTTATGCCGCTGAGCCATCTCACCGGCCCTTAATTAAAATTTTAAACAACCTAAAGTTTTATGTGGGTTTTGCACAGTTTGTCTTAGCTATAAAAGCTATTAATTGTATCTGTTGTCCTAAAGGCTTTTTAAAACTATCTATGAAGTATATTGAGGATATTATGTACTCCAGGGCCATGGCTTTTTAAGAGTTGTGCTCCGTGGACACCTGGGATCTTGTTGAAGTGCAAAATCTCAGTACCCACCCACTTAAGGAACCTGAATCTGCATTTTAACTAATTCTTAGGTGATTAGAATGCACATTAATTAAATTTGAGAAGTATTGTCACACGGTGGTGAACCTAGGCACGTGCTGCAGGGAGCTGTTTGTATCATTGAAAGCTCTGAAACAGTGTTGGTGAACCTTTAAGCACTTTCAGTGATAACAAACAGCCCACTGAGTCACCCATACCATGGGTTTGCCACCACTGCTCTAAAAGGTTCCCCATCACTGCTGGGATGCAGCTTTTACCTTGGGGCGTTTTGCTTCAGTCTTAAGTCACAAGTTGTTTTTAGGAGTTCCAGTTCTATTTGTATTTCCCATTCCCAGCCTGCAGTACCTTAGAGTACCTTAGAATTTGGTTGAAACCAGCAAAATTTACCTAAGGAATTCTTGAATATAGACAAGCCTAAATCTGAATTGTATTGCTTTGAAATGGTGATGGACCAAAGGTCTAGTCCTGGAAATGCCTATAGTACCTGGCTGAGTAAGTCTCAAACAGCATACTTTTAATTGCTAAGAATCAGAGGAAGAGACATTTTGTAATAAGAAGTTCTCAGCTGATACAAGTGTCATTATGGGGAGAGTTTATGAACAGGGAAAAGATAAATACACTACAAAATTAAGACACATCAACTCTGCCTCTAACATACTAGTCCTAGTCTTGCCATGGGTGTGCTCTGGCCCTTCCTCTTCCTCAGAGTTATTTGCTAGGTATCCACTTCCTGGCCTCCTTTAATTAAGTCTTTTCCCACCTAGTAGCTCACCTGGTAATTACTATCACTCTATTACTGCCCACTCCCTTAATTCCTTTGTGCTACATTTTTCTCTATCTTCATTAGTTTTTTTTTTTTTTTTTTTTTTTTTAACATACTGCATACATGTCTTCTTTTGCTCATTGCTTGTTTTGTCACCATATAAGCTACATCAGGGTAGGGGTCTTTGTTTTGTTTCATATTACATGCCAATTGCCTAGAACAGTGGTTGGCCCATACTAGATGCTAATCCTGTCTATTTAGTTTTTGGATTAATAAATAAACTCTGTCTTTATCTGTGGTTTTATATCTGTGTGTGTATATGTGAATGATTTTATACTAAATACAAAGTAAAATGAGAAATGAATAATAAAGTAAAATATAGTGAATTTTTATTGAGAAATAGGATTTACCTATTTTTATGGATTAATGACCATTTGCAGTATTTTCTTATATATTTTTTAGAGAAAGTATGCCAAATATGTCATTGTTTAGTAAACAGAGTTTACAGTTAGGTCCAATATGTTACGACATTACAGATAATTTATTATTTAAATCAACCACATGAGCTTATTTATTAGGTTAATTGTATTTAATGAAATGTAGCACTGATAATATTGTGAGACTTGCCTTTGTAGCAAGAAGTAATGTATTGGGCTCAGGATTATGCCTTACTACTTAGAACAACGCAACTCTGAATCTAATACTTCTCAAAAGGCTGTTTTAATTTCACTTTTTGTTTATATAGAAGTATTTCACTTTTGATTTAAAGACCATTTTTTTTCTTTTATTTTTTATTTTGTTTCATCTTATTTTTGCAGACAGGCTCGAGGAAAAAGCATCCTCAGATAAGAATGTAGACCCACTTTCTGCTCCATGTACCCATCCTCCAGAAGATCCTTTTGGTTCTGTTCCTTTCATTTCTCATTCAGGCAAGTTACGTATGTAACATCACTATCATTAAAAAGTATGCACAACAACAGCAAAACCTTATGAATATAAAGTGAGAGTAAAAATTAGATGTTAGTTATGAAGGTAGACTAGAGTATTATTTTAACCTTTAGCCACCCTTGTCTTCCTAATGTTTGTCCCATTGGGGATATTCAGGTGTACCTTTGCCAACATAGAAAAATGTTGATTTACATAATAGAAACATAACTATTTTTTCATCTTTATTACTGGATACTATTTTTAAAAACCCATGCCTGAAAAATCTCTCCATTTTTCATAATTAAAATACATCTAGAGATATTTTTATACTTAGCATTTGCTTAAAAATGTGTTTTCCTAGTTCACAAACTTTGTCTTGTAGTTGCATTTAAAAAATAGTAATAGTGTTTTTTTCTTGGGTCACAGTCATTTTGTTTTAGCTACTTTTTTCATGTAGTAGCCCAGCTTTGGATTTCAATCCAGAATTTAAATATTGGTATTATTCACTAGTTAAAAATATTTTTAGTAGTTATTTCAAAGTAATTACACCATTAATACTGGGAAGATACTAGGATGAAATAGAATCTCACTTTGGCATAAATGAATTCTTTGTGTATGTATGATAATAGAGAAAAAAATGAGTTTAAATGTTGGTGAAGGGAAATATGTGGGAAGAAATTATACTTGTAAGAAGGTGAAGATTTAGTTTAAGATAGTCAAGATAAGTCAGCCTTGTTTTTTGGTTCTCTTCTTTTATTCCTCAGGTAAATTACATAGTAACATCATCACTACCATTTTAAAGGTACATGCAAGAATAACACCGAAAGGAAAACTTGGGAATATAAAGCCAAAATAAGAATTGAATGTTTAGGATTTCTGATAAATACATACAGCTTTTGGATATTCAGATTTGATTATTGAGTACTTATAACACAGTAATTGAAATTGTTTCTAACTGCTTTCACACTGCATATTTTAATCTTTGCTGTTACTGAAAACGGTCCATATTCTTAACTATTTTCTGCTTGCTGCCCTCAAGTTATCTCTTTCATGGATGACATGATATCCTTAACTGAGAAGACTGTGTGTATTTACTTAATCTGCATAAATGTGTTCCTCCACATCTCTAATATCCTAGGTTACAAAGGTGATATTTTTTCTTCAATTATAATATCTCAAAATATTCTTTGTTAACTTTCAAAAACCAGTGACTTCAGTTACTCATTTGTGTGCAGAAAGCATTTTCTAGCTTTTTCTCATACTCTACAAGGAGTTGCATTACCCTTTTCAGATTGACACAGACCTCTGCAATGACTTCTCTCTTCTTTCTCCTGATAGTACCCTGGGAAAATGACCAGTAGATTAAGGAACTGGAGTAAATCTCAACCATTGGTCTTTTCTCTGGGAATTCTTATTTGAAGTTGAAGTTAACTTAGAGATTTTGAAGTTAGCAATGTACTTATAGATTGAGCTTAATTGTTGCTATTATGTTGTTTAACTTATATGTATTTAATGCTCTGTTGGGTTGCAAGCATGATTGTCTTTTGGTACTGCCCAGTATCCAACCCAATCACTACCTAATAATAGTCATTGAATGTATGAAAAAATCATGACTAGTTTGAAAAAATTATGACTCTGCTCGCTTTGGTAGCACATACACTAAAAAAGTTATGATTACCCATAAAAGGTACCATTTGATATAAATGTCCTCCCTCCAAAAAGTTTACTAGACGTGTTCATGTGAACATGAACATTGGGATGATTTGGTTATGAAAAATTAAGTAAATAGAATAAAAGAGTGAATGGTCATAGGAGGAATGTGCCTGCAGAGAAAAAAGAAGTAATCGCTGTATTAGCATTGTTAACTTGATATTTATCAGATTCAAAAAAATGTAACTGAAGAAAATATGTAAAATAATGTATTGCCACTGACCTGTGTATTACAAAGCTTAAATAGACTTTATCATATATAATTTTTAAGTGTAAATGAACTATTGGGGGCATTCATCTTCTTTAATAGTAAGATAATTGAATCTACTGAAGAAAAAAAAAATATTCTCCCCCTAAGCTTTAGGGAAAACTTTGAAAAAGAAAAGGGGATTCTATCCAATGATATATATATATATCCAATGAATATATATATTCTACCTTAACATTGTAAGACTAAAAAACTTCTGGAGATTTCTAGGACTAGGAGAAAGAAAGGCAAGAAATGACTCCTAATTATGTGTGTGAGTATACAGTGCAAAATAAGTATATCTGATAAGCCATCTTAGTTGGATTTAAGAGTTAATGATTACTAAACAGAATTATAAGTAAACCATACAAAGAATGTTACTTGAGAATAAAAAGAATTCACGTGACAGAATGGTAAGAATTTAGCAAGTTTTAAGTCTGTTAACATGCATTTAAGAACCACTATCTTGAGTCTAGTGTTCCTTACACTGGTTTTATTAGGAATTGTGTTCTTTTTATTTAAAGCATAAACTGTTAGAACTTTTATTACATTTTTCTTTTTTGGTGGTCCTGGGGATCAAATCCAGAGCCTTACTCATGTTAAGCAAGTGCTTTATCACTGAGCTACACTTTAAATCTTAACTTTGTAATGGAGTAGTTTTTATTTTGCCACTCTTTAGTTTATCATTACTTTACAGTATATTTTTTGTTGCTTTTTGGTGTTGGCAGTCGAACCAGGACCTTGCACGTGCTGGGCAACTGTGCTACCATTGAGTTGTATCCCCAGTCTTGTCTTGTTTTGGAGATGCAGTCTTACTACTTTGTCCAGGCTGGTCTTGAGCTACTGGTTTCAAGTGATCCTCCTCCTTCAGCCTTCTGGGACTGTAGACACGTAGTGATGTTTTTGTTAATCACTGCACATATGACCACAATCCCATAAGATTATATTAAGACTGTATTACTGGGGGTGGGGAATAAAGCTCAGTGGCACAGTGCCTGCCTGGCACATGTGAGGTCCTGAGTTCAATTCCCAGTACAAAAAAAAAAAAAAAAAAGACTATATTACTGGAGACTGGGAATGTGGCTCAGAGGCGTGTGCCGGGCCCTATGATCCACCCCCATCCTCCGCTCCCACTATCTACAGATGCAGTAGCTGTCTTAGTTTATATAAGGGCATTCTAATGTTCACGTGAAATCAATTAACAATTTGTTTTTCAGAATGTATCCTCATCTGTCCTGGCTTGTTTTTTTCAGGGTGGGGTGGGGTGCTTTTTTCAGGCTTTATTTTTTATTAGTACATGTTTGATTTACACGATGATTACATTCCTTGTGGGGAGTTAGTACATCTACATAACACATCCCAATTCTTTTTTACTTTCCTCTCCCCTCTCTCCCCTACCCACTTCTTTCGTCACTTGATCCCCTTTCCGTTTGAAAAAGATCTCCCTACTTCCTATTATCTGTCTTTTATTTTACTCTTAATTTATATTTTGGGTTTCTTGTATAAAAAAAAAAGGATATTTTAAGCTTGTGTGTCTGACTTATTTCACTTGATATTATGGTCTCAAGATATATCCGTTTTCCTAAATATGACTCAATTTTTTTTTTTTTTTTTTAATGTGGGTACCAGGAGTCGGCCCCAGGACCTCACGCTTGCCAGCAGGCGCTTGTGCCACTGAGCGATATCACTGGCCCTTTTTTTTTCCTTTATGTGGGTACTGGGAGTCGAACTCAGGACCTCGCGCTTGCCAGGCAGGCGCTTATGCCGCTGAGCCATCTCACTGGCCCAATATGACTCAATTTTATCCCTTTTTGTGGCAGAGTAGTACTCCATTGTGTATAAATACCACACTTTCTTTATACAGTCATCTGTTGATGGGTATATACACCACTTGCAAGATTTAGCTATTATGAATTGTACTGCTATGTGCATGGGTGTGTGTGTATCACTATAATGTCTTTAACTGTTTCAGGAAGATACCTAAAATGGGTGACATATGGTTGCATATATATATATATATCTATATATATCTATATATATATATCCTTCCCCCCATCCTTCCATCATTGTTTTGACACAGGTTTTGGTTGAATCAGTGTTCAATCTGCATATTTTTGAATATGTAAATATTTGTCACTACTGAGGTTCAGTATACCATGATCACATTTCTTTTCTTCTGTAAGGTTTTGTTTTTCCCAGAATTGATTACTTTGTTTATAATTACTATGGTCTTTGTTTGCTTAGTTTTTTTTTAATGTATCTTGTCATTAATTTATATCCATTTGGAAGTATAAATTCCCTTCTAATTTAAGGTGGCTATCCTTTTCATTTTTATTTGGTTATATCTCTTACAGAGCTCTGCAATCTAGGCAAGACGTACACTTTTTTTTTTTTTTTTTTAATATGTGGGTACTGGGGGTCGAACTCAGCAACTTGCGCTTGCCAGGCAGGCGCTTATGCCGCTGAGCCATCTCACTGGCCCAGGACGTACACTTCTAATCCTAGTGTTTTCTTTCAATCTTTAGCCTTCCTGAAAATTTCTGTCTCCTCTGTTCTCCTTTCTTAGTTTATTGATAGAGCAACTCTCCTAGTCATTTCTTGAGAAGGTATTCATGGTAGGAAATCTTTAAACTTTGCTGCCTAAACAATATCTTTTTTTCCAAAACTGTAACTTACTTGCCTGGGAATTAATTCTAGGGTAGTATAATTTTCTCTGTATTTTATAGGCACTGCTTCATTGTATTCTACATTTTTGCATATTGCTAGTAAGAAATATGATACCATTTGATCTTTGACCCATTATCCATGACTTACGGTGGGTTTCCCCCTTCTCTTTTGTCATTTTTAGCACCTTTATTAACTTGCTATAAATACTGAAGATACTTGACATTATCTTGGGTCTTTTTTTACTATTGTACTTGGGACTTGGGCCTTTTCAGTCCAGAAACTTATATTTTCTTGCTTTATATCTTTTGGTAATTTTCCTTTCCCTCCCTGCCTCCTTCCCTCCTTCCAGCCTTCCCTCCCTCCCTCTCTGCCTCTCTTCCCTTTTTAAAAATCCTGTTAATAGGATATTATGCCTTGTGAATTGATGCTATAAACTTTTCTTGTTTTCCATCTCTGTGCCTTTTATATTTATATCTTAAGAATTCCTCTAAATTTATATTACACATATTTTAAGTTGCAAATAGTGTCATATTGTTTCTTGGCTGCAGTATATTTTCATTTTTTGACGATACTTCAGTTCACATTTTTGTCATGCTTTTTCTTTTCTTGTTTACTCTTTCAATTTAAGAATTTTAACAAATGAATAGTAATTTATTGTTTCCTAAACAAGGTAGCAGTTATACTGAGACTTGGAGGATGTGAAACAATGCCTAGCAGATGCAGTGTTCCTCAGGTGTGAGAAATCCTTTAACTTGGTGGAGATTACTGAAAGGGAAGTGTGATGGGGTCTTGGGGGAGATGAGACTGTGGGAATGCCTAGTCCTGGATTCATTCTTGAATTTCTTGGATCCACTCTGACCATGATGTATTTTCTTAAAATACATTGCTGGTTTTCCTTAATTCATGAAAGATACTGGCCTTTGGTATTTTTTTTCTTCTAATGCTTTTGTGAGGTTTTATTTCAGTGTTACATTGAGTTGGGAGGTGTTACCTGTATATTCTGCAGGAGTAGTGTATGAATTTTTTTTTTTTCTTCCTTAAACATTTAGTAGAATTCACCTTTGAAGCAAACTGGGCTTATTGAAAATTTTCTTTGTGGGAAGACTTTTGAACACAAAATTTTCTTTAATTGATGTTCAACTTGTTTCCAATGTAATTTTTATTTTTGTTTGGTATTTTTAGACAGTATCTCACTATGCAGTTCAGGCATGGCCTTGAACTCACTATATAGCCCAGGCCGGCCTCAAACTTGGGGTTCCTGCCTTAGCTTCCCTGCTGGGATTACCAGCATGCGCCATCAGACCTGGTGTCCAGTGTAAATTTTGAAATTTCTATTTTTAAGGAATTTTTCATTTCGTCAGAGGTACTGGATTCTATTGATGTAAATGGAGTTTTTCATGGTATTCTAGTGTCTTTCTTTTTAAGTGGGAAGAAGATCAAGGAGTGACTTTCAGGGAAGAGGAAGAAGAGAGAAGAGGGCCGAAGGGCAGGTAGCTATAATCAAAGCACGATAAGATACGTGAATGGAAATGTCACAGTTGAAATCCATTAGTCTGTACAATTAATATTAATTATAATTAAAACATGGAAGATCTGTCCAGATATTCCTCCTTTTATTCCTAATAATAGTAATCTGTATTTTTTCCTTTTGATTTGATCAGACTTGGTAAGGGTAGATGAAGTATATTAATCACTTAAGAGAACCAACTTTTGACCTTATTTATCTGTTCTTTTAGTTAGTCTATGTCTAGCATCTCAAACTACGGTTAAGTACTTGATTTACACTGATCTTTTATAAAGTGTAGGTTTTTTTGAAATTATAAGCACTATGTTAGAGGGAGCTCACTTTGTGATATGCTGTGTTTATCATTCCGTTTAAAGTTTTTTTGTTTCCTACAAGTTTTGAAAAGTGTTTTCATTAAATGTTG
Organism: Erethizon dorsatum; assembly: GCA_028451465.1. Classification (NCBI taxonomy): domain Eukaryota; kingdom Metazoa; phylum Chordata; class Mammalia; order Rodentia; family Erethizontidae; genus Erethizon; species Erethizon dorsatum. Next base: position 111,489,610 of record CM051825.1, read on the forward strand.
AAGTCCCGGGGAGTTTAGAATGGAGTTTTGAAAATATTAGAAGTTGAAGATTGCACTGAAGTAAATAGTACTAGAAGAAATAAAAGAACTGATATTGTTTAAAAAAATACTTAAAAAGTAATAAAAGGCAGGGCCGGTGAGATGGCTCAGCGGCTTAAGCGCCTGCCCTGCAAGCGTGAGGGCCCGAGTTCGACTCCCGGAACCCACATACGAAAAAGGGGCCGATGATATCGCTCAGCGGCACGGGCGCCTGCTGGTGCGCGAGGTCCTGAGGTCGACCCCCGGTACCCACAAAAAAAAAAAAAAAAAAAGTAATAAAAGGCAAAAATAAGACATGGTTGGACAAACTGATTAAATGGATCTGTAGATAAATTAAATGAAGCCGGTATGTGGATGTATTCCAGATCTTTGTGTGTGTGTGTGTGTGAGTGTGTGTGTGATACTGGGGATTGAACCCAAGGTTTTTTTCACTGAGCCACATCCTCAAACCTTTTTTAAATTTTTATACAGGGCTTCACTAAGACATTAAGTTACCTAAGCTTGGTAACTGGGTAACTTGAACTGGGATCCCCCTGCCTCAGTCTCCCAGAATGCTGGTAATTGATTACAGATGTGTGTCACCACACCTACCTCCAGATATTTTAAAAAATAATATCTAGCACAATTAGAATATTTCGTGGCTCAAAAAGCCATAATAGTATTGTCAAATATGCTGTAATTTTTATACAGTTTTTAAGTTTAATTTTTAAAATAATAAGGTTCATTATGCAGCTCCCTGAATCTCAGAATGATGAGAAATATGCTTCTGTTTTCTCCATGAACTCATCCACTGAAAATACAGATAAAAACCTCATTAAAACAATGCTGCCAAAATCTGATGAATATTTACATAAGTCTATTCCATCTCGCTGGCTCAACAAGGATTTAAGGTCGTGCACTCTGATCTGATCCCCTTAAGTACAGGTAATTTTTCTCTTCTAGAAACCTTCCTCAACTGAGGTTTCTCATGTGAATCAGGAAAACATGGAAAATTAAATGAATGTGTTCTCAAATGTCCCAATAATGAATAACTAGGACTGTTCTGAACACTGCAGAGTAAAGGTTAAGTTTCCTGACACAGTGGGAGCCTGAGGAGGTGAGTGCTCCATCCTCTGCAGAGACCTGCATATGAAAGGAAGCGACAAGCTCCTCAGTGTCACCGTCCTGCTCCCAGTCTTCCTAGTCCCGTATAGTTTTTAATTAGTTGTAATCATGGTATGCATTTTATTTCTCTTATGAATCTATAACCTAATTTTTTTTGCAATCAAGACTATTGTAATTGCCATTTATGTTCCTCACAACTAATGATCCTGATATCACTACCAAAGACAAAATACTGGGCCTGATGAGCCAATGATCAACTTGTTAAAACTTCAACAGTTTTCACTGCAAATGCCTATTCTTTGGTAAAATACTTGAAGAATGTATACAAAAAAAATAGGAATCAGAAATAATATTTAATTGTACTTGACTATTTAAAAATTATCCTGTGATGAGTACATTCTACCCTGCGCTACATGGTGAGTTCAAGGCCAGACTAAACTACATAGCGAAAGACCCTGTCTCCAAAAAAAAAAAAAAGTGAAAAGTTTGATGCTTAATACGATGCCCTGAGAGATGTTACAGAGGTAGACTCAGTAGGATTTAGTAACTATATGAGAAGGAATAGTTTGCCCGGTGTGGTGGTGCATGACTATAATCCCAGCACCCTGGGAGGCTGATGCAGGAAGATTGCAAGTTTGAGTCCAGTGTGGGCAATTTAGTAACTTAGTCGCTGTCTTAAAATTTAAAAACATTTTTAAAAAATGGGCTGGGGATGTAACCCTGGGTTCAGTTTCTGGTAGCATTTTTGTTTACATACTGACTGTCCCAAGCATTGCTGGGCACGTGTCATTTTAACCAGTTGATTCTTGTATTGAATAAATTTGATAAAATTTTTTTTTATATTTTCTATTGTCTTATAAAAATTAATTTAAAAATGCAGTTTTTGGTCATCCTGTACCTAAATAATTGGACTGGTAAGTGGTTAAAAGGGCTGAGAAGAGAATTCAGGGTAATCCTAAGAAGTTAGAGACGAGAGAGGAGATGGGAAAAACAGGCCATAGAGACAAGAGAAGTAGAAGAGAGCTGACGAAAGGGAAAAAGAATGAATCATACTTTGTGAAACGCTCATGGGGTAAGGTGATTGGAAATACAGTGGTACCTCAGTTCATGAACTTGATTCTTTCCACGATTCTGGTCCCAAACCAAACTGGATGAGAACCAAATCAGATTTCCTCCTAAGGTCAACACTGAAACTAATTTGACTGAGAATTTGACTCCGTTCTCATCCAACTTGGTTTGCGACCAGCATCGTGGAAAGAATTGAGTTTGTGCACAGAGGTACCACTGTAGTCTGTCAGACTTAGCATTTAGCAGTTATTTGATCTTGGTAAGAATAATGTAGTTGGAATCATGATTCCAATGGATTGAGAAATGTGAGGGGTATATAAGAAAATTGAGCTATTATTGGTGGTTATACTTTGCAGGTGCCAGCTGTACCATGAATAGAGAAAGGTAGACAAAGATTAGGAAAGGGATTTTGTGTATGATGTGGGGGTAGGTGTTAATAGAAAGTATAAAAGAGAAGGAATAAAATAAGTGTTCTTAAGAAAAGAAAGACTCCCTCAACAAAAGACCCAAAACAAAGCAAAAACAACAGTGTACTAGAAGAGATGAAGTCAGCATAGATGAAAATAAGTGTCTAACAAGATCTCAGAATTTCTCCTTTCGAGACACCAATACACATGAGTGTGCAACAGAAAATTAAAGAGAACTAATACTCAGTGGCTTCAGTTTTCCCTGTGAAGTATGTGGTAGGGTTGTCTCCTGAGATAAATGAAGTGGCAGTAGGTCCGTGGCTTGAGAAGTTGTATAGTTTGGGTTGTGTAAGCATGGGAGACGTTCTCAGGAACCAGCCTAGCTTGCTGGTGGTTGGTTTACAGTGGTGCCAGTGCAGTGAATCTACTGATTGTTGCAGTTGGTTTAGGAGCGAAGACAGCAAATATAAAATTGTGTGAGATTAGCAGGAGAGATGTGGGAAGAAAGGAGGTGCTGGTAAGGGTGAAGTTGAAGTTGTGTAGAATGAGATTAGGCTGCGTGGAGAAGGTTGCGAGGTCACCGAGGATGATGATAAGCACCTGGATAAAAAGCAAGATGACCTATTACAGAATAGTGAAGTTTCACTAATGAGTGAAGGCGTATGATCACATGTCAGCAAGAAGAAAAGTAGCAGTCCTGGCTGGCTGAACACAAGAAAGAGTACTAGTGTGAAGGTTGGAAAAAAAAGGATACTTAAGTAGCAGGAGAGAGAATATCAGAACCTACTGAGCAAGGGGATTTTAAATCATCACCATTTGAAAGAATCATACAGGAAGTGAAATGTAGAAGAGGCCTGATTTTTCCATTAATTTAAATGGCTTTCTCAGTGTTAGGTGGCATATGTGCAGAAATCGCTCTCTGATGTTTATAACTCAAAGCTCCAAGGAGCTAATGCTTTCTACAGTGGAGGAACAAACAAGAGAAGCCTGTGACACTGGTGTGGAAGGATGCAGGGAGGATGGTAGTTGGCAGGGAGGAAAGAGGTGTTAAGGAGTTGATCACAGAATCTGACGTTGGACTAAGTCTTCAAATTAAGAAAGGATTTTCCAGAAGAAAAACAGGAGGAAACGTGTTCTATGAAATAGCATGAGTAAATGGCCTGGTGTTTTCCAGGAAGCCAGAGGAATGGTTGCTTCTTGTGTCCGTAGCCCTAGGTCCTGTTTCTCTTCTAATCCTTTCCAATTGCGTATTTTTTTTCTTCTCTTCAGGAGCTAGCCCTAGCTTGGTTGGCCACATGGAATCATCTTTCTTTTGTTTGTTGTCTTAGCTTATAACATCACTTTGAGGCTTTTTAAGGAATATTAGCAAAATATAACATTTTGGTAGACCATGTCTTAAAATAGATTTATTTTATTTTATTTTAGTTTTTCTTCTTATTGTAACATTTCTGTATGGGAAAATTTATATTTTATAAATAACCATTGTGCAAAAATAATTATATCAAGGGCGTGTTTGATGATATAAACAAATGTAATGTCTTATTCTCATAAGTTGATATTTCAGTTATCATGAAATTATATTTACTTTTTATTTTAGATTGCTAAACTGATGTTAGTAGCATAATTTATTAGAAAAACCGTTGACTTTGGTATTATGAAGCCCTGGGATCAGGTCTTGGTTCTGTCACAGATTAACTATCTGGTATTAGGTGTTGCTTAATTTTTAGAGTTTTCTTTAATACTAGCTTTTTGATAGAATTCTTGAGAGGACTGAGACGATGTTAGAAAAGTACATACATGGGTAAATATTGGTTGCTATTGTGACTGCTGTTATTTGTAGTATTATTAATAGTATTTTTACTGTTTACTACTAACTTCTGAAATCTTAAGTGTTGAATATGTGGCAGCTGCTCTCCAGGCATGAGTGGTATGGAATTGCAGTGGTAATAAGCTAGTATTCTCTTCATTACTGAAGGAAACTTTTAAAATGTAGAATCTATTTGTGAGGCTGATTTTATTACTATTGTTCCTGTGTTTACTAAAGCCTTAACTGCCCATATTCACTATCATACACCCACTAAAAAAGTATCAAAAGCATGGTATTCGTTCTGTGTCTGGAAACGCAAACCTTTCCCTTCTTCCCAGGGCACTGTTGTACACTGTGTACACCAACACAGAGTGCAGGGTTCTGTGAGCTGCAGGAGAATGTGCACTCCCCAGCTTAATAAACACCCATGACCTCAGAAACATAAAGGTACTATGGAATTCTAGAATTGTATTTGAAGAGTTTCATTAGCATGTAGACCACATTGGTTAGGCCATTTTACATGGCATGTAGACCACATTCATTAGGCCGTATTTCATTTCATTTTTAATTTGGTTTAGGCTTAATTAGGTTTAGATTGATGTATTGGATCATTTTGTAAGCCATAATGAAGTATATAGTTTATTCCTTTAGATTCTTGTATATAATTCTTGAAATCAAGAATTTTTCCATTTCTCTAATTTCAGGATATGAGCAGTAAAGAATATTGAATTCTACTCTAAATAGTAGAAACTGAGGCTCAGAGAGGGCCAGAGACTTCTGTAAGGTCACATAGTTCATAAGTAGATATCCAGCTCTGATTTTAAACTGTTCTATAAATAGTAGCAAAGCAAATAAAATCATTAAACTGTTTTAGAGAAAAATGTATAATAATATGAATAACATAATAGAAATGCCAGTTTTATGGCATTTTTAACCTGGCTGAGAAAAACTGTTCATAACTAGTATGGTGTTTCTCCCCTCCCCTCCCATCCCCTCTCCTCCCCTCTCCTCTCCCTTCCTCTCTCCCCTCTTTGCTTTTTTTTTTTTTTTTTTGAGACAGGGTCCTGCCAGGTAGTTCAGGCTGGCCTTGAACTCACTATGTAGCCCAGGCTGGCCTTAGACTTGCTACTATCCTTGTGCCTCAGCCGCTGGAGTTCTGGGATTATATGCATGCACCACTATGCTCAGCTACTGTGGTTTTCTTTTACTTAAATGATGTCACTTGGCTTATCTTCAGAGAAATAGTACAGATTTTGATAAAACTTTATCCTAATCTGCTAATCTTTGGACTGAACATGATAAATTGCTGGGAAATGATGGCTGGCAGTATGTTACCAATTCAACATGGGTTTTAGCCTTACACCCCTTCCTTCTACTCTAGATGATGAGACAACAGAAGGCATGTAATTACACAGCAGTTTTAAACCATTTATCCTCTTACAATCTGATAGCAAAGAAAAGAACATCAAAATAAAATTTCCTTGACCCTGGAAGCTTCTTACATGATTAAAAGTGTACCCCCTGTTTTATAACTAAAAGAACAACTGCCCTTTAAATGGAAACCTGGTTTTTAAGAATGGTGATGGGAATAGTGTGATGCAAATATTCTCCTCAAATTTGATACTTTCTAAATATTTTGAATTATTTGTTTAAAAGAATACTGTAATATATATAAAAATCTACCCAAAGAAATGTCACCTTAGGCACTGATCACATTTGGCTTTTGAGTTGGAGTCTTGTTTTGTACTGCATAAGACTATGTCATCTTTGAAATCGGAACATCTATAAATTACCTTTTATGCAAACTCACAAACATAGAATGGGCAAATTCATGTTCGTAGATTCATTTGGCAAGTTCATATTGTGTTTATTTGATGAGGTACACTAGTTTTTCAGACCTGCCTAATTGTTTTTACCTTAGTTACACATTTTCCAAATAATTAGAATCAGGATTAGCATGTGGGTTTCTGATGCATAAGTTAACACAATTGTTTAATAGCAGTAAAAATGAATAATAAGTTTTTAGAAGTCTAATACTGTCTTATTTATCTTTGAATGCCATTCAATACCTTGCTGAATGAATTCATTATCAGAGTATACTTAAGTAATCTAATCTCTCACCCCTCTAGTATTTAATTAACTTTCACTAAATAAGATAACTAATGTTCACTCTTTCTGGTAAGTTTCACTATTGTTTTTTCTTTATAGATGAAACTAAGGCTTATTGGAATATTTATCTTCCATGGATTTTGTAAAGTTGAATATTCTTTTTTTTAAATAAAGCCTTACAATATTTCTGGAATTTAACTCTACAAATCTACAGATTATAAAATACTATTAATAAAAGATACATACCAGACGGTTTAACAAAAAAGTATTTGATGAAATGAAAACAATACAGCACTTTATTAGTTTTTTTTTTTTTTTTTTTTTTTAACTTTTCAGACCCCCCCTCCACTGGGGATTGAACCCAGGGCTTGAGCTTTACCCACTGCTTTTATTATTTTGAGAAAGGGTCTCTCTAAGTTACTGAGTTGTCTGGGCTGGTCTCTAACTTGTGGTTCTCTTGCCTTAGCCTCCAAGAGCTCTGAGATCAACACCTGGCTTTAGGCATGGTTTTATAAAGAGGATACAAAAGAAATACAAGTCTGTAAATGTATTTTGTATGCCCTGATGATAAGCTCTGTTGAATTTTTGCTAGTGATCATATTGGTAGTGTTTTTCTTTTTGATTGAATTTTTTGTTAGTACATAATTGTACATAACGATTACATTCATCCCGAGGAGTTAGTACATGTACACACTACATCTTAATTCTTTTTACTGGTAGTTTAATTATAGAGTTTATAGATAAGACTTTGAAGCTAGTGTCATCAGCAAGAGAATCACTATGACCTTGATATAAACACTAAACTTAGGCATGCTTCAATCCCTTACGTATAATAAAGTCAGATGGAATTAAATCTCTAGAAGTCCTTTTGTGTGTTAATGCTTACAAGACTTAGTTGATTGGACTCTATGAAACAGCATTAATGCTACCACAGTTAAAAAGTGGAAGAAAAGAAGAAAAGGCCAAGAACCTAAATTTATAACAGTGCGTATCTTTGAAATGGGAAGAGGTCATGACAGTGATCTGAAATGAGGGAAGCTTTTTTTTTTTTTTTTTTTTTTTTGTGGGTACCGGGGGGTCGACCTCAGGACCTTGCGCGCCAGCAGGCGCCCGTGCCACTGAGCGATATCACCGGCCCCTTTTTTGTATGTGGGTTCCGGGAGTCGAACTCGGGCCCTCGCGCTTGCAAGGCAGGCGCTTAAACCGCTGAGCCATCTCACCGGCCCCTGAGGGAAGCTTTTGAAGATGTGGTTAATAAGATGGAAGAGAAAAAGCTTTAGGAAATATCATAGCTGAGCCGGGCGTGGTGGTCCACACCTGTTATTCCAGCACTCAGGAGGCTGAGCAGGAGGATTGCCCAAGTTTGAGGCCAACCTGGGCTACATAGTGAGTTCAAGGCCAGCCTGGACTACATAGTGAGACCCTGTCTCAAAACAAATAAAAAGCTCATAGCAAACCTTACAGAATATTTTCACCCCAATATATGAGCCTAAATGAGGGGAATTAAGAGGGATTATATGAAAACCTCGTGGCACTATACTTGTGCACCTGACAGTGTTACTTTAAATGCTCTGATTCATTTCTTTTTTTTTTTTTTTTTTTTTTTGTGGGTACCGGGGGGTCGACCTCAGGACCTCGCGCACCAGCAGGCGCCCGTGCCTCTGAGCGATATCACCGGCCCCTTTTTCGTATGTGGGATCCGGGAGTCGAACTCGGGCCCTCGCGCTTGCAAGGCAGGCGCTTATGCCGCTGAGCCATCTCACCGGCCCTCTGATTCATTTCTTAGTGGTATATAGTTAGGTGCTGGTATAAATTATAGTGCAGTGGCAATAACAATAGTAGATTTTGGTAAGTACCTACAAACTTACCAGCTCTGTTTCACACACTTCTCGTGTGTTTTTACTTCGATCCCTGTTACGAATTTATGAGGCAGGTGCTATTGTTCTTCCTACTTTATAGGTGAAAAGTTGAGATACTAATGTATGATTCCAAATAACGCAGATCATCAAAGAACACTTATTTAACATCCTCTGCTGTTGAAGGGAAGTATGTTTGACAGTTTTCAAATGGTGTCATTTTACTTTAGTAAATTCTTATTTTGCTGAGATTACTGAATTGCAGATTTCTGAATAATTAAAGCATTCAGTTATTAGCTTTGAATGACTATCTTGTAATTATGTATGAGGTATATAAAGTAAAGCAATGAAAATAATTTTAATCAGTGTAAGTACTAGTCCTCTTGACATTTGCTTCAGGGACACTTGTCTTAGCAGTTTAAATTGAAACTTTCTTGGTAGTTTATAAGGTATGCAAGAGGATTTAAGACTTCATAACCTATTATTTCTGTTCTTAGTAATTTGCCCAAATCTGCATTGTTTGTGTTAGTCATTCACCTTATTCTCAGGCTTGGATTTGAATGAATTTTGGCTGTTTCTAGCAATCAAACCAAATCTCATAAATGAGAATTCTCTCTTATTTCAAATAGTGGAATCTGGTAGAAATGAAGAATTCAAAGAGCACTGTATTAGCTGTTGACACCTGCATTCTGGCTTATGTGCTAAGTTGATGTGCACCCTCAGTTCATGAAGTAGTTTAGATCATTATTAATTATATGATCTTTGCAGTTTCTTTCAGTTGTGAAGTCTGATTTTATAAGTCTAGGTTTTGAAAGTAAATTCATAATTGAATCCACTGTGTTGAATCTTTGAAAATGTTTGTTCATATTTTTTTTTGGTGGGTACCGGGGGTCGACCTCAGGACCTCGCGCGCCAGCAGGCGCCCGTGCCGCTGAGCGATATCACCGGCCCCTTTTTCGTATGTGGGTTCCGGGAGTCGAACTCGGGCCCTCGCGCTTGCCAGGCAGGCGCTTACGCTGCTGAGCCATCTCACTGGCCTGTTCATATTTAAAAGTAGGAAAAAGTACTCTTAGTATGTTGGCACGTAAGCTATCTGAAAATTTTATTCCATATTTTTTACATAAATATTTATATATTCACTATTTTGAATTTTTTCCACTGAAAATCTTAATGCTATGCTTTGACTTATGGTCTACTTGTTTGTTGTTTTTTTTTTTTCCCCCTTTCTTCCTTTCTTCTTTCCCCCATTTTAGTTTGTCTTTTGAACAGTTTTTTCCCAATTCACAATGTCTGTTGTACAGTTTGGATCTTATTTCCTCGTTACTTGTTTGTTCTTATTTGGGGAATGGATTGAAGTAATACCTCTCAATTGATTAACCCTTTTGCTAAGATTTGCTTGTAAATACTAGCCAATCCCATAGATTTTTGCATGTCATTTATTTATTAGTTACTGCGTAAATAAGTAAACTTGCTTCAGTGTCACTGATTAAAATGCATCTGTTAAGGTACTGAAAAAAGATGAAATTTTTGGTTTGTAGTTCCAAGGCACAAAACAAAGAATATTCTGAGCAGAAGTAATTCTATCAAAACATCATTTCACTATATTTAAGGAGAGAGAAGTGCTCTATATAGAGTCAAAAATGAAAATAATTGGTCAGTGTATGAAGTTTTACAGTGTTTACAAAAAGAGAAAAAATGTAACTGACATAATCCAGACATTTGTTGATGCTATAAATACAGGTTTCTAGTGCTTATTCTAAGTATTGTAGCTCCCTTCCCACCTGCTTACAAAACAGCCATTTTTATGTTAATAATACAAATCTCAGCAAATATGGAGATTATTAGGATTTAGGATATATTGAATTATGAAGGAACATATTTAGGCTTTACTTTTGGGAAATTAACTTTAGCAGTGAGATAATCCTGATTAAATTTCATAGCAAATCAAATGTGTATTATTTAATCTAACAACTGTGCAGAAGCAATCTGTCCCCAGGAACAGCAATGGGAATGGGAATATATGGATCTTGTTTTTGAAATTACAGGAATATGTTTAGCAAAGAAATGGATTATAGAAGTTCATGGCACTTGTAGCCAGAGATCACATTTTAAAATGTACATTGTACATTAACCAACTTTATAAAGTGTGATACTTACTTGACAGTCTTTTGAGCCTATGGAATAGGATTAAAAGCCTTAAAATACAGTTGGGCCCTCTGCATCCTTGGGTTCAACTATGTATCAAAAAGTTTTTCTAAAATATTTGTTTATTTATTTACTTATTTATTTCTGTGGTGCTGGGGATCGAACCCAGGGCCTTGTGCACGCAAGGCAAGAACTCTGCCACTGAGCCACATCCCCAGCCCACTCAAAAAATATTTTTTAAAAATATGTCTGAACAGACGTTTTTCTTGTTATTCCCTACACCATATAGTGTAACAACTATTTACATTGTATTTAGGTATTTTAAGTCAATTAGAGGTGAGTTAAGGTATACAGCAGATGCGTAGGGTATATGTAACTACTGTGCCATATTATGAGGGACTTGAACATCAGAGGATTCTGGTATGGGGGGTATACTATAACAGCCCCACTCAGATACTAAGGCATGTGTGTATGTTGAAACACTTATTTTTGCATAATTCCCATTTCATTCTCAGTAGCTCTATAGTTGTACAGTGAAGAGTGGATGATTAGGTAGAGTGCTGTTACTGCAGAATGTGAAACCTAGCTAGGATTGTTGTAAAATGGCAGCTGGGAACTGCTTTTCTTCAGCAGAAGGTGTTAGATCTGACCCCACAAGTACTTACATTGTGCTTCCTGGTGGTAACCACTTAAATTGCTGGTAGTATTTTCACAGTGCCTCATTGCTGCTCTTAACTGCAGTAGCTGATGGAGTGGAACCTTGGAGAAGTAGAAAATCATTTAAACTTCATTGTTTAATTTGTTTCATTCGTGTGTTGTGAGAATAAGGAAGAAAGGAGTTTGGATATTTTTTCTTGTTGCTTTGGTTTTATAAAGGGGGCACAGTAATAAATAAACTAGTCTGTTTATACCAACCAGTTGCCCATACTCCTTGGCGTTGTAATCTGAAACCATGAAGATGGCATAGATCAGTGTATCTTTTCTTGCTCTTTCTGAAAGCAGTCTTTTTCCATTTCTTTACACCATTTTCTTGATTACAGCTATTTAAAAGTCAGAGATATAATTTCCAGAATCAAAAATGCACCCTTGTATGGTGGGTAGATATACATTTGTTGGTTTCCTTACTTCTTTCTAAAGTGGACCTAAAGTCATCTTGAATTAGCATAGAATTACTCCCTTCACTTCTTTTCTTCCAAGTCTTTCCTCTCATTTAGATTCACCTTAAACCATTGAGCCTGGCAAAGTTACTAGATTGAGTGCGGTGGATCAAACAATTGAATTTGGCTCTTTCCTGGAGATGATGATGGGAGAGGGCTTATTATTATGTCTGGCACAGTCTTAAGTCCTTTCTTCACAATAATAATATGAAGTAAAATCTTATTAGGCCATTCCTGTGCATGAGGACAGAGGAAAATAGCTGTGTTCTTGGCAAGATTCTTATTAGGTTATTTTTTTGCTATGTCTTTATCCATAATAAGGGAATAACAATAAGTGGATCATGTGAAAGTGACACCTAAAAGGGTGTTCTTTTTCTTTTTTCCCCTCAAGGAAAAGGTGCATGAGTCATGGTTCTATTTTAAACCCAGAAAACTAGAAACAAACTAGGGGTTCTAATAATAATATTTAAAAGTTGTATATATGGTATTTTATCATGTTTCTATCAGAGTAATGGACCATGTTTGTATATGCAAAGATGGATTACAAATGGTAAGTAAAAAACCCTATAAATTTGTGTTCCACACTGGCAATTACAAGTATAGTTCTGTGTGTTACTTTACAACAGAGAAATGTTTATCTGTATTAAAGCAACAATGAGAATCTGACAGGGGAGTTGGAATGACAAGTAGAAAGCTACAGCTGTCTTTTGGAAAGCAGTGACCACCAGTTGATTAACAGAAACAGTATATTTTAGGAGGGCTGGGACTGAAATGTAAGAATAACAAAAAGAAGGTGAAGTGAAAGCCACTGCCCAAGATGGAGTATCTGTCCTGTGTTAAATATTCCAGAAGACCTTCAGGCATAAACCTGAATTCCTTAGAAATGGAAAGTTTTCCCAGAGTGCTTGTTACACAATTGTTTATAAAGTTTAATGAGTGTTACCTGTAAGTAAAAGCATACAGAAGCAAATTTGGATAATCCTAGGTTTCATAAAATCAAGGATTCTTTTGTGTAAGGCTTGTTAGCCCCTTTGATGAGCATCTTACGGGTGAGTGGGGTGGAGGCAGCATATAGAGTGCATCCTCTCAGAGACCTGCTTGCCTGAGACCACAGAACAGGTTTGGCTCTTGTTAACAGGAACAGTGTTCTGCAAATTGTACTTTAGGGTTAGGGTTAGGGTTACCATGTGGGTGTGAAGAGTACACATGCAGCTTTCTGTGAGCATACGGCGCACTTGAGGTGGTGATGAGCTGAAATGTATCGTAGAGGAAATGTTCCAGACTGAAGGACATCTTTGTTTTCAGTAACAATCCCTGAAAAGCAGTTCTGTCAATCTAAAAGTAATCTTTGTTTTAATAGAAGTATGCTGTATGGGGCAAGTCACACTTGAGAATCTGCATTTTATTTGGTTAGGATACCAAATACACCATGTAGCTCTTAGCTGGTTTTAAGGAGTAGGCCAAAGCTTATATTTGTATATAAGACTAATCTGAAGGAAGAATCCAGATTCTTCTCCCCCACTGTAGCACCACCATTAGAGTCAGAATTGCCAGCAAACTCTAGAAGATGAATGGGCATTTTCTATCCTTATTTTACAGGACCTCTCGACACCATCTGGCCTGGTGGTCTGTTGTTTTCCCTGGAAACACTTCTCTCTTGGCTTCCATGACATTGTACTCTCCTGGTTTTAGTCCTCTTTGGCTGGTACTTTTTAGTTTGCCTTGCAGGTTCCTCTTCCTCTGCTGATTTCTGTATGTTTTACATGCAAGGGCTCATTTTTTGTGTCTTCTTTTCTTTGATATTCTCCTCCAGGTGAACTCCTTTTAGTCTTGTGGCTATTTCTCCATACCCTCTGCATGGTGATAACTCCCAAATCTATTTGTGTAGCCACAAACATCTACTACTTTCCATTTCCCTGCTGCCCACTTCACATCCACACTTTTTCCCACCTTTGTAATCTTTCCTACATCACAGTCAGTCATCTTTCTGGGATGTAAATCTGATTACACCCATTTTAAAGCTACACTCCATTTGTTTTGAAACCGAGACTCCTTTCCCAGCTCACAGGGACTGTCAAGAGTCGGGCCATTTCTGGTCTTCCTGCTCATCGTGTATAGTAGCCCTCTTGCTCACTGTGCTCCGTCCCCACTGGCCCTTTGTCAGTCCCACACATATTCTGCTGCTTTTATCTGGAGCAGCTTCTTGCTCGTCCTTTGCATGGCTGACCCCTTTTTACTCTGTCATCTTAGCTTTCACTTCTTGGGAAGCTCTTCACTCACTGCCCATAAGAGGTGTATGCTCCCACTCCCCCCCCACACACTGTTATCTCAGAGTCCTAGGCACAATGTTTACTTTCTTCTTTTATTCACTACTTTATCATCAATGTGTAGCTTGTAGTAAAGTGCCCTGTAAAGTGTTTTTTGAATGAAATAAAATGTGAACACTTGAATTCTGAGGTAAAAATATCTCCAGATGTAGTTTCTTTATAGTATTCCTTTATATTTATTGTAACTTTATTCTGAATATAGTTGGTGAGCTCAGAGTAGTCACTTGTTTCATTTGAATATTGATTCAGTATAATGCTCAGGTACAGAGATAAATGATAAAAGAGAATGTAATAAACAGTAATGATGAGAGACAAGGAAATGGTTGCAGTACTGTGGAGTAGGTACTACAGTGAAGGTTTGTACAAGGTTCATCAGGAGTACCATGTAGAGAATAGGTACTTTTTTAGTGGGTGGCTCTGAAGGGTTCTGGGTCTTGAAATACTGCCCTAGTCAGAAGACTCAGGTAGAGAAGGAAAGGTAGAAGGGTATTCATTACTGAGGTGCAGTATTGCATTGGGGAGAGATGTTGAGATAGCAGGTGTCCCTTGATCCCCAAGTCTGTTCCATTCCTGAGTTATTGACAGCAAATATTAAGAAGCCAGACCACTATTGGATTCCTGAGTTAGACCAGGGAGACTTTGGGTATGGCTATAATGAGGATTCCCTTGCGAGACACTGGGGTCTGAAGTAAAAGATGTCGCAGGACAGAACTCAGAGAAGCACACCCTGAGGTATGCTGTGGGCTGGGACTTCAGAGCCCACTGGAAGATTTTACAAAGCCAGCTGCATAATTACAGTTATTCTGGTGACAGCTTAAAGGAATGTGAGTGCTGTGGGTGAAGAGGCAGAGAGGCAAGTGTGAGGCTGAACTACAAGGTGAGAGATTCTGAGAGGATGAATAGGTAAGTGGAAGGAGGGGAGGGAACAGATTCAGACTAAAACCACGCTGAGGTGATCTGATGCCTAGCAGTCTGAGGTCCTGCGCAGGTAGAGGTGCTGCCCTAGTAAACAGCACATCTGAAGAGGAACGATGATCTCTTTTGAAATTACTGAGTTTGACGTAACAGCAGGATAAGTATTCTTAGTGAATATTAGCGACCTGAGTCTGGAACTCAGGTGTAAGATATAGGTTAAAAAGATTAGGAAGCCAAAACTGTTGGTGTACTTGGCAATCAGTGTAGGAGTAGTTAAGGCTCTGGGAAGAGGAGGCAGAGAAAGACGGCGAAGGATAGAGCCCTGGGGAACATATGAATTTAAGAAGATGTTATTGTTGGGCATGGTGGTACATGCCTGTAACCTCAGCGCTTTGGGAGGCTGAGGTGGAGGGATTGCAAGTTCAAGGCCAGACTGGGCAATTTAGTGAAACAGTCTCAAAGTAAAAAAATAAGAAAAGGGCTGGGCATGTAGCTTAGTGTGAAGGCCATAGGTTCAGTCTCCAGTATTGTCCTCTGCACCCCACCAAAGATGTTAAAGAAAAGACTCTATAATCAGACTTGTAGGAAGACAGAGCAGACTTTTCAAGAGCTTGAAGCAGTCATGTGCTGGAGACCACCATGTTCATAATGGAAAAGTAATGGTCCCTCCATCAAAACCTAATTAGTTTTCTTAACTATAGACTATACTTCTAGCCCCAGCTAATTGTTTTGAAAATATTTCATCTTAGTTGAAGGGAAGGGATGAATAACTGTGAATGAATCAGTATAAATTGATTCTCATCTCTGGACAAATCAATTCAGTATACCAATGTATTAGGAAGGCAGTACATTTTCATGTAAATTTATATGCTATATTTCTTTATTATATACCAGATAGTTAAATTGCAAACTGCAAACTATGTGTGTTTGGTGTAATTTCACTGCCAGTCACACAGTTAGCATCCTGATGGTGGGATCTGTCTTAAATACAGTGTGCTTTAATGCAATGTCTTGTAGCATGGTGCTGTAGTTAAAGGACAGTGTGTCAGCCAGAGAAGGTACATGTCCTTGGTGCAGTCTCTGTCTAGTGTCTGTCCTCTGCTTTGATAGGATATGAAGGATGTGGATGCCCTCATGCTAACTCTACACAAAAGATACTAACTTCTAAAAAGAAAGATGCTGATTTAACAAAATTAGTGAAACAAGTAACTAAGCACACAAGCTGTTCATACCAATCTATCTCTTTGGAAAAACTTTACTAAATTTAGAAACATAAGCAGAAAGTTGTTTGGGGAGGGTAGGATGTGAGAAAACAGGTGATGGTGCTTTGGTGGTGGGGAGAAGAAAATTCGCTTGTCTTTTATATTCAGGGTCCTGTTCTGGGTGCTATAAATAAAATTTAGCTGAGGGGGTCT
The DNA here is from genome assembly GCA_028451465.1 of Erethizon dorsatum. Classification (NCBI taxonomy): domain Eukaryota; kingdom Metazoa; phylum Chordata; class Mammalia; order Rodentia; family Erethizontidae; genus Erethizon; species Erethizon dorsatum. Next base: position 111,505,959 of record CM051825.1, read on the forward strand.
GCGATAAGTAAGGCAGGGTGTAGGGTCCAGGGGCGATTATGTCTGTCTGCATTAAAGGACCTGATAATCTCTTGAGAGTCCCATGACAAGAATCGACAACATTATTTTTTCTTTCGAAGGAATGTATGAGGGATATATAATGCCATGTTTGATGCAAATGGATTTTGAAATGCATTGGAATGCTTTAATAATTTTTCTTTGAACCTGCAGGTTCTCCTAAAAAGAAAGTTGAACATTCATTCACGAATCAAGAAGTTAACACTGCACACCCTCTCAGGAATGGTAAAGCAAGTCCAGTGTCTAAAGATCAGCAGATTGGAAAGAAAATTTCAGAGAATTCATCAGTACAAGGTCAAGTACAAAAGGGGAATGATGACTCTGAAAGTGATTTTGAATCAGATCCCCCTTCTCCTAAGAGCAGTGAAGAGGAAGAGCAAGAGGATGAAGAAATTCAGGGAGAACAAGGAGATTTTAATGATGATGATACCGAACCGGAAAATCTGGGTCATAGGCCTCTCCTCATGGATTCTGAAGATGAGGAAGAAGAAGAAAAACATAGCTCTGATTCTGAATATGAGCAGGCTAAAACAAAGTACAGTGACATGAACCCTGTCTACAGAGACAAACTTGGCAGTGGACCAGCCCCAGACCCTAAATTAACAGCACTCCTCACTCCAGTTCATTTACTGGCTGATGCTGGGGTAGACACTCCCAAACAGGAGTTTGATGTATTTGGCGCTGTCCCCTTCTTTGCAGTTCGCACTCAACAGTCCCAGCAAGGAGAGAATGAAAAGAACCTCTCTCAACAGACATTTCCTCCTGTGGGACTAGAGCAAGAGGAGTTTGATGTATTCACAAAGGCGCCCTTTAGCAAGAAGGTGAATGTACAGGATTGCCCTGTAGTGGGGCCTGAGGTACATTCTCTCCCTGGTTGTCCCAAAAGTGTGGATATATTTGGCTCCACTCCCTTTCAGCCCTTTCCCATATCTGCAAGTAAAAGTGAAAGCAAAGAGGACCTTTTTGGGCTTGTGCCCTTTGAGGAAATAACTGGGAGTCAGCAAAAAGTCAAACAGCGCAGCTTACAGAAACTGTCCTCTCGTCAAAGGCGCACAAAGCAGGATATGTCCAAAAGTAACGGGAAGCGGCATCATGGCACGCCAACTAGCACAAAGAAGACTTCGAAGCCTGTCTACCGCACTCCAGAGAGGGCTCGCAGGCACAAAAAAGTGGGCCGCCGAGACTCTCAAAGCAGCAATGAATTTTTAACCATCTCAGACTCCAAGGAGAACATTAGCGTGGCACTGACTGATGGGAAAGACAGAGGGAATGTCCTACAGCCTGAGGAGAGTCTGCTGGACCCCTTTGGTGCCAAGCCCTTCCATCCTCCAGACCTGCCGTGGCACCAGTCTCAAGGCCTGAGCGATATCTGTGCTGATCACAATCCCGTCCTGTCTGGGCGGCCAAGACAGAGCTCGCTGCACGGGTCATTCCATAGTGCAGATGCGATGAAGATGGATGACTTCGGTGCCGTGCCCTTTACAGAACTTGTGGTGCAAAGCGTCACGCCACATCAGTCCCAACAGGCCCAACCAGCTGAATTAGACCCATTTGGTGCTGCTCCATTTCCTTCTAAACAGTAGATACTTCTGATGGATTCTTGGCATTAACTCCTGTTTCAAAAGAGTATGAATAGTTTTATGAACTTTAAAGAAAATTTATTTGTATAGCTCTTTATATCATTCATTCTTACAAGTTAATCCAGATAGGTGATTTTTAAATAAACCAAACAGAAAAAGGAAGTCTCCCTATAGGGTAGTAACTGGATGCTTCTTCCAAGCAGGAGAAAAAGGAGCTGAATTCTGAATTGAAAGCTCTGACAATGGGTTTCTGGTGCTGACACTGGGACACAGAAATGCAAGGGGGCACTTGCAGTGAACGCTCATGGCACCTTTTCAGGTGTGCAGTCACTGAAAAGGGACAGGAAAGCTGTATCATTATTCTTGGTATCAGATATCACTTAAGTGCATATCCAGGTTCATTCCAGATCCAGCATTTAAAACTAGGCTGATTTGTACATATGTTACATTTGTGAATTATTCACACAATGAAAAATAATCTAACTCATAAAGAACAAGGAAGATACTATTTGGACAGTGTAGATGTCAATGCATATACCTTTCTCTACAAAGCAGAGCCAGAAGTAACTATTGTGCCTAAAACACTGTTGCATTTTAAAAACAAGTGCCATTAATATGGAATATCTAATGATAATTATGTGAAATAATGTATATGTTAATTATCTTAATTTTGCCCTTCTACAATGTATACATATTTTAAAATATGTTGTACATGATATATATAATTTTTGTCAATTAAGAAATTAATTTTAAAAAGAGGGAATATCTAATAGAAGCCTAGAACAAAAATGTAAAGAGAAATATCTGGCATTTGGAAGAAAAAATGATATGTAAGAATGAGAAAACATTCAATACTTCAGAAACATTTTATATTGTTTTTAAGTGGCTTCTTGCTAAAACCTTTTATTGTCATGTCCCTAATAAAGCAGATTACTGAAAAAACAAAACAAAACAAAACTAAGAATGAGGAAAATAGGTATATGGAAATTTTCAGGAGAAAATGTAGTTGAAACCCTGAATTTTTAAGATGTTTACAATGTCAAATCACATTGTTTTTAACAATGTGCTTTATTAAATTACCACCTTCATCATATGTTCCCCAAGTCATGAGCAACAATTAGCTTCTTTAGGTTTGGAGGGTGGAGTAGTTTTAATAAGGTACACAGAGCAGATACCCACAAAGCCTTATAGGCAGGACTGCTTCCTGCTGTAATACCTCTGCCCTGGCACCAGACCTGAAAATGGAGTGAGGAATGAGAGGGCGAGGGCTAGCATCTTGATTCGCTAGCCAGTTGTCTTTACTGAAAAGAATCCAGCTACTACATGGCCTTTTTTTTTTAAACACCACAAATCCTAATTAGAAACTTGAGATTTTATAGATATTTAATGATAGTAATTACATATATGGATTAATGTGAACACAGTATCCAAGTTTCCTGTGTGTCTATGTTAAGTTATAATTGTCTTTCACTATCAGCTTAACATTTGGAAATTTCTAGAACTGTTAAAGCTATTTATAAAAAGGGGTGGAAACTTTTCAACTCACTCTCTCCTTGATTGCTATATTTTAAATTAATTCTTTGCACCCAATTAAAGTGTATTTTATGAGTAATCTTAGTAGAATCTCAATTGTAGTATCTCAGTAGGATATTTGTCTGTTTTCAGTTCTGAACTTGGAAGGAAGTGTATGTAACGAAACCACATGTTCACTTTTGGTTGCTTCCTTTTTCTTCCCTGTATGGTAACTCAGAAGTTTGTGGGTGGGGAAGAAATCTGTGAATCACAATGCAGCAGAGGCTGACCAAGCAGTATATTACTACTCACAATTGTGCTTTTAGAGATGGACTGCACCAGTTGTCCTTGTGCCAAAGGCAAATATTATGTTTGCACCTTTTTTTCCTCTCTGATTCTCAGGTTAATACTGCTAATGCAAATGTTCAAGTAGATGTTCTTTAAAAACAGAGTCAAGTGATACTTTTTTTTTTTTTCTCGATACTTGCTTTTAAAAGTGAAGAGTAAATTCATGAACTACAGTAGGTTTGTATCAAACAAGTTTTTAAAATGGAAACCTGTTGGTTAATATGTACACAATGTGCTTCTTTGACTATTACAATCCTTGGTCTCTGCTAGACCTCACGAGTTCATCATTTAGAAGGGTAGCAGATGAACTAATGAGGTCTCCTTGGATAAAAATACCTAGTTTTACTTGCTTTTCAATACTCTGAATAATTTTAAATAATCCAGACACCAATACATACAGACCTTTTGGCTTATAGTATCAGATAAATTCTAAGGAAAGAACTCTGCCACAGTTTAAAATATTTACCTTCTTGTTTTTTATAGTATATCTTATTGATCTTCCTCTTCTGAGATTGTTGCTTAGAGGAAAGGTCTAGGATTATTCAAGGGGATAGAAATGGGAAAATTCCTTTGTTTTGAGGCATTTCCCCAAAGAGCAAAGATTTATATTTTCCATTTTCACTTATCACCTCTGCCACCATGGTCAAAGTGTCACAGCTGATGGCCTAGGTAATTTCCTTGTGACAATTAAACTCCCTAAACACGGGAAAGCATTTAACATAGTACCTGGCACACTGCACTCAGCAAAAGTTTTGCTCTATTATGGGACTGTTTTTTCCTATTTGGGTGTGCCCTGTGCCCTAAGGATGCATTGTAGTCCTAACTACACCTGCTATACTTGAACATCACTAAGGGAAGTAACATGAAGCTAGCAAAAATCTGAGGCCAAAGTTGTTTCCTAACAGCTTTAATAATGCTTGATTTTCAATCATCTTTTAAAAAAGTGGACCATTTGCTTAACTGTCCTAATATCACCTCAATAAAATGTTAGTATTAAAAAGATCAGCTTTTTAATGCATTGAGGACATTATGCATTAAGACAAAAAAATTGGACACAACAATAGGTGGAGGAGGAAAGGTTGCAGGTTGGATGAAAATATAACTGATTAGAATATTCAGAATTGCATGCCTCCCCCATCTCTGGCTATGTGTGTATGGGGCATAGTTAGGACATCATCTGGACTTGCAGGTAGATGTCGCTTTGAATATGACCCTGTGTATCGTTGGTCAGCAGTGACAGACTGTTGTTCTCGTCATGCTGGTAGAAGAGATGAAAGTGGAGCCCACTCTTCTATGCTGGTGTTCATCAGGCATAGAGTCTCACTAGTCAGCTACTCTGCTGGGTTTTCTTTTTAGGTTTCGGTACTTCACATAAGCACTGTTAGAAGGTACAAGTGTATGAATATCACTAGTTCTGAGCAGTTTGGGTACATTTGTTTTAACATATGTAGAATGTAAGGTTTTTTTTTTTTTTTTCTTTTTGGCAAAACTACTCTTACCATTTTAGGTCCAATTATTGAGTTGACAGTCTACTGTGAGAATGAGATGACATATCTACTGTGAGAGTAACATAAATGATAGTTCATTTGAAAACTTTTATACTCAGTGGTGTTTTATATGTTAAGATTAAAAATATATACAAACACACATCACATCACTCTCCTGTGGAGTTAATGTGAATTTTTAAAAAGTGGAATTGCAACTACAATCATATCTAAAAGAACATTCACTCATAGTGAGGGTTTACAAAAGCCACTAAAAGAAGAAAGTAAATGATGAAAATGCAAAAGTTCATCATTTTGGGGTTATTTTTGTTTTATTTTAAAATTTTTAGTGTTACTTTTGAAATGTTTTTATTACTGTTCTCTTTTTGTGATTGAAAGTCATCTAATAGCAATATAGAAGCTACTTTTTAATTGCTGGCAAACAGCTTTAAGTGCACTTTCTTTGATTATACTTCCATTTTTTTGTTAAACTTGAATTTCTGAAGCCTTTTATGTACCACTAAGCAAATAATTTTACCTTTAAATAAACCTGATTTACATCTTTATTATATTTCTAATTGTTGTAAAAAGGACTTGCTAAAGTATCTTTAGTCTTAAAATATAGCTGGGAAACTTATAGAATAAGTTGCTTTTCCCCCCAAATCTAATTAAGCACTAATTTTATTACTTTATTGTCTTTACATTGCTTATTCTTGAATTCTGTCCTTGATTCACTTTATTTTGTTTGAAATTTAAAGTTATTTTCTTACTGTATTTATCATTCTTTTTTAATAATCTGCTTTCTTTAAATGCAATAAATCCCCAATGGATTGCCTATTCTTTATAATCAGTGACTTTGGAGTTTTTCATTATTTGTCTTATTAAAGTTTTGGATATAAACTTCTATTCAGTTCTTTCATTCATACTATACACATTAAGGGGTGTGGCAGCTAGTGGAATGAATACAAAGTAAGACTGGATCCCTGTTCTTAAGGAGCTTACAGTTTAGGATTTAACTAAGAAAACCCATTTTGACCTGAAATTTTTGCAGTCAGAATACTTAGTAGCACAATTATTTTAGTCACAACTGTAACTGATACAGTGATGACAGCAAGGCAAAAAGATCTTGAAGTGCCTTTTAAATAAACTTGTTTAGCATAGTTTTTTGTATTATTTGTACTTTGATTTTAAAACTCCTAGAAGACTGTTACCATATATAACTTAAAAATTTTTGGTTAAATAAGTCCTTGACTGTCAGAAAAAGAGGCTTTGGCACACTAGAGAGAAAAACCTGGATTGATGGACAAAGTGTGTCGGGCTGCCTTACCATCCTGCAATGTATTATTCCACAAACTGGAGTCTAGATTGGTGGTCACTGACAGCTTTCTCAACCAAAAGAAAGATTCATCTTACCTGTTATGAATGACCTTTTTCTTTTTTGTAGTAGTAACATTTATCTAAAGTTATGTGAAAAATGTGGGCTTTGTATCTTTTTAATAACACAAAGCAGCAAAATGTGAACTGATTAGGAAAGTTATATAAAAGAACAATTTGCAATGCATCATTGTTCAAATTTAGCTAAATACTTCAGAGAAAAATATGTTGACTAGTTTTCAATAATTCCTTTTTAAGGAAGCCCAGCTCAAGCACTGTATGTAGCATGTAGTTAGTATTCTCATTTTGAAGGCATAGGCTTTGCAATTTCATTTGTTATATTTTAAAAAGTTCGGACAGCTGGGACAAATGAGATTATATGATACTAGGTAGTACAGCAGTTCAAGGCCTTAGTGGCTGTTCAGTTTTGCTATTGAGGATATACAGACTTTTCACAAGAGGGCCTCCTGCTAATTCTTTTAGGAAAAAAAAATCTTTTTTTAAAGGTAATTTAGTTCTGGATCATTATCCCATTAACATGCAGAAGTGTGGTACAAAACTGAAATGGACCACAGTACTCTAAAGCATCTACACCTCTTCAGTATAAACACAGTGACTGTGATAATGGGTATGGAAGGTACTTCTGCCCCTCAGCTAACAGCTAAGCTGATTCTTCCCACTCTTGGGCAGGGGCGGAACTACTAGGAATGACTTGGAGTAGGTACAGACCTAGTCAGCACAGCAACAGGAGTGCAGGCTTTGCCCCTTTACATTTAATACAGGGCAAAGTACATCTCTAGTAGGTACCTGCCAAATGGAGAGTTGTACACCTTCCTGCCAGTCAATCACAATCTTCCAATCAGTTACTCTGTCCAGGAGGGATGGTGTAAGTTGTGACTGATAGTCCCTGATTCTTCATTCCTGATTCTAAAATACGATTTTAAAGCTGTTACGTACTATAAAGAATGACAAGCAGCACTTAACATATTTAGTAAACTCAGTTTATTTACATAACACATTTTATCATGCAGCTTATTGAATTGCACTCAGTGTAATAAAAAGACAAGCACTATCTTGCTATTTGAAAATGTCTTTATACCTAGAAAGAACTGTTGTTTAAAGAGTTAACCATAACCCTATAAATCGCTATGATTTAAAACAGCCATAGATAATTTTAAAATGTAAAGTCTGTAGATAAAGACCTTTTATTGTTTACACATAGGTACAATTAAAACTAGTCTTTTTTTAGTACTGTAGCTGGATAGTATACTTTTAGTCTTTAATAAATTGATAAAACAATAACTTAAATATACGTTATTACAAGGCTCAGATTTGTAGGCAACTTTATTCTTTAATGTTAATAATGTCTTAAAAATTTTACCAGTAGTGCTGTGCACAGTAGGTGGTACATAAATGCTGACATACAGAAGTGTTTTATAGTTGAGGGCAATCTACATTCATTCATTCATTCCTTACTTTATAAGCCTTTTATGTACATCATTGCGATGATGAAAATGAAAGATAGCTTTCTTACAGTATTTAACATTTTCATAAAACATTGAAATGTTTATGTAGAATAATTCTGCCTACAGTTAGACCTATATGTCTTCCTTTTAAATTCAGAGAAATAGTAATTTTAAAAGATTGTATGCTGTTTTTATACATTAACTCTGGTGGCAAGTAGTACATCTATATACTGTGACTAAAAAAAAAAAAAATATATACAGGAATTTAAAAAATTGAGGGCCAGTGGGATAGCTCAGCAGTGTAAGCGCCTGCCTGGCAAGCGTGAGGTCCTGAGTTCAACTTCGGTACCCACATAAAGGAAAAAAAGGGCCGGTGATATCACTCAGCGGCACAAGCGCCTGGCAAGCCCGAGGTACTGAGTTTGACTCCCAGTACCCACATTAAAAAAAAAAAAAAATTCCCCCTCATTTTTAACTTGGTATATTAACTATGTACTTACTTAGTGTATTTTGTTTGGCCAAAATGACAAAACGTCTTTTTAAAAGCAATGTCATGTAAGCCAGTAAAGGCTGTTTTAGAGAAATATGTCCTACTGTCGCACCAAAATGTTCTAACATTTAACATATAAATCAAATTTGTGGCCTTATGAGGTACAGTAGCCATTTTCAAAGTAGCATTCCATGATCACAAAGGATATGCCAGCATGAGCCCTTAACCTTACTAAAAGGGAGGTTATTTTCTAACAGCTTCCATGAAATACCAGTATGGGGAATTTATATTCCCAAAACACTATAGTGGAAAGAAACACATTTTACACATGCATAAACTGAGGCACATTAAAGTTACTTTCCTAATACTGGATGTACAAAAGGCATTTTTGGAATAAGCTTCAACATCAATCAGCATTTCTTCTGATATTCAGTTAACGCTACTGTTCAGAAAATATACAGCAAGTAGAACAACTTGTCAATTGATTAAGAAACTTTGGTATATTCCAATAAACATAAGATTTATGAATGTCTGCTTTATGGGATTTAATTTATGCATATGAAAAACCAAAGAACATTTTACTCTGTATGATAGAGCAGTAACATGTATTTTTTTAAGTATTAACAATAAAGGGCAAGTTTAATGCTTTGAGTCCAAATTTTAGATAGTGTTTATGCATACTGAGTCACCAATGTAATGCTAATGCATTAATAAACAGAAAACTAGAGCATTGGTGAATCATCTCGTCAAATGGGGCATCTGCATGAATTTGTTCTAAGGCTTAAGGTTCACTTCAGGGTCAAGACAGGGCCATCTAGACCCTATGGCCTTAAGAGTAGCACCCAAATAGCTGGAAATCCCCATCATCACGAAATACAGAACTGCAGATTCAGAAAGGTGAAAGCTCTTCTGGAATTCTGCATCAAAATCTTCTGCAATCCACTCTCAGGAACTCAATTATTACACGGAATCAAATAATATTTAGAACTAAAAGGCATAGGTGGCTAATGATTTGCTTATTAGACCACAGAATTTGTCATTTAATTATGTCCTGTTTTAATGTGACTATTACCAGATAAATAACAATGAGTATTCTTTTCATTTTCTCAACACCTCTCTCAAAGGAGAAGTTTAAAGTTTTTGTTCTGGTAAACTAAAAATCCAGTATTTCTCAGAAGAGGAGAACCTATAGCTAAAGGAAATAATATCTTAAGTGCCATTTTCTCACAAAATGTGTGAAGGCTGTGATTATTCAAAATCACTATCTTAGCTAGTATTTAGCATAGGCTGTAACAATGTTCACCTTGATTAGGCACTTAAATTTGATTATTTAATGAAAATACCTTCTATTAAAGTAATCAGACAGGATGACTCCATTTCCAATGGAGGTGAGCCCTTCCTAAGAAAATTAAGCTGGTGTTAATTAAAATGAATCCTGTTTCTATGCTAGTCTCACATTCATTGTTGCTATTCAGATGTTCTTATGATTGCCAACTAATGTTCACTTTCCGTACAAGCAGCCAATTAGTAGTTTTCAGTGTCTGTAAAGCAGTTATTACTGCAGATCTCTAAGTACATTTTTCCATTTTTATGAAGCATTACTCATGATACATTAAACAAGGGGAAAAAGCAAAAACTAATGGGAACCTTAGAAACAGTGGGGTATATAACTCCCCATTATATATTGCTTAACAACTGAATTCATCAGGTGGCCATACCTGAATTCACAAACGGGAAACATAGTCAGGACAAGGTTTGCTATGTCTGTACTGCATGACATACACTGTTGACTGATGCCACCAATATAACATCACTACTGCAAGGATGTGCCATATTTGGTGGCTTGATCCGAGGTAGTTTAGTTGTCCTGTAAGGTAAAGCAGAAAAAAATTAATATTGATTGCAGTATTTTGCTATTAAAAGAAAAAACACTTCTACTTCTGGCCTTGGGAATATGGTTTAGCAGCAAAAGACAAAACAAACAAACAAAAACCTGTGGGAGTTTCAGTTCCTAAAGACTCACTGGAAATTCAGACCCAGATGTTTAAAAAGGATGAACTCATTTGAGTGTAATTTTAAGCTTTTATTCATTAAGTGCACAGGTGGATTTTAGGAACGCTATTACCAGTGTGTGTTTAAAATCTAACTTGCTTAATTTCAGGAATTTCACCTTTTGCCTCCCATGTCTCATATCAGGTGGAAAAGAAAAAAATTATTATATGACAGAGGCAAAAGAAGCTAGTGTTACAAATCAGGGAGTGATTTAGTCTGATCTGTGAGCAGATGCACTGTTGTGTTTGGATATGAATCTGTCAGGAGTACTTTTTATTTTATGCTGATGAACAAGGAGAAAAAGCTCACATCTGAATCTTCTGCCTTCTGACTAATGGAATGAACTGCAAAATTCTGTAATTAGCAATGGGCTACTTAACTAAGGTTGATTAACTGACATACAACTTCAGAGAACAACTTAATTTCTCTTTGTAGTTGTATGTTAAATTCCTAGGAGACCAGATAATTGACATGTTGGAAGCATCTTGATTTTTCTCATTAAAGAACAAAATACAGAGCTACAACAACGTAAGTGTAAACTTTTTCTTTTTCTTACTCTTGGTGCTTCTATTTTCTTGCCAAGGAATAATACTTGGTACAGAACATAGATTTTAAAGTAATTTAAATACTTACGGGTTCTTAGCCTTCTTATTTTGGAGGGAGGGCATGGCCTCCTTGGACTCCTACTGAAAACTACAGACCCATTTTTAGAAACAAAATAAAAGGATTACAAAGAAAATGGATTGTCTTTAATACAAGTAGGAGAGATCCATTCAATTCCATCCATGTACGCCTTGGAGATCCTTGGGCCCATCGAACAGCACTGTGGTGTTTATGTATTTTAAAAAATTTTACATGAGCTGAATTTATGTTCTTAGGTTTAATTTTTTTAATTTCCCAGTACCCACTGTCTGCATGGCCCAAACTTCTCTCATACCTGGGACAAGGCGCTTACCCCTGAACGTGTGAGACCATCACTGCCAACTGGGAAGACATCAGTTTTTATGGTCTCCACATCTTAACAGTTCTCAGGCACCTGCACTCAGCCCCACAGCTACATGGAGCACACTTCACGTCAAGCTCATCTTGGAGGAAAGCTCACTTACATAACATTTGAACTTTTATAGGTGTCCTATAGTAAATAATTCTTAGCCTTTCATTTGAATATTTTAAGGCCTAAAAACACTATGGCCATAACAACAGAGTATATTTTCAGGTTCAATTTTCTACTTGTCTGGGATGAATCAGAATTTTTAAAAGAATTGCTAATAAAGTGATACAAAAATGTATTTTCCCAGAACTGCTTTCTGAGGAAAACTCTGGTCCTGCCTGGAAAATGGGTGCTTTTTAATACAAGGACATGTCCTAGGTATGTTCCTGAATTCTAATGTTTACACACTCAGGGCCTGTATTCCCACTCTTAAAGCTCAGTGGTGAAAACCTAAGCACAGAGGAATGCCTGAGGACCCATTCTCCTTTTCCTACATGCAAGAAATGGCACAATCCCATATCTAATTCCCTGCACAAGTGACTCATAACCCAGGAAATAGGAGGGACGAGTTTGCAGTTTGTATTTAAACTGCTCCCTTTCAGTCCTGCAAATTGAAAAATCACTTTTTATGTACTCAATGTTATTCTTGAGTTGAAAATAAAGCTTTCCTGGATCTGTATCATTCTGCCCCTTACTAAGCTACATTTTACACTTACAAGACCAAATTGAAGGAAATGAATATAATAGTAATTGCTAACATTGCATGTTCACTACCTGCTAGGAACTAGACTGTTCTATGTGCATTTCTCCATCTAATTCTCACTATCTCTCCAGGAAAGAAGGTATCATGTCCATGTTTCAGATGAGGAATGTTATGATTTAACCTAGATGTCCCCACAAAGTTTCATGCACTCATAGGTGGGGCTTTTAAAAGGTGACTGGGTCATGGGGGCTTATAGGTGACTTGCTGTTAGCAGGTGGGGTGTGCCTGGAGGAGGTGGATGGGGGGGTGTGGCCTAGAAGGGTATGCGGCCTCCCTCGGCTCCTCCCTTCACTCTCTCTGCTCTCTGTATGCCAAGAGGTGAGCAGCTTTCCTCTGCCCAGGCCTGCCCCCCCGGCTTCTGCCTGGAACCAGCTGACCATGCAAGGACTGAAATATCTAAACATGAGCCAAAATAAACCTCTCCTCCCTTAAGTTGCCAACACCAGGTGTTTTGTCCCAGCAATGATGAAACTGACCAAGACATAGTAGCTGGAGCTGAGAGTTTAAGTAACTTACTTGGCTCGTGCAGCTTACCACTGAACCTAAACAGACTGACTCTGGACCTACCATGTCAAAAGAAGCAAGAACAAGTTTTGTAGAAAGAATGTTGGTCACTCTGCACTGTGTCCTCTTCATTATTTTCCATCAGAAATTTTTTCCTCTGTATTGAAGGACAGAGAAGTAACTAACTTGTGAATATCTTGGGAATGTGAAGACTCAACAATTTTCTCTCTTGGCTCTAGTGCCAGGAAGCAAAAGTGAAATTACAGTAAGGAGGGTGTCTTAGTTACTTTCCTCTTTGTTGAGACAAAATACCCGACACCCAAAGTTAAGGGAGGAAAGGTTTATTTAGCTCAGTTTGTAGGGGTTTCAGTCCATAATCAGCTGGTTCCAAGGCAGGGTGACTTGGCAGACAGGAGTAAGAGAGGAGAAACAGTTCATGCTGGGCAGAAGTAGCAAAGCAACAAGGGATGATCATGGCTCTTTCTATCCCTTATATCTTATCCAGACTACTTAGGGTTGGTAGCACTCACATCCTTAATCCTAGTATCCTTGATCTTAGCTTTGCACCATGAATTAATTCCAGCATCACACACTCTAGATCCAGCCACTTCCAAAACCCCAACTATGACTACATGAGGCTTTGGGGAGACATCCAGACATAAGCCACAATATTCCACCCCTGGCTCCCCAAACACTCATGTACATCCTTTTATGTAAAAGACATTTAATCCATCTCCAGGAGTTGCCAAAGTCCTAAGAGGTGCAGCATTGCTGAAAAGTCCAAGTCCAAAGTCTCCTCTGAGATTTAAGGCAAACTCTTAGCTGTGAGCCCCTGTACAAATGAAAAGGAAGTTAAACACTTCCAACATTCAATGTCACAAGATAGATATTACCATTCCAAAAGTTACAAATGGGGGATAGCAAGGAATGGGAACAAAGCAAGACCAAAATCCAGCAGGGAAAAAACTAAATCCCACAGTTTCACCTCCAGCATCCCTGGCATTCTGTGGCAAGTTGTGAACTCCAAAGGGCTTGGGTGTCTCTGCACCTACAGCATATCTGGTGGTGGCACTCTCATGGTTCTTTGGCTGGCTTTGCTCACTTCTTGAAGCTTTCCTTGGATCATCCACTTCTTGGCTTCTCCAAACTTCTGGGGGCTCCACTGAACCTTTGGCTTCACACACTGCCCTCTCAGGAGCACACTGCCTGGCCTCCTGGGTCTTCTTCTGAACTCTAGGTGGAAGCCTTTCTGACCCCACAACTCTTGCATTCTGCATGCACCTAAAACCAGCACCATGTAGCTGATGCCAAGGTGTGCCGCCAGCTGGAGCAGTAGCCAGGCTTCCTTCTTTTTTTGGCTGTAGGGGTTGAGTGCTGGGATCACTGAGCACTCTGAACCCAATCCAGAGGAACAACTTCCCTAGGCCACTACCATTCTGGAACATGGTGCTCTGGGGCTCTCTTCTCAAAGCAAAGTCTTTCACTTTGGCAATTTTGAGGCTGCAAAGGGTGGAGTCCTGCTGCTTCATGTGATGCCCTCAGGCCATCTTTTCTATTCTCCTATTCCTTCTCAGCAATCAAGATCTCCTCTGCTCTATCTTTGCAGTCCACAGTTTTACTGGAGCTTCCTTTTAGCCAAACTCACAACATTTTTAAATTATTCTGCTGGGCTCTTTGCTCTTGATTCTCAACATAAATCTGGCTAAAAGCCCCCAACAGTAGCCATGCCGCCACCTCAACATTAGACTGCCTTGAAATTTCTTCTGCCAGTTTAATTAGTCCACCACCCTTAATCTTAGTCTCAAGCAAAGTCTCTGGACATGAGCAAAATGCAAACTTTCTGCCAAGGCATAACACACATCGTCTGGAATCCAACAACCAATGTAGTCCTTTTTCCCAGCAGAAACCTCCTGAGCCTGGTCTTTACTGGCAGCATTTGTATCAGCATTCTGGTCTTCTAAGCTCTGACCAGAATCTCCCATCAAGTACAGCCTGAGGTGTTCCAGCCCTACTTTTTCAGCTGGCATCTCCAAATCTTTCCTAACTCTTTCCTTCCCACAAGCCAGCTTCAAAGGCTCCTAAACCACTCAAACAGGTACCGTCACACCAATGACCCCACTTCTGTGGTGCCGAATTATGCATGAGGCTTTGGGGGGATATCTAAACACAAGCCATAATGGGGGAACTACTGTTTTATGATACCCCTTCTCTCCCACTGAACTCAATTCACTGAGAGGATGACAGGAAAAGTTTATGAAAGCCCTTTAAAAGCTGAAGTTTTAGATAATATTCGGGAACAGAAGAATTATTCTATAATTAAATATATTGAAAAAAGAAATCTAAGTTTTGATTCTCTGAAGCATTTACTTTAAGCATACATTTTGGAAAAAAATTACAAAACCACTGTAAGAGATACCTACCTGGAAAGTAACGTTCTGGAACTTTGGAAATGTAGAATAGGAAAGCAAGAAGAGCAATCACATACATCACAATTACACGGGATGCAAAGTCCTAAAAAGCAAAACATATTATATGTATATACTTTTTACAGATTTTCCTGTTGCTGAATTCTCAATTTATTATGACTATAATGGTAGAGTTAAAAATTGTTAAATCTTAACTATTTTATGAATAGACTTCAGTAACCCAAGTTTTGCTCTGATTTCTTAAGAATGGAGCACAGCAGATGCCCTTAAGGTTAGATTACTAAAGGAGCTAGAGTTTTAGCACTACTGAGGGTCCTGAAGGTGTCCAACTTCTCCACGGTGTAGGAATAGGGTAGAATGCAAATGGGAACAGATACCAGTGATGCAAGCAAAGAGATTAAACACCAAGGACTTATGGCCAGGAAAGACCTAAACATTTCTGCCCCAGATAGAAATTTTTTCCAGTACTACAGATAAATGATCTTCTCGGGCAATACTATCTGCAGCTTTCCAACTCACTGTTGATGCTCTGCTGGAAAAGTTTTACTGGGTCCTGAGAAAATCAGCCAGTTATAACTTAAATGTACTGTTTGTAATTCTGGTTATAAATCTAATTTACCAAGAACTCATTTAAGAAATAAAAACAAATTGTTTCTCTTTCCTCTTCAAATACACAAGAATTTTCATAGCCCTCCTTAAATCCTATATTCCTCAGGTTAGTCAACTTCAGATTTCTCAAACATTCCAGAACAGTCGTGGTGATACTATGGCATGTGTGTTATTTTTTAAGACAAAAGATGTTAATGTACGAGTTGTTTTTTCTAAACTAAAACCTCAGTATTCAGGTTTAATTGCAGTGTTGGCACTTGGTGATAAATAAGTGGGTTTTGGGTTGCAGTTTGGGCACTCATCTCTAAAAGGGTTGCCATCACTGCTCTAGAATATAACTTCACTCGTCTCTCTGGATAACCCAGAAAAACTTTTCATCTTTGGTAACAGCCTCTCATGTTTTGAAAATCATAAATTAGAAAATTTCTCTGAAGTTTCCTTTTCCTTCCTCACTGGAATGATCTGTGCTTATATCAGAATTCTATCTTCGAGAACCACTGTCTTCTTATGCCATATTTCTATTTTAAGATTTCTGAACGTGGAAATATCTTTTTCTTCTAAATTTCTCTAAAATCCACTGACTTAACAGGTCTTGTCTTCTTGTCTTTACAAGCTTAAAAGGGATGTATTCACCATACCCAAAATTTTAATCACCTCTATATCAACAACTAGTTATTCATTTCTAGTCAGAATTAAATTTAGGGTTTCACGGTCCCATTCTATTTTCTCATACTCAGGGAATCAAAATTGCCAAAAAGGGATGCTTTCCCAGATAGCAGAATCACTTACCTCCTTCATTACCACCATCTCGCTTTCTCTCCATTTCGTAATCTTATGAAGAAATACCGCCTCTGTTCTCAAATGAGCCAGAAAGTGTCAGCCAGCCCACTGCCACAGAGCGGCCTTTGTTCTCAGCGGCACGCACAGGTGCTTTTCACAAGGCTGTCGCCAACTTCACACAGGTGAACGTAAACCTACTAATAGTCTCTCCTTTTCTAATACCTGAGTCTTCTGGAATAAAGCCTGCCTTTAAATTCTGCATTTCAGACAAAGCTCACAGGGCGACAAGTAACAATTTTAGGTGACTTCTGCTCTTTGCAACAAATTCAGCTGATTTCTGCCAGCTTTCTTAGCAAATTTACTTATGTTAAAAAATTTCCAATTTATTCTCCAGCACGTTTTTATAAGGATCTCTAAAAATGTATTTCTAATCCTCTTCTCAAGAATACTGGGTTTGCTGAGGTTCTTCCTAATGTACATCAACTGTTCTCCCATAACACCTGGCTTTAATAGCTCTTTCCATGTTCCTCAGTTATTGCCCTTAGTGGGCTGAATACGCTTCCCTGGCCCCAGCTTCCATGACGATAATATTCCCAAATCTTTATCACAAGTCTCCAATTGTTGCCTAAATTCCAGACCCCATGACTGCTTTTACATCCTATACAGTACCTACTTCAAACTCAATAGGTAAAATGAAAAGTCCTTTTCAACCTCCTATTCCTAGTTCTGTATTTTGGTTACCATCGGCATTTTCACTAACCCAGCAGGCAAAGCTAGAAACTCTGAAGTTCTCCTTCACAGATGAAGACTTAAGTTACTTACGTACTAAGTTATTACAGAATTAACAATGTGTTATTTCACAGAAAGATATTCAGAAAGAAACAGTAGTGAGATTTTACCTCTACTTTTGAAAGGTATGTTTATTTATTATATAGCTGTGAAAATTATGGTGTTATTATACAGTGAAAAATAATATCATCAAAGGACACAAGCCCATCCAGTTACTTTCTCTGAAATAAATACACTCCCCCTACCTGTACAATAGGAGCACCAACTCCACCATTGAGCCACACCCAGTGAAGAGTAGGGATCACTCCATAGCCCGAAACAGAACAAAAGATGATGGAGCGGAGCCTCTGCCATTGCTGCGTGAGGTAATTGGGATGAATCTGTGCAAAGAACACTGCGAGGATCATAGCAAGCACTGTGATCAAGTACACCTGCCGCCAATACTAAAAGGAAAGCAAAGGAATCAAATTTTAATTCTGCTCTTAGCTACAAGGGAAAGAAAAGAGTAATTCTGATTTCTACACTACACATTCAAAACTACTTGCATTTTATTTCCAAGCAGGATTATTTTCCTTCCTTAAAAATATGTATTTCATACAACTTAAAGTTTCTTAGGATGAAACACAAAATTCCAAAGTAAGCTGGTAAAAGACCACATTTATTCCCACAACAGCATCTCCTGAGTACTTCTGGTATGACAGGCACAGTTTAAGTCCTGTAGACACAAAGCAGACTCACCCAGAGGGTGAGCACATAGACTATGGAGAGGCAGACACAAGCATGTGATCACAATGTCATGATAAGCGCTGTAACTGAGTTACAAACAGAATGTTGTGGAACCACTGAAAAGGAGAACAATCAACTCTCCTTGGAGGAGCTAAAAATGCTCCACAGAGGAGATAACATCTCAGCTAGGTCTTGAGGAATCTGTAAGATTGTGTGGGAAGGAGATTTTGAGGAAAAGGATGAGCAAATGCCACAGGGAAGAATGGAGAAGGGAGGGTGAATGGCAGGTGAGGTCACACTAAAGATGTCAGCTCTGAAGAATGACAGGGATCTTCAACAATGGGGTGATGCAGTCATTTTTCAAACTGACTAATTAGAAAGATAACTCTGTCATCAGTATAGAGAAGAGGTAATAGGAAGCCAGCTAGAAAAACAATAGAATAGCTAATTCAAAGAGAAAACAAGGGCCTCGATTCTGTTGAAGAATACAGACATGAGCACTAGAGGCAGAAGGCCATTTCCTTGGCTGACTGGTTGTGAGCAAGGGCTGGAGAGAAAGACTCAACTTCTTAGCCTCAAAGGCCATGTAAACAGTTTCTATTAATGAAGCAAATGAACAAAAACGACCAGGTTTTTTGGGGAAGGTGTGTGTGTGTGATGGGGGAAGAGGCCAAGGAGCATGATGGAATATTCACTTTAAAACATTAACTTTGAAGGGCCTATGGGACATTCAGGTACCTAAACGAGCAGCTGAAAAGCTGGCCTGGAACCTTAAAAGTCAGGATCACATAGGGCAAGTGTCTGTAAACTGGGCTCCAAGGACTTCTGAGGAACTATTCACTTTCTGAACTTGCATGTTGGATGGTTGGTTTGGTGTGTACCCAAATATACTCAAGGGTCCACACGGCTTTCAGTCGCAGTTTGCAAGCTAAAGAGGCCACTGAAGCAACTGAATATATGGAAATGATCAGAAACCAGAGAGAAGCAATTTTTCCTTTTATGATCATGGACTGTTTTAGCTCCAGTACTTCCCTTCTTTTTTTCTAATTTTTCTGATAAGTATCCTACTTTGATGTTTAGAAAGAGGTAAACAGAAAATAGTTTCAGAGAATTATCGACTAGGATAAGCAAATAATTAAAATACTGCCTGACTGCCCTTATAAGCTCTGAGTTATCAGCATGTTGCCTGTAATTTTTTTTTTTTTGTACTGGGAATGGAACTCAGGACCTTGCGCTTTCCAGGCAGGCGCTGTGCTGCTGAGCTGTATCCCCAGCCTTAATTTTTAAAAAGATGTACATTTCATGCAAAATGAATAAGTTTTAAAAGCTTGGCAGATAGGAAAAGTTTACTAAAATCAAATCAATTTACAAAAAAAGGTAATCACATACATATTTAATTATATTCTTCGGTTCCAAAGTAATTAGACCTAAAAAGCAAATGGCTCATGATTAAAAGGATGTAATTAATAATGCACACGTATTCAAATCTAATTTCTGACTTTCCTCTCCGCTAGTTTTGTACACCAGATATGCTGACAGTCTTCTGCATCATTGCATAGAAACAAGGGTCCTATTGAAGAATCCCGAACAGAAGAATCCTGTGCTGCAGCCAATCTTCCCAAGAAGCCATGGCTTAATGATTACCTGCCATACAGGTGGAGGGAGGCTTGGGCAGGACAGGCTCCCTTCCTTGTGAAAAGGAAGGCAGGTATACTGCTTCTGAGGGAGAAATATATTCTTGGCTTTGAAAAGGAAGTAATTGAAAGGACAAAAGAAAAAAAAAATCAAAGACTATGGTAGGAAAGCAGGAGGTGAAGAGGGTACAGTCTTTGTGAACTGGACAGCTTGAGAAGTACTGAGTCCAGGGGAAGATTGAGTTTGCCTTCTGGCCAGAACATGAGGTGATGGGTTAGGGATTTTATTCCATAAGTTTTGGTTGGCCCACATTTTTAGGTCACATGTCACATTATCTAATCACACTGTCACAAATTCTGCTTTGCATCAGGCAAACACCTTAGGAAAAAAAAAACAGCTAATCCAGAACTCAGAACAGACACCCTCTTAATGATTCCCACCCCCTGTCTGCTCTGTCTCCAGGCCTTACACCACATGCAAGCCTGAGGAGAAGAGAATGCATTTCTCACAGAAGAACATGGGTCGATACACGCACGGATACACCTTTTTTTTTTTTTTTTAACTGAGAGTGAAGTGAAGGTTGAGAAGGAAAGTGGAACAAGTTTATCAAATGCTAACTTTAACTTCAATTCTATATACGCAAAAATGAAGCTGTGTAATGTGCGCATCTGAGGACCACACTGCCACATGGATTTAGTACAAACACTAATAATTCAATGTCTACACTGAGTTTCAGAAATAACTACACCTTTCAGAGCTGGGTGTGGTGGTGCACGCCTGTAATCCCAGCATTCAGAAGCTGAGCTGCATCGCCAGCTCCCTGCACATCTTGAGAACACTTTCAGTTACTCTTCTGTTGGTGTCCTCAGTCTTGAAGAGGAAATGAGATACGTTAGGGAAATTTAGGGCTAATAAACCAGTTTTTAGACAGAAGCTCCTCAAGTGATTAACATGCCTATGTGCTGCTGAGCTGACAGAAATCTTTTCCAAAGTTTGAAGCCAGACACAAATTGAAGATATAAAAGAAGATAAATAAAATGAAGGCAGAGATAATACGTTTTACTCTACTTTTAGTTACTCATTGCACATCTGCAGGGCCAAATGAAGAGTCAGTGCTTTTTAGCAATAGCAGCTTTTAAGTCCCTGTCACATTCTCACCCAATAAAGCATTTGTTCTTTTGCAGCACAAAGAAAGTGAAGAAGAATCTGTGGCTATCACAGTTTCACCCAGACCTCTATCATGGAAGCCAGCCATTTATAGCATGAGGTTTAGTGTATTTTGCATAAAACACAATTGTTCCAACTTGTTTTTTTCCCAAATGTTTCAGTGTGTTGTTCAGTGTTTCTGATATTAATGGTGTAGCTATGAAGGATGAGAAATTGTGCATTTATGCCCATTTTCTAGGGGGTAAAAAGAGGCCTGATATTTTCCAAGAATAAAAATTCAATAGCAAATAATTTAAAATATTTAAGGGAGATATTACATCTGCTCTGGCTATTTAGAATTCTTCCAGCAGCAGAAGTTAAAGCCAAGGTAGGTAAGACAACCACACTTAGAAATCATGCCTAATTTCCCTCAGAGAATATTATTCTTGGGACCAGAATAAGAGTGGGAGGAAAAACAGGGTAAAAGACCCAAAAGAAAAATAACCCTTCTCAAAACAGGATCTGAGAAAAAATAATTTGAACAAATAAAAATAAATGAGCTTTGAAAGCCTTAGAGCTATAGTTACTTGATATTTTAAGGCTGGACAGAAATATCATTTGAAGATAATAAAAGTATTATCATGGTCTGACCCAGAGCTAAATGATATGGGAAAAAATAAGAAAAAATAAGTATTGGAAATATTCTGAAGTCTGAGACTGTTATACACCAGCAACTCAACATAATTATTGAATATATTGGAATAAAAACTATAATAGAGCTTTTATTGTTCTATATATTGACTATATATACTACGATATAGATAAGTCTTTGTTTTTATTTTCCACTCACTGTAGAGTCTTCCAAAAATGGGGTTTCAATGAAGTAGCTTCTGTATTCTTCTTTTATTTTATTTATTTATTTATTTTTGTGTGTGTGGGTACCGGGGGTCAACCTCAGGACATCGCGCGCCGGCAGGCGCCCATGCCGCTGAGCAATATCACCGGCCCTCTTTCTCGTATGTGGGTTCCAGGAGTCGAACTCCGGCCCTCGCGCTTGCCAGGCAGGTGCTTACGCCGCTGAGCCATCTCACCGGCCCTGTATTCTTCTTTTAAAGGTTACCCTAAGGGAACACCATTGCAAAAATAAGCAATTAACATATAAATTATTTTTTCTTCCCTCTCCTCCACCAGTGGCTCCTTCCCATCTTTCACCTTCTTATTCCTAGCTTGATTGGTTTAACTCTGGAATTTTATCTAAGTCTGGAGAGTCTTCAATCATACAGGCAATACTCCAACTTGAGGTATATCAGAAATTTAATAAAAATATTTCTGGAATAAAATAAAAATCACCTAAACAATGTTTCTAAACATTTCTTTTCATTATATATGCCCCTCCCTTAAGGAAAACACATTTAAATTAACTAAATGTTAATTTAAAGTTAGAGTTGAACTTTGGTAGGCCAGTACTCATTGTAATATCCAAGATATTTTTAGCCTTCTAAGAACCAATGTTTGTCCCCTTGGAGCAGTAACCCCCCCTTTGAGAATGTATGCTATAGAATAAGGTTAGAACAGATATCAGCGTTTTATACCACATTGCTGTGCAAGATGGTGTATGGAGGACTTGTGATGCAGGTGCCAAAAGAATTTACCAACAATCAAGGAATACAGAAAAGTAAGCTTATTGAGATCATAGTACGCTGTGAAGAGGAGCAGTGGGTGAGTTTCTAAGAGAGGAATCGTGCTACCAGGATGAGAGGTTGGTTTTTTTTTTTTTTTTTAATATAAAGGATTAAAGTTGAGAGAAAGGTTCTGTTAGCAAATGTACTTACCTCAGAAATGCATTTTTTCCCAGGACATCTTGTTCCTGATTAATCTTCCAGGAACACGTGCATTTTATCTAAAGTTTTATACCAAAATTGCAAAATGGCAAGCTCATTTGCTTTGGCCTCACAGGAGACTACTTACTGGGAGAAAAATTTACTTTTGGCTTATGCTGGTTTTGGTCAGTGGTCATTGTATTATCTTAGGACTGCTTAGTATGTGATGGGCAGGATTGCTTTAATGACAGAGTTTTGCTTCTGAGGATTTTCTTTTGCTGCCAATGGATTACGACTACATCTCTTCCTGACAAATCAGCAAAAATAAATCATTGACAAGGGAAAGTAGCTACTTCCATAACTGCTCTGAGTTGCATGGGGATACTGTTAGGGGCACTTAAGTTTGTCAATCTATCAGAGGTTGTGGGCCTCGTACGAAATTTGAGTGTGAAACCATTGAGTGGCTTGGTGATGAGGTGAAGGACCAACAGATTTTTCAGAAAGAGACCAGAATCCTCATCTGGTCATCATTTGGAGTGGAATTTTCTGCAGCCTGGAAGACACAAATTTGACAAGGCAGTTGAGGAGACATAAGCCAAAAACTGAGTAGTAGTATAATGGCAACCAGGGACCCTTTTTACTTAGGTTGTGTCTGGTCTTTATCTGTGAACATTTTAAGATCTGAGTTTTTACTGGCAGGTCTGTTAAACTATACTTTCATTGACTCAAGACAAACATGATTCTGGCAGAGTCCTTTGTGAGGTTTACTATCAGGCACTTATGGGTGAGAACCCTTCCTTACCACCTCTTGGCTCTATCTACCTTTAGGAGGGTTGATCCAAGTGACTCTCTTATGACATTTATAACTGTCATGCTTTTCTTTACATTTCCCCTCATTTTTATGAGAATTTTTCTTGGAAGGCAGCACTGCTCAACCATTGTTTTCACTGGCTCTCTTGCAGGAATGCTGTTCTGGTTGTTAAGGTCTTATTTGGTCCCACATTGGAGAGATAGGTTTGACAATTTAAAGCCAGCATCATGGGCCCTGTTAGCCACATTTGGGCAACAAAGAGGTTTAGAAGGAGTAACTCTTAGTCCAAGTTTTCCTGGTGTCCATTGTTAATTTTAATTTTACCTGTTTTGTAGGTGATAATTAACATCTCAAAACATTGGATTAGATCTCTTTGTTATTTTCATTTTGTAGAATTTTGAGGCAGCAGTTACAAAGTTTTAAGGAAAATATAAAACAAAAGTAACCAGAGCAAAACTACTTTGCTTTTTCTTTTTTTTTAACGTGAGTACCAGGAGTCGACCTCAGGACCTCACACTCGCCACCAAGCACTTGTGCCACTGAGCAATATCACTGGCCCTTTTTCCTTTATGTAGGTTCTGGGAGTTGAACTCAGGATCTCGCACTTGCCAGGCAGGCACTTACGCCGCTGAGCCATCTCACCGGCCCCTAGTTTGCTTTTTGAACCAAGATTTTTGTTATACCAATTTCTGCTAAAGATAATCAAAGCAAGAGACAATTTGTTGGTACTACTTGTTAGACTCTTTCCTGTGAATCTGACTGTAAATGCCCCAGAGAACAATCAGAACTATGGATGACAAAAGACTTAGAAAAACCAGGTTAAAATTTTGATGAGTTTAGTAATTGATGAGATAATCTAGTTGTTTATTTTATATAGCATTTTAAGATAAAAATCATGACTGACATATCAGAACTAGTAGGATCTCTTGTTCACAGATACATTAGGAAACTAATATGCAATCCTTTTGATTATCAGCATGGCACTATTTGGAATGGACAGTGTCTTCTGAGGATTGGATTTGGAATGGACAGTGTATTCTTCATTTTGCAAACTTTGTATGTCTACACAGTATACTTTAGTATGGGCTTAGTTATGTTCGTTTCTATATCAGGCCAAAGGCTAGTACTTCATGTAAGTAACAGAGAGTAAATTTAAGTCTAAATGTATAAAGTAACTGTTAAGCTATGTCTATGAGCAGTGGGTGTTATTCTAACAACATTTACACATCTCATAATACAGTTAGGAACCCATAAACAGACTTGAAAAAGTATCATCATAAACAATTTTAGTTTGGGGGAGGCACCAAAATGACAAAGTGTCCTTTCTAAGCTCTGTACTTTAGAAGAAGGCTTATGTATTTGTATATACACAAATGTACTCAACACACAG
Organism: Erethizon dorsatum; assembly: GCA_028451465.1. Lineage (NCBI taxonomy): Eukaryota > Metazoa > Chordata > Mammalia > Rodentia > Erethizontidae > Erethizon > Erethizon dorsatum. Next base: position 111,530,712 of record CM051825.1, read on the forward strand.
AGAAGTCAGCAGTAACAAGCATTACAGCTTTATAGAAATGTTTATGTATTATAGAAGCTCATTATAGATCTATTTAGCTTCTTTATTTTTAAGGTGAAATTTAGAACCCTTTATCAGGTCTTGCATAGGTCAACAGTACTGACAAAAATCAAAGGATAGTTTAGGTCTCTTACAAGATCAAAAACCAGTTTTAGTAATCACAATGGGAGGCAGGTGTGGTAGTGCATGCAGGTAATCCCAGTACTTGGGAGGCTAAGGCAGGAGGATTACCCAGAGTTCAAGGCCAGCTTCTACTATATAGTGAGACCATGTCCCAAAAAAACAACACAAAAAACCACCACAATAAGTGTATCTCACTTATATAATAATGAAATGTTTTTGTTAAAATCAATAGAAATAGACTAGATTTTAAATGATGTAATTGTATAGAGTACAAAGAACAGAAATATCAAAATGTTTTGATCATTTATGTTCAAAGACTAGATGTAATGTATTTTATATAAAAGACAGTCCTTACTGGCCACCTTATATTAAACCCATGTATTCTTCATTTTGCAAACTTTGTATGTCTACACAGTATACTTTAGTATGGGCTTAGTTATGTTCGTTTCTATATCAGGCCAAAGGCTAGTACTTCATGTAAGTAACAGAGAGTAAATTTAAGTCTAAATGTATAAAGTAACTGTTAAGCTATGTCTATGAGCAGTGGGTGTTATTCTAACAACATTTACTTTTATTGTATCGAGAGACATGATAAACTGTTTTTGAGTGTGTGGGTGGGGCAGAGAGGGGATTGAACCCAGGACTTCCTGCATGGTAGGCAAGTGCTCTACCATTGAACTACATCCCCATCCCTTTTTATTTTTTATTTGAAGACAGAGTCTCACTAAGTTGCCCAGGCTGGCCTTGAACTTGGGATCTTCTTGCCTCAGCCTCCCAAGAAGTTGGAACTACAGATGCACGCAACCAAACCTGACATGATGCACATTTATTCGCTAGTTTCTATATGGATTATTAATGCTTAAAATAGAATATTATAGAAATCTTTGGAAAGAAAACTGTGGTGACATTTTTACCTGGGGTGTTCTGATTAGCACCACCCCACGGGAGAACGCAGGCCCATGGAGGCCCATGTGCGAACACAACACTAGTTTTGGAGGAAGGTATTAGAAGGCTGGCACCAGAATTGCTCAGCACGGACACGCTCACCGACCAGTCAGGGCTCTTGGCTCCGGCTCCTCCAGGGCCTCGGAGCACAGACCCGGCCACTTCCGGGACAGCGTGCTGACTGCGCGTGCGTGCATGCGTACGCAGCCAAGAAGGTTCCAGAACCTTCTCCGTGCAGAGCTTCCCGCTAAGTGCCCAACGTTCGTCCTCTTTGCGGTATCGCTGCTGAGCCCCACGGGTGAGAGGCGCATCTCAGGAGTGAGAGGTAGCGTTTGGGCCCAGGGGCTCCTCTTCTGTGACCCTACACCATTCATACCACAGGCTCCTGACCAAGAGCGGACGGAGTGGGAGGCACGAGAGAGGGGGCACGAGAGAGGGGGCACGAGAGAGGGGGCACGAGAGAGGGGGCACGAGGCTTCGGGGTACAAGGCCTTGGGGCACAGAGGGGAGGTGTCCCGCGCAGGGCTTGGTGAGGACTGGAAGGCGGGCAGCTGCGTCAGTCGCGGCAGGGGACGCTTTTGCACAGGAAACTGGCGGCTGCAGTGGGCTTCGCCTCTGAGTGCGTGGCGTGGGCCGTCCTGGGAAATGTGGAGACGGGCGGTTCCCGCGACAAGGACGGCCCGCCTCTGCTAGACCCTGACGAAGGAGAAAATCCCGTGGAGGCTGCGTTTATGGCTTCTCAGGGCTTTTAAGAGAAACAGAAACCTGGCTGTCTATGACTGTCCTGGGAAAGCAGCCAAGGATCGTCAGGACTTAAAATCAACAGTTATTAATTCCCCTTTGGATAAGAGTTTTAACCTTTTTGGCCTTGAAAAATTCCAGTTCTGTGTCTCTAAGGAACTGAATACTGATGTAACTATAGTCCAAGAGCCTGTTCTCAGTTTTCACATGTGTTGTCCGGCCTCCCCCTAACATCTGTTTGGTTATGGAATCAGTGTGCTCTCTTTAATTAGGTACATACTGTGACTGATCCTGTCACAGTGAAGATAACAGGCTTCCTTTAACTTGTGAGAGGGGAAGTTTCTCTCATATTGAAACCTCCAGGCCTGTTTTAATTTCTCATGGTGTGAACTTCCCCTCTTTTTGACAGCTATTGCTGCTATTAAAGGATGCTAACTTGAAAAAGGTTTACTTCTTGGAAGTCTCAGAAGCCCCAGTTTAGATTCGGATTCTTTTCTCCCAGTTTGGGAATTCATTCTTTCCTTTCAAAATATTATAATACGGTAAGCTAGCTGCAAGCAAAACATAGTTTCGTGGGATTTCATACCCTATGTGCATCACAGGTCATTAGGAACAAATTCTTCCTTCATTACTCTGGCCTTTTGGTTTATATTTCTAATATAAAGTTTGAGCACTGAGTTATATTTGTGAATAAATGATCTTGAGTGAGAGTGTCAAGACATCATTTCAGGGACACCTTAGTAAAATTTGTCAGTAGCATACCATTTTG